>VZTF01006540.1:379067-486559 GCA_013397755.1 Cnemophilus loriae | reverse complement strand
ATATATATTTTTTTTTTTTTTTTTTTAATGGGGTGAGGAGTAATACACATAAATCAAACTCAAAGATCCTTCTCGCTTTGGATGGAACAAACTGGCAGAGGGTAATTCTATCCCCAGCTGTCTCTAGCCCTCGCGGGCCACCTTGATAGCACAGCACTGGTATAGAACTGAGATTCTCCTGTTCACTGCTAACCACAGAAGACAAAGAAAGAAATGCTTGGATTGTGGAAGCAATGTATTTTTTCCAAATACTCTATCAGATTTCATGGATCATTTGCTATAGGTGGCTTTTTGGTTAGTGATCTTTTTGCTGATTTTTTTGGTAATTGGGAGGTTTTCGTTGTTTTGTCTATTTGTGGTTTTTTTTTGTTTAGTGTTTGTGTGTGTGTGTGTGCGTGTGCGTGTGTGTGTGTGTGTGCGTGTGCATGTGTGTGTGCGAGTGTGTGTTTAAACCCGGCAGAAAATCTAAAATGTGCCTTGAGACAAGAACTTCTATGGTGACATGCTCTTTTTTCAGTGACAGCTGAACTTCAGAAAAAGACAAGATCAGAGCAAAGGAAGTGACTAACTGAGAACCAGATGTTACTACTACAAATTTAATTTTAGAACTGGCTGGACAACATCATTTGTAAAAATGAAGCTGGTACTGGAAGGAAGAGCAATTTAGAAGCTGGAGAAGAGTAACCAAATAGGATTATACACTGCAACTACTGAAATTGACTCCAAATGAACTGATTTGCTCAACATCATCTTTCAGGGTGACTTTGGCTAGATAGGGAAAATGTGTTTGGGGACTGGAGAGCATTAATATCCTGCTTTGGGTTTTGTTACTATACAAAATTAAATATGTGCTCCAACCCAAACTGATTCTCTGAGGGCTCTTTTCCAAAATATTTTCATAATCACTGTTGTGGGATTTTTTTAATCTTCGCTATAGTTTATTCCCTATATAATACTTCTCAAGCAATGACTCCTTCATTAGCCCTATTTAACAAATCCCAAAGTATCAAACCCTTGGTACCATATCAGCAACACTAATTCTTTAATAGGTGCTGCTGCTAGGATTCTAATAGAATAAAATCCATTATGTATTCTGTCATCCTGGAAGTTTCTTCAATTATTTATGTGTAACTATTTGTTGGTAGTTGTGTTTCTGTCAGTAAAATTCTGAAGACAGTGAAGTTTTAGATAATCAGAGCAAGTTAATATTTTGATTTATAATTCTAATGAGAAAAGGTAAAAAGTCTGTGAGCTTACTTGCTACAGGTTTCTAAAATAGCTGTTTTTCAAAAACTATTCTATTTTAATTTATGTATTATCTTGTTGTGAGGTGAAAATATTTGCATTGACTTTGGTCTTCTTATATCTTATTTTTCTTTTTATTAAATTTATTTATTTTCTACTTTTTTCAAAGTTTTCATTTTATTTTCTTTAAAAATTAGAATAGATTAGCAGAATCACATTTTATATATTGCTTTTCCTTTTTTTTTTTTTTCCTGTCACCCCAGATGTTTATGTCTCTTTTTTCACATGCATGTCTTTCAGAGGAAGCCTCAATTTTTACACTGGCAAGCTACTCGAGAGATGTCTACTATAATTACGTGTACACTAACATAATTGCATGGAATTAAAACTTGAAAAATACACTGTGAGTCTGAAACAAAGAACATGGAATTAAAGATCAAATCCTTTATTATTGTCCACATAAGCTAGATTTCCCTCCCTCCTGGTACATAAGCTCTAAGCTATTGGCAGGGTTATCAGCAGCACCGATTGATTCATTCACTGCAGCAGCTGTGACAGAACAAATTAAAAGAACGTTTTTATACCTATAAATAAGGATATTACAGGAAAAAAGGATGCTTTTCTTACATCCAAGAACAAAAAAAAAAAACAAGAGAAGTCTTAGTTCAATATAAACAAGTCCATTTTGAAGTACTTCTATGCATCTTCCTTGGCCTTGGATTCTGACTATTTATCTTCATGCTAACTCTTCAAGGCACAGAAATGCTATTTCCCCACCTCTGCACATGCAGAGCAGAAGACTTACATTATCAAAGGAAATATAGCTGCTAAACAAAATGTAGCCCTAAGTAAAAGACAGTGCCTTGGCTCCTCAGATGTTCAGTGTGTTACTCAAAACTGAGGTATTGCAGGGCTTTGTGGCTTCTTGCCTAGTTTTTAAACCCAAAATCCTGTTTGTTTTTTTTTCCCGTCAGTCAGGACACCACGGTTACATCTCTGACTTAGCTGAGTAAGGAGTAGAAACATTGCTGACTTTCCTAATGAGGGATAAAGACTAAATTCTCCCTTAGAAATTCTTCAGTACATTTTCAATTCAATTATACTGGTTGTGCTCTATTGGTTGCATTAATGTACTTCATCTATACTAAAATATCAAGAGGCAAGAGTTAAAAGTAATTAAAGATATCTAAACAGGAAGATACAATGAGATGTTTTGTGGGGTTGTCAGATATGTCTTATCAACTAACTTATTATCAATCAACAATGACTTAGAAAACTTGATAATGTTGGTTACTGAAGGACTCTGGCTAAGCTTTGCAATTTTCATTTAAGAAAATGCTGGAGTTATCGTCTACCAAGGAATTGCATTTCTCCCCATAGCAGGAGATGTGGAGAACACAAAGAGGATACTGTTTCCTCTTAGTCATCCCTTGAACCATTCCTTCATTCAACTTTAAAAGGTTCTTTTCACTACTGTTAAAAATGTGCTGACAACAAGGCAAATCTCAGAACAAGAAAAATAAGAAAAAGGTTCTGTTCCCAAAGCTATCAGGTTATATTACTTTTCTCCTGATATGTTAGTAGTGGCAAATTACAGTACCAAAAAAAAAAAATTAAAACCAACCAGACTTTCATTAAAAGTCCTAAAGGTTGAAAAATGCAGTTTCTCAGTGGGAAAGATTTTGAAGGGCCTTGAACATGAGTCAAACTTCTGAAAGGCAGATAATCAAAATGGTTACTCTTTAATGTCACTTTTACTACTTTGCTGTCAGAATGTCCAAATTTAGAAACAGCACGAAATTTTTCTTTCTTTTCTTTGACTTCAAAATTGTCAACATTTCAAAAAGTTCTGAATCTCTCCTGCCAGATCACTCTAACTGTGGGAAATGTAATATTTATTTTCTCCAATCAAGAAATAATAAAAATAAAAATCCAAACCTGATTTACACCTGGGCCTTTCAACAAATACGGTTCTTCCTAATTAATAAAGGCTAATAGAATGACATTAACTTTGCCAGTATTACTCAGACATCAGTGCTCCACTGAGGTTTTGACAGACTCAAATTTCTTTATAGTATTCCAAGATATTACTCAGTTGGAAAAAGATCATCTGAAATTTTCAGAAGTTTTCATTGGACTTGAAAGCTATAATACGTAGGAAGGCTATTTTAATCACATAAATAATTTGATCATATGAACAATTTTAGGGTATGAATCATATGAACACATGAACAATTTGGTAAGCTGGTGTGGTTTCAGTATGTGAAAAATTGTGGTTGCTATAAAAAGACCTAGACGAGCACAGACCTCTATCTCGAGCCTTGTGACAGAGACCAAAATCAAAACTATTAAGCACAAATCTGATACCTCCAGAAAGTCTGTTTAAATTATACTGGAAGATGATTCCAATGTGATTAAAAAAGCAAAATGTAGCATCTGATAAGAAGCAAGAGGATTTTGATATTTTCTGGATACATCGTAGGGCTATATAAACAACACATGCTTCATGACTGATTGGCTGGAAACTGTGCTTTGCAAAATATCCATTTGTGCACCTTCAGCTCAAAATCTCGGGTGAGAACTATGTATGTCATACAAGTTTTCAATAAAACATAAAAAATGGAGGAGGGATATTGGTATTTGAGGATTTTTGGGCAAAGCAGACAGCATTTAGAATAATTTTTAAAAGATTTGTTTCATCTTTATTGAAAACCGTTTCTTTATATTTCCAATAGATCATAAGTTTGAATACTTTTCTCTCAGAACTTTGTAGCATCCTGAGCAGCAGTGACAGCCCCAGAAGAAATATGAAAATTCTTCTGATAGCATCTTATTTGTACCTTCTGAGGGAGTTTAGGCTATATTCTTGCCATCTATCTATATGTTATAAATGTCTATTTTTGTCTTTTTTTTTTTTTTTTAATTTTGTGTATTGTCTCTTCCACTACTTATATCCAAATACAAAGATACTAAGTTTGAATCTTACATTTAAAGTGAACGATGTAGCAAAAGGATTAGTGGATATATGTTAGCCCACTTTAAATAGCTCATAAATCTAAAGGTAGTGGTGTCCACGTTTGCGACTTTACTCTAAAAGAAGAAAGTAAACTTCTTTCTTTTTACCAGAGGAGTGACTAAACGTAGACAAAGCCCAGCAAAATGTCTGTGAGATCAACAAAAACAAAGCCATGAAAATAGTCAAACTTGCCTGATTGAACCTCTTTGTTTGAAGTAGGAACCGTAGCCGAGTATATACAACATTTCATGGGTATTTTTCCAATTAAATACTTCCATTTATCATAAACCAGTTTGGTTCTAACACTGGATCTTCTTTATATTTGAGGTGAGATTCTGTTTACTTCAGATTGGTTTACTCATTTCCAATAAAATTTTAATTGGTCTCTTTCGGAATCCCAAGCATTCCTTAAACAACAGTCTCACATGTATGTTTTGTTGTAATTGAAATTACAATTTTCTAAGAGTTGAAAATGTGTTCTGCATGGTAAATAGGTTGTAAAAATCTCATTTGTAATTTAGATGTTATCTCTAAGGTTACTAGACCTGCATTGGGCAAGTAATTTTGCAGTTGAAAAGAGAGCTCTAGGGAAGGTTAAAACTAAAAGAGGCTTAGAGAATAATTTTGCATTCCCTTGGAATTTTTTAGGGTCTCAAACTGTCTTATTCTTCAGGGTGAAATGATGGAAACGCTCCCCCCAACAACTGTGTCTGAATGAAGACTGAGAAAGACTCCTAGACAATCCCTCCTTGGAGAAGCCAGTCAGGCAGCAGGGCTGAGACAGGGACTGGAACTATTGAACAATTTGGTTTCTCCTTTTTGCAATTGTACACATGACTATGAGAGCTCCCTTGTTAGATCTCTCTTCCTGGCTGAAAAGAAACTCTCATATTCCAAACTAGGCAGTTTTTGCACCAAATTGTGTCAAAAAGTTCTTTCTTACCAAATGTTGCAGCGTATTTTATGAAAATTTTCCACATTAGAAATTTAACTGAAACATATATCCCTCTATAAAAAAGTAAAGTAAATCTGCAGTTCTGAGGGCAAAAAATAAAATACTAAAATGAGTTCCAACCAGCAACTGCCATTATTACACTTAAATTTCTAAACTTCTGTTAACAAATACCGTTTTGTAAAGGTGCATTCCAATTAATGCTTCCAGTAACTGTTTGCTTTACTGTGTCTTGGATAATCTTCAGACTTTTCCTGAAAAAAAAAAAAAATAGGTTTGGATATTATTTATTTATTTGAAGCTATAGGCTCACCTTTGAAAACAGAAGGGGATTGATTAGCAATATTCTTTAAGAAAAAAATTCCACAGGGTAAAGAAAACAACACTGATAGATGTGTGTGTGTTTTTTTAATTTTCCTTCTTTTTTCTTCTCCATGCTTTCTGTGTGTCTGCACAGTCCTATAAAAGACAAATTTAGTTTTGAAAGCATGGATCAGACATGGCCTTCAAGAATAAAATTAATAAATTGTTCTAATTTTCAAATGTATGAAATATATTTGTTTTTAAAACCTGTGTTCATCAAATTTAAAATGTTCATTCATGGTCCATCTATGTGCAAATGCTAATATGTTGTTCTTACATCTGTTAATATAAACAGTGGCTAAATAAAATAGAAATGCTACTTTTGATAACTTTGTGTTACTCTTCTTCCATTTTAGGCTGTTTTTGTGTTTCATCAGTGCTTAGGGCATTCTTCAAACTAAGCTTTGCATTTAGAGCTCTGGTTTAGCAGAAAGATGCACTGCTTCTTGTGTGGTTTTCAGGGTTTTTCCTCGTAAAAAGCCACAGGCATTTCAAAAGAGATCAATGACTTGTGCTGAGTAACTGCATGTTTCTCAGGGTTTCATAGAATCATAGAATCATAGGATGGTTTGGGTTGGAAGGGACCCTACAGATAACCTTGTTCCAACCTCCTGCTTCTACTTGCCCCTGGAATGAAATGGAACCAATTAAAAAGATGGATCCTGCTATCTCCAGTTTAAATCTGTTTTAATCCCATCGATAGGGGTTCTGCATACATCAAATTTATATTGCTGCAGTGTTCTAGTGCAAGAATGTGAAATCTGCAGAATTAGAATAAAGAAGACTTGCTGCCATAATATGAATGAAGAGCACACATGCTTCCTCATGAGGAAATATAAGTGCTGTCCTAAATCAAGCTATTAAAACCAAACAAATTGGTTAAGGTGGACTTACTGTATTTTTTCTTCACTTCTCTAAATGTGTATTTGATGAAAAATCACTGAAACACTGAATCCTTTAAAGAAAGCTCTTTCTGGGCAAAAGAAACAAACAAAGCGTTTTAGTATTTCGTACCTGCTAAGTCCTCCCTTTGTTTTCCCTCAAGAGACTTGTAGTCATGGTCAGGAACTTGCCAATATTCAGAGATAAAATTGAATGCTTGCAAGGAAAGCAGTTCGTCAAGAGAGGCAAACAAGATGCTTACCAATTCAAAGCTGTTAAACTATTACTCAAAAAAAGTGCTTCTAACCTTCTGCCTCTTCTTGGTGTCACTTCCCCCTTGCCCTGCCCTGCATGATTTTACATACGGTATAAGCCCAATATGCTCATTTATCTTGGATCTCGTTGTTGCTATTATCCCTGTGTGGTTTGACATCTTTAAATCAACCAGATGATTGCTCCATTTGGGTGGAATTTCTGTCCAATTCCTAATTTTCACCTCCGACATATGTATGCTGACAACCACAAGTAATTTTTTTAATCAGTATTCCTTAATCTCTGTCTCTGTCACTTATTCTCATATTTCTGTTTTACTTAAGGATTGTTGAATATCCTTATTAGATAAGGGTAATTCTATCAAGATCTTTGTCTGCCACTCCCTTATGTCACACTGTCTTGTTGCCTTTTTTTAACTTGTTCGTGGCAATCTTCTTCTAAAATGCCTCTACTCTTTTCTGCACAAGGTCTCCCAAATGAATCTGATGCAATTCTTTTGCACACAAGGGCTTAAAATAACACAGTGTAGAGGCTTAAGCATCCAAAATAGACAACCTTTGGATTCAGAATATTGAAAATAATGTCAGACTGAAAGGACTCCGTTCGCCTCACATCCTTGCGAATTACTTGGCTTGTTCTGCCAGCAAATGTGTGGTTTAGCGGGAGGAAAAGACGGAATGGTTACCATAGAAACTGTCATACAATCCAGTGTGGTGCTTATGTTACTGTACCTCTGAGACAATACAAAGCTGCCTTCTTAATCCCTTTAGTGCTGCTGGTTGAATGGTGTATGCCCAGCAAAGTGGCACTTGTAGGTCCCTTGGCTGTACACTCTATTTTCCATCTCCTTCTCAGTAAAGTAATGGGCCTCCTACAAATGGTATGAAATAAAACCCCAAGCCCCACATTCAAAGGCAGAAACTTAGTGCTCTGCTTGAAAAACACACAACTTCCCCCCAGACTGTAATGACTGGGATTTTATGAGGTTATTTTACATCCTCCTAAAAATCTTTAGACACTAACCAGTGTCAATAGAGATACAATGAACTTTGTTCAAAGCATAGGAGATGCCTCAGTTCAATTTAATTTTTCCTAAGATAATTTTATGTATTTAGTTCATTGCTTGCTAGAATCAGTGAATTTTGGGGACAAAATAAGACAAACTGCATAAAATTAAGGCTTAGTTGATTGTTTAGTTGTAGAGTTTGACACATTTAACATCTGCTACATTTCATTTAACGCCGTGGAACAACCGAAAGTTGTGGCCCCAGTGGAGCGGACAGCTTCAAATTAATACAGTATTTTGCAGCAGCTTTCTCATTAGATTTTTATGTCAATGCTATTTCATCAGTGTTTTGTATATAGCCATTAGAATTCCCACTAGAGAGGACACTGGCCTCTACATCATAGGAAAATGCTCCAACAATTCAGGTGTAGGGAATTCTGTGGAAAAGTAAAGTGCCTTTTGTTATTGCGCATTGGTAACATACCTGAAAACTCATTCATAAAAAGGATGGGTTAAAAAATTAATTAAGCTTGGCAATTATGACACTTGCCTGAAATGTGGGGCAAGGGAATATTTGCACTGCTGAAAATTTCAGGAATTTTAATTTTCCTCTTGTGTCTGAATCATGATGTGTATTCAAATTTCTCCACTGCCTTTTATCTCAGGGTTTTTCCTTTTTGTTTGCTTGCATCGGAATTCAGGAAAATACTGTAACACAAACACAAATTGTCTCAAATGCCTTACATTACATCTTGATCCTGAAGAGTTTCAGTTTCCAGCAGTCTAAACTGAGAATTTTGTTCTTTTATTGTTTTGTCCAACCCTTGCGTATATATTGGTCAAATAGTTGTAGGTCAAAGGCCACTTGTAGGTAGTTATGAAAATGATTTTGTGAAATGTAGGTTGATGCACCTCTGAGCAGTAGCACAAGTGAAATGATACTGGCAGCATTTCAATGTTAGACTGTAATTTATAAATAATATCTTTACAATTCTACATCCTATAAATTATAATGATTTAAAATGTTGAACTTTCTTATTTGCATACATGATGTACATTTTAAAGGGAAAATGTGGTATTTGTGCACCATCAACACCTCAAAAACAGGTCCAACAAATAATCTCTTTGTCATTGTAAAGCTTTCAGCCTCTCTTTTTGTTTATGAGTTTTTGACTATTGCTTTGACTTACAGAGAAAAAAAAAGAATTGAATGAATCCATGAAATTATAATAGAATCCACAAATATCTTTAAAAGTTAATGGGGAAGAAAACATGATCGATAATTTGCAATTTTATATATTTTTTGGTTTTGTTCAATACCATAGTTTTCATGACTACTCTTTATGGAATTTATTCTGAAAATGAAGGGACGGAAATGCCTTGCTTCAGACCAGGACCATGATTCCATCCAGAAAGCAGCGCAGGCTACAGGAAAACTGCTGTTCCTGGTCTGGAACAGTGTCCTGGGTCAAAGGCAGAGAGGGAGAGAGGTTTTGGTGCTGGGAAGGTAAAACAAAGCTAATTATTTCCCTTAGGGACTTGATACTTATGTTCATTTAGGTCGCAGATACAAAGAACATTGTTCATTAAATGCCTTTCTTTTCTCTGTTTTTTTAGTATGGTTAGTTAATGATGTGAGCCTGACATTTTAAATAAGCAGCTTTGATAGATTTCATCTTAAATTTGAGATATTATTGTATTCACAGGTACTTCATGGACATCGAAATGTAAGATTGTATATTTCTCTAAAGTTATTTCCTCTTTCTAATAAATCATAAAGTCATAATAAATCACATACCTGTGCCTGATTAATTGTAATACCTTAATTATCATTTTGACAATGTAGGTTCTGAGCAGAACATTCTATCAGAATATTTGAAGTGAGTTTACTTGGAGGACACCTGTAATATTTAGGGCAAAATAATAACTATTTTCAATGTGCAAGGATATATCAGTTTTTGTCCATGAGCACAGCCTCCTTGCATGTGTGCTTTTCCAATCAGGAAAGACAACTAAAAACATAATGTACATCCCACATCTGAGTTCCAGACTTCTGTTATCAAAGATCAGGTGTTCATCTATCTGGGTTAATAAAAGTCAAGAAGGACTCTGAGGTGTTGCTTTATTTCTTACTCCCTCAAAGTTGGCTGACTGGAGAAGTGATGGATTTATCCATGCAGAGGCACAGGCGTAGGGCAATTAATGTACTATATCATTGTAAAATGCTCTGTGTGCCACTGTACTATAAAATGATTGCAGCTTCTTCAGCTATGGCAAAGTTTTTTGACATACCCAAGACTTTAAAAAGTCATATAAAAGGAGTAAGAGGAATTGTGTGTGAGCACAAATTCAGAATTCTACATTACCATAACAGAGCACCATTAAGACAACAAGCACAAGGGTCAACAGCACACAGAACACTAGAAAGGTCTTTTGGCCAGGAAGGTTATCTTCTTTTATAATCCGGAGATTTATAATGAATAATATGAAAGCAGAATGGATTGAATTGAAAGAAGAAATATTTTTTAATCACTTAAAAAAATTAAGTTATCATAAGCAGCGAGATTTATATCTTAGGTTTCATCTTAAAGAGTTTATCTGCAGGAGTATGATGTCACTAATGTCATGTGGGTTTTCCTGAGCACCAGCTCAGTAGAAAGAATCACAACTTTTTTATAACCATGCAATTTGCTACAACATCTGGTATTCCCTGGAAGTATTTTATATGGATGTGACCTGACAACCTTCTATCAGCATTTCAGAAGGCTGATTACTATATTGCTAGTCAAAATATAATGATTCACTTTCATTTAGTGCACTACTACTGAAATTTTACAACCCTGAAATAAAATGTAATTGAATTTGTATAGAGCTAATTGTGGAAACTATTTGAAACTTCATAGATGAATGACCTTGAAGATTTATATTTTATCCAAGAAAATGGATTTATTTGAACAATTGTTTATAGAAGTCTCTTTATGCCTACTTAGGTTTGCATAGAATGTAGAATATTGGAAATGAAGTTATGGAAATTTAATTAGTATTTTGCTAAAAGACTTTTTGAAACATCACCAAATAATATGATATATATTGTTATTTCATCCCTCCTGTATCACTGCTTACATGAGTATCATGGGTTTTTTAACTCTCTTTACAGCTTTTATGCTTTTTCTTTCTGGGTAATACTTGTGCCCAATTAACAGAATTTCAATTTTTGATAAATTGTCTAAGAGTCCCCATTTTTTTTTTTTTCTGCATAATAAGGGAAAAATAAATGGAATCTAAACCCAGAGTTATTTAAATGAGGTATTTGAAAATTTACATTTCATATAAAATTATGTGCTCACCAATTTTCTAGAAATTATTTCATTCAATAGAGAAGAAAAAGTTGGAAGAAGCAACAAATCTTTAAATATTGCAAATATTCAGAATAAATAAATGCTTTGATTCCCAACAGGATTTGAAAGTTCTTAACAATTCTCAATTTCTTTCTCTTAAAAAGTGATTTTCATGGTGTAATGCCTTTCTAAATGTTATTACAGGTTAGTTTACACAGCCATGTTACTGTTCTGATTAGATTGTAGTTAACAATAGTTCTTATTCTTAGCAACTTTTGCTAACGATGTTACACATAGATAATAGTATTATTGTAGTAGAATCTATAACATAAGGATACCAAGTGATTCAATAGTACATTTATTAAAATTGATGAAATAACATTAATGTAGAAATTGAATGAGATTATAAAAAGCTTTTCTTGTTCTTAATTGCTTCAGTTAGTAATATTCCATGAAGCTGTTTGTTTTGATTGTGTTTCATTCTGTCAAGCTGATGCAATTCTTAGAAAATGTCTTTATGTCTCCCTTGATAAAAATTTCAGTTATAATAAATTAAATTTATAACTATAATTTCTGTTTCAATAAAGACAGAGGTGAAAAAGATAGAATACCTTCTAAAATGTTGTCTTCTAAAATAATTAATATAATTATAAAACCTATTAAAAATGTATGTTTTTTATTTTATAACAAAAATTGAAAACATTAAACGGACTTTAAATTTTTCCACAATGAAATAAGCCAATATTTTGACTTTTTGCTAATAATATTCTATTTTGAGATTCTGTGTAAATCAGAAAAACTATTCAGTCCTTCAGCACTTTTCTCAATAGCCACAGCTGTAATGAGAAGCAACCACTTTCTCAATTCCTCTTAGTTAATAAGCTCAGACAAAAAGTGAGTGCAGATTTGGAAGAAGAAAGATGCCTGCGCCTATTTCTCAAAATCTTCTGGTTTCAATACCCTCAAGTATTCATTTAACTAACAAGCTCAGGAGTGGTGTGGAAGGACAGCAAATGACAGGTCTCTTAACTTCTCGAAGAACCACTGGGATTATTTGCCAGCGTTAGCAGCAGTTTGCAGCCGGTGCAGTTTGTAAGCAATCACAGAGCTCTCTGAAGACAACAGCGACTTCTGACAGAGGCTGCAAACCGTGCAGCCTTTATTTAACCTTAGTGTACCTGGTTTAGAAGGAGAAATCAAACCCTTGGGCTAATTGCCGTGGGCGGTGGGATCCCAAACCCAAGAACCAGCTACAGATACTCCAACAGCTCAAATATCTGCTCTTTTGGGAAGTTTCTTGTGCATTTAGTTAGATCAATTTGGAACACACTTGTCTGACTATTTACAGTCTTTCACAAATAATTAACCCCCAAGAGAACAATGTGGTTTTTACCTGAGACAAGTAACAGCCAGAACTATATTGCAAAAGAATAAAACATTATTTTCATTCCCAGTAGAATGTGAAAAGTTAACTTGTATTATTAAAGACAAGAAATGGGAAAATAATTTATAAGATAAAGATTATAAATAAACCATGTTGCCATGAGGAATTAGGAAGAAAAAAGGCTGTGAACCACTGTATGGAAAATTACAGGCATGGAACTAACATAAATCAGACCAGTTCATCTCTACAGCTGTATTTTACCAGGAAAATTTGACTTACAGAGATCCACAAGGTCCTTTTTCTTTTAAATTTGAAACTTGTGTAATTTGAATTGGAAAATGTTAAAGAGAAATTGTTTTCAAATAATGTGTTTATTAAATATTAAGATACGTTATTTGTTTTTATCCGTATAATTACTTGCAGTAAAAGGCCATGTTAACATATTCACCCCAGTTTTGGCTGCCTGTGTTCAAGGCCAGCTCTGACACTGTGCAGCCATAAAACCTTCTGTCACACGTCTGTATAAACAGTTAAATTGTGAGAGTTTGTTGCGTGCCCATCCAGCACCTTCAGCCAGTGCTTGGGGAGCCCTATTCATGCTCATGCTCAGCCTCAGTACCAGCCATGCCCATTCCCAGCCTGGCAGATCTGGCATCCTGGGCTCTCATTAAAATGAATTAAATTCTTTTTGTCATTTATCTTCATGGTAAAGGAGATAAATTAATCATACATATATTTCTTCAATTACTTTTTCTTTCAGTACCCTTACATATCTGTCTGCTTTGAAAATTCTCCCATCCTTCAGTGGACACAATCAATGTCTGTAAAAGCAGCTTTGATTATTACTTTGTTTGGAATATGAGGATCACTATATTTACTCCTATCGCTACTTTTTTAAGATTTCAAAGAAGCAATCCCTGGATAGAGCTTCAATTCCCATGGCTTAATAGAGCACTCGTGTTCTACCCCTAGTGCTTAGTAGAGACTAAAAACCTTCCCCCGTTCAATGTTCCTCAGCATTAAGCATTTCCAACTTAATTTGAGAAGTGCAGTATCCAGTTTATGAGAATCTAGCAAACCAAGGATCTCTTATACTGCTGGGCATTGGGGGAAGCACAAGTTGAAGTTACTGAGTAGTTTGATTGACGTTCATATCAACATAAATATAATTCCTCTAGGAACTTGACTTGGAGATACATCTTGTCCATTAAAAAGAATTGAAGGAATCCATTTTTCAAATCCAAGATAAGTATAGGATTCAATCTCACTAAGAAGCATTTTCAAAGTGCTTGTAAAATAGCTTTGATGGAATTATCATATCTCCATACATTTTTGAATTATATACAGAGCAAACATATTGTATTTATAGCTGATTCTAATTTCTGCAGAGAGATTTCATACAGTGCATACCTGTAAATATTTAAAGATATATGTTCTAGAGTTTTATGTAAATAGTTTAGCAAATATCTTTCATTTCTACCTTTTATGCATGTAAAAAATAAAATTCTTTCAGGAGAGCACATTTGTTTGTTGAACTTAGTGGCTGAGATTCTGTATATAAAGTGTTATTTCACATGTCCATCATTATTTCATGGACATTACCAGAGAAGAGGGACAGCTTGGTATTTACAATTAAATAGTTATATTTTCTTAATCAAAATATTATTTTAAACTGTTTTAAATTCCAATAATTTGAATAGATTAATTTTGTTCAGTAAGCAGAAGCAATAATGGTTATAGTCTCTCAGTAGAGCAAAAGGCATTGTGTACCTTCTCCCTTTGGTTATTTATTTTTTCTTAGTTGAATAGAGGACAGCATTGCATACATTCTTAAATTGGTCACAGCAATCCAGTGGATGAGTACAAGAAACTTAACACCATCATCTGCCGGCTAATTTAGAGAATTCAGCCTTCAGGCATCAAAAAAATGAGAATAACTTTACTGGTTTTGTGAGGCTAAACACTTACCTTACTTATTATCCTGTCTCCCATGAAGATGGATGCACATTGATGGATACTTGTAATAGAGCATGACAAGCATATATAATATTCCTTCTTACATTCTTGTAGTCTCCAGTTATTTTGAACTCTTTTCTGGTCCTCTTGAGGTTTGTACATTTCTAAAGTCCTTGAATCTCTCTGCCAACAATTCATCAAAGTGGCCCATGAAAGCACATAATATTTTTCTGCCAAAAAAAAGTCCTTTAGTGAAGACATCTGTAGGAATACTTCCTGTTGAAAAAACAGCCTTTTTTAAAATTTATTTTGGTTCTGAACGTAGTATTTAGGTGCTGTGGCCGAGCATTTGTTAAAAATGTTCAGCTCCACTTTAGCAAATGCTTAATTGCTTCCTCCATTTTGGTTTTAGGATTCAATTTTCTGTCACTGAAAACCAGGGACTTTATAGTAAAATGAGTAATGGTCATATAGTAAATTGAGTAGATAAGCACCTGAGGTGTTATTATACAGCAAAATGAAAAGCTAAGCATGACCTGAAATACATTCCAGTAAAATGATGATTCTTATTGAACATTATAATCATTTAGGTGGGAAAAGACCTTTAAGATCATCAAATCCAAACGTTTAACCAGTTCTGCCACGTCCACCAGCATACCATGTACCTAAAGGTTTGTTTGTTTGTTTCCTGAATTTGAACTAACCAAAAGGGGGAAATTGTCTAAAGTGAAGACAAAATCATGTCCCAGTGTTTTGTTGCTGATAAGCTTCATTATCATTGATAAGCACAGCCTACTCTGATAGGAGATTTTTAATGGAAAAAACTCCAAACTATTACTGTCAGAGCTGTGGCAGTCCCAATGACTGCCTCAAAATACAGCTATTCAAAAAATTTGGTACCTAATAAATATGCGTAGGGGTTTTCATCTCCATTCTTTTCTTCCTCAGTGAATAAGTGAATGAAAAGACAATACTACTTGGCCGTTGCCCTTGAGTTAAGCCATAGAAATACAACTTAATTAAGAAGAGTTTTGGCAGTAGGACTGATTTACATAAGGGTTAGATAGGTTGGAATGTCAGAAATAACAGCTGTTAAATAAGAGGAAATGAGCTGACTTATAAAGACAATGGACTCCATTACAAAACGTGCTTGTATTACAGGATATGAGAGGAAAATGGAAGTATTGGTCCATACAGGTCACAGAAAAAGTGTCTTTCCTAAATGAGTAGGAGGGATGTTCAATGAAACAGCTATTAAAGACAGGAGTAAATGAGAAGAGAAATGCCTCATACAACAAGGACTCAAATTATTTTATTACCAGAAAATGATGGGAAAATTAAAAGACAGCTTTATATTTGTTCTTTTCACAAACAGCAATTTTAGAAATCATTGGGGTTTTTAAAATTAATACTTTATTTCTTCCCCTCCTTTTTTCATGCCAAATAGAGGATAAAGATACTTACTAAAATGATGATGAAATCTGTCTTTGTCAAAATAAATTAACAGCAATTGTCCTGGTGATACACACTTGCTTTCATGTTAGAAGAAGATAAAAATAGAAAAGTTTTAAAGACATCAAAAAACTTACATTTTCTTAGTAACAATAAGGTGGCTACTATTGTCAAATAATCTAAAAGTGTCAGCAGCGCAGCTATTCATGAATTTTAAAAACAATTAAAAATTCAAATAATGTTTCCAGGCTATATTTCTACTCATTCCATAATCCTACAAGGTATTAGGCTTACAAGGTATTTCACTGATGTTAGTTAATTTTGAATTCCGCTCTCTCTGAAAGCTTCTTGGATAATGTATTTCCTTGATAAATGCCACCAGTACTCTTACATTAGGCTCAGAATCAAAAAATCCCAGGAAATAAGTGATATTACTTCAATTCTTCTTGAGGCATATGTTTAATGGTGTATTCTCAAAGCTCCGAGAAACTTAAAGGAAGAAATGTGGCCTGTATCATGCTACTGTTGAATGACTTTGAGCTGCTTATGGAGGAGATAAAAATCTTGCAAGTATTCAGTGATTGCTCTCTTAGTCTTAAATGTGCAGCTTAAGAAGAACGAGGAAATCCTAGGACAAATTTGTAAGGAACATTTTAAACATCAGTTTCTATACTTGCGTGTCAGAACCCAGAGAGTACTGGATAGGTTCATTAATTCCTAGTATCAGAGAATCATAGAATGGTTTGGGTTGGAAGAGACCATAAAGATCTTCTCGTTGCAACGACCTGCCATGGGCAGGGCCAGCTTCCATTAGACCAGGTTGCTCAGAGCCCCATCCAGCCTGGCCTTGGACACTTCCTGGAATGGAGCATCTGCAGTTTCTCTGAGCAACTCATACTATCAGTGCCTCACCACCCTCACAGCGAAGAATTTCTTTGTAATAGCTAATCTAAACCTACTCTCTGTCAGTTTGAAGCCATTCCCACTTGTCCTGCCACTACATGCCTTTGTCAAAATTTGCTCTCCAGCTCTTGTAGCCTCTTCAGGTACTGGAAGGCCTCTATAAGGTCTCTCCACAGTCTCCTCTTCTCAAGGCTGAACTGCCCCAATTCTCTCAGCCTTTCATCATAGGAGAGATGATCCAGCCCTCTGATCATCTTTGTGGCCTTTCTCTGGACTCGTTCCAACAGATCCATGTCTTTTTTTGTTGAGAGGCCCAGAACTGGATGAAGCATTGCAGAGAAGATGTCACAAAAGCAGAGTCACCTCCCTTGGCCTCCTGGTCATGCTCATTTTGGAGCAGCTCAGGACATAGTTGGTCTTCTGGGCTGCAAGAGCACACTGCAGACTCGTATTGAGCTTTTCATCCAAAACCACCCCAAAGGCCTTCTCCCCACAGCTGCTCTCAATCCGTTCTCTACCCAGCCTGTATTTGTGCTTGGGACTGCCTCAATGCACTTTGCACTTGGCCTTGTTGAACTTCATGAGGGTCACACAGACCCACCTCTCCAGGCTGTCCAGATCCCTCTGGATCCACCCCTTCCCTCCAGTGTGTGACTGCACCACAGACCTCGCAGTTCTCAGCAAATTTTCTGAGGGTGCCTCAATCCCACTGTCCATGCCACCAATAAAAGTGTTAAAACTTGCTGGTCTCAATACCAACCCCTGAACAATGCCACTTGTCACTGGTCTCCACATGGGCATTCAAAAGATCCTAGACCAGAAGTGATGGTAAAAGACTTTTATTTTTCAGAAAATATACCCAAATCATAGAAAGATTATTATAGATAAAAACCGTATGCACACACAAAAAACCCACCAAACCTAAACGATGAAGAATCCAAGTGCATGAGTTTGAAGTGAGAAAAAATAAAACAGCCAGTCAGCAGACTAGAGCCAGACAGAGAGACATGCTAAAATGACTGTTTATTTGGAAGCAATGTGGCCCTACAGTGAGACAGAAGAGCCACAAATAGCAAAATGTGCATGTGGTGTCATAATTGGAAATTTCAATAAAGCCTTCTGAAATGGTACCATGACTCATCATTGTTACAATTTTTAGATAGGACACCTCAATGGTATCAAGACCTTGAGCTTTTATTGACAGTGATTGCAAGCTTAAATCTCAGTCAGTCTTGGTCGGTTTTGCTACAGTGTTTGGAATTTCTTCCTGTCACAGGAAAATTTGATAAACTGAAGGCATAGCCTGAAAGAGACAATTAAAAATGTTTATCTCATTATAACAATGGAAACCCACAGAAGTGATGTAAATAGCAAGCACAAATAATTGCTTCCATTCTTTTCATCTGGAGGGATTTCCAAGGCAACTTACAGCCGGAGCTGAATACTGTGCTGAAGTGGCTGAGTGATTCCCAAGTGGGTCTGGGAAAAGCAAAGATCTGTTATATCTGCAATTTTCTGCATGGATATAGTGATAATAGAGACCTCTGACATTGTTTCTAGATGGCTCATTATATCACACACAAAAAACTGAACAGCTGCATTGCCATAGTGATGTATATGGGGAGCACTAGACTAGGGAAAAACAACTATAAACGTAATAAGCCACTTCTTATAAAAGTAGATATGATTAAGGACCACACTTAAATCCCTTCCTTTTTAATAATTCTGATCATCAATAAAACTCAGGGTTTGAATGAGGAAGATCCTTGATTTTCCTGAAATGTTATATTGTGCTGCCAAGACGATCTGGAGAGAATTACATAGCCAGAACTCAAATATGGAGGAGAAGTGTCTCCTAATGATGCCATTCACATAAAAGCCATCTAGGAAGATAAACTTGTCCAGCCTAATTAATGACCTAAATTTCTCCTCGCCTTTTCATCTGCCCTGGTTCATGACTATTTCTGACCCTTCTTCCCCTGGCAATTATTTCTTCTTTAGCAGCTCGTGGAAAGCAGAAATTAAAATGCAGCAGTTAGGTCATGTACACAAATATTTTTTTCCCTGTGGCTAAATATGTAAGATTTGAGATGGTAAATAGATTGTTATTGTCTTCTATGACTGAGGTCCTGGGTAAATCTACTTATAATGCCCATAAAAACCCTATTTACAAAACCCTCAGAGTACTTGTTTGTTTAATGTACTCTCTGCTATCTGTGTATCAGTAGTGATTACTGCCCACACAGTAGAAATCTAATACACACAGCGCCAAGATATAGTTTATGAAAATTTAATCAGAAAGTACTCAGAATTAATTAAATGGATGTGAAATCCATCAGTATAGAGTGATTGTGGAGATCTTGTCTCTGCTACCCAGCAGAGGTAGCAGTGATTGGTTATGTGTAGCATAACACAGGGAACGTCAACAAGATGCAGATTTCCTACAAGAATTAAAAAATTATCTAACCTACAGACGGCTTCAGTAAAATAAGTTTTAAGATACAGATATAAATTTAACATTTTCATTGCAGAAATGCATATGTGTGATTAAGAGTGAGTTGTGAGCTCAAGTACTGCACATTTGCACAAGCATCTTTGGACGACAGGCGGCAATGCAGTTTATCTCTCCGTTTCCAGGGTGTTTTCTATCCATATGGTAGGTTTTTAATAAGTATTCTCAATAGCCAACACTAGTTGATGTATACAATTTGTTTTAAAAAAAAAAATAAAAATCTTTCAAGCAGCTATTCATAGTAATGTTGCAAGAATAGTTGTTATGGAAGTGTGGTATTTGTTTTACAGTTCCGCCTTGAAGACTATAAAGGGTGAAGATGAAATATTGCAGAGGAAAATCAAAGAAATGTGGGAATTGCAAAAGTACACCGGTGGCAGTCTACTTCTAGTTGATCTTTCGATGGACATGTCTCCTCTGCATAATCAGTGTACTGTTAATACTTCAAATATCTTGCACTTTGTGTTACCTCATGACTTACTGTCTGTAACAAAAATAATTAATAGTAGGAAAAAAGAGCTTGTGAAACAGAGAGGAAAGGACAAAGCAACTGTTTTAAAAGCAAGCTCTGCTTTAGAAGCAGTTCTTTAGAAGTTTTGATGAAAACATAGGCTCTGAAAATAGTTACAACCTCCTTGTATCGCTGTGTGTGAAAACAGAAGAACCTCAGTGCCATGATATGGGTTAGTAAAACTCATCAAGTGGCCTTTGCGACTTCCTACTGAACTGAATTTAAATTGCTGTAGAAAGTGGCTCCAAAGTTTTAATTTTCTTCTTTTTTTTCTGTTTCAACTACTTGTAACTGAAAGATAAAATTTCAGCTTCAGAGCTGGGTAAACAAAGCACGCTGGTATAAGCAAGAGTGGGAAAAGGTTAGAAAGAGCTGTGAGAGTCTTTTAGATGAGGAAATTAGTAAAAAGTCCTGAGGTGTAAAAATCATAGGTAGCAATTTTTGTAAAATAATACTTTAAAAAATGTTCAGTCATGTTTAGGCAACTTAACCACACACCTCATACTGGTTCAAACTCTAATATTTTGTTGCTGTTGTTTAAGAGACTGATGTTTGGAGATGTTTTCATTTGATAATGGCATTTTTTTAGGTGTTATGCATACCTAGCTTTTTTTCCAATGCTTTTTTAAAAATAATATGAATAGTAAGAAGCTGAGAAAACAGGCATTTTGAAATGTGTTTTCCCTGTCATATTTTGTCTGAGAACTACCATCAAACTTTAATATTCCTGTAAAATATTAAAAGAAAAAATGTTGAAATATTCTGCCTGCATCTAGATATTGTTTTCTTTATATTAAAGTTTTTCAGGTTATATTTAGTTTGCATCAAACTTAAATAAAGCTAGACATCCAATTTTGGAGGTGTGAATCTGCTGCATTAAAATATCTACTCTCATTACAGTTTGAATCTTGAGTTTCATTGCCTGCATTTGTTGTCTTTCCAGACCATATTTATTGTTTTGCTTGTCACATTTTAAAGAGAAGTACAACGTGCTGAATAAATCTTCTCAAGTGTCTTTTAGGTATTCAAAGACAAAATTCCTTGGATTTATGGAGTCATGGGGAAGGTTTAGAAACTGGTCAGACATTGCAAGATGTGCAATTTTCCTTTACATCGTTCTTCGGACTCTGTCACCCCATGTGCCATTTTAGACAACATACAGCCAGATAAAAAGATATATTAGATTGCATTTTGAAGCTCACTTTCTTTTTATTTTTACTTTTCATTTTTATATTTTGTTCCAATGTCCGAAAGAAGAGACTTCGAATGGTCACTAAGTTATTATATGCATGCACAAACTCAATTTCCGTTGAAAAACGGCTTTTCAGAAAAGCATTCACATTTAATAATGTAGCAATGGAGGGCTTGTGTTGTCTGACTTTGTGTTTGATTCCCTAACCTAGTGATTTCTGACATATATTATTTAGTGAGGATACATGCTCACATGCTGAATCTGCAGTTAGAGAGATTTGTTGTGAATTATCCCTGAGGTTATATGCCACCTGATGATGTAAATTCCTCTCCTTCACACTGAGATATACAACCAGAATGTCCGTGTGATTTTGGGCTAGAACAATGTAACTGCCCCAGCCCTGGAAGTGTTCAAGGCCACTTTGAATGGAGCTTTGAGAAATCTGGTCTAGTGGAATGTGTCCACGCCCTTGCCAGGGGAATTGAAACTAAATGATCTTTAAGGTCTTTTCCAACCCAAACCATTCTGTGAATCTGTGATTTTTATGGAGCTCTTCTACATAACAGAAGCACACTAACCGTTATTGTGCAGTTTCATGCTAAATGACTAGTTTATATCATTAGCCCAAGGAAAAGGGATAGTTTGAAGGAAATCACCCCTTTAAACAGTTCCTGTTTAAATAGCTAGTGGAAACAATTTTAAAAACTAATTTTAAAACTTCTTTTCTTCCAACGTGTAAAAATTCCAGGGTTGTCATTTGACTAACCCTTGATTGACTTTAACAGGAAAAGATGATGAGGACACAAACATGGTTCAGCAGTAAGAACTGCACTTCTGAAATGCGTTATTTTTCCTTCACCATTGACCATAGAAATCACAAAGTGTCGACAAAATACCATAGGGAATTTCTTTATCATGAACAAATTCTGTTGAGGTTGACTTCTTTTTCAAGCCTGCTGCAGAAAATTGCCAAAAGAACAAAAGAAGCCTTGGTGAAACCATTGTTTATGATTTGCAGATTGCATTGCTAGCTTCCCTGGATATTTTATATGGAACTGAAGATGTCTGAGGACTTTGTAGTTGTATCACCAAGTTTGTATATGTAAGTTTGATTTTTTTTGTTTTTAATATTTAATACTGTACTAAGTGAGGACCATCTCTTGATCTGATCTGACATTTCATTTGTTTTTTTAGCAATCCATTGGCTCTTCTTCTGGGGATTAACATATTATCAGGAAAAAAAAAGTTTTGGAGGAGTCATGATGTTGTAATTGAATCTGTCTGTCTGTCTGTCTATATATCTGTCAGAGACTGCAGCGGTAAGATGTTCAAAAGACGGACAAGACAGGACAGTTTTAAACTATAAAACTCAACTTTACTACATTCATATATTAAAGGCATTCTTCTTGCTAAAGCTTAATCCTTACATGTCATCATCACTACCTATACAAAACTGTTAGTATTTGATAACCATTTTCTGCATTAACTGTGAGTCTGATGGCAATGATGCTGCACAGGCAGCGCTGATGGCTGCTGTCCTTACTTGTTCCTACTCACCAAAGTCAAGGTGATCCACCTTGAGAGCTCCTCAATGAGACAAGTCAAGCAAAATGGGTTTGTCTTCCTGTTTTCTGCACTGATGTCTGATGCTTTTATCTTGTTGTCCTGTTTCCACACCCAAAAGAGGGATTTCTTCTGCTGCCCGCACTGCTTATTTTGTTTCTTAGGCTACAAAGGTGGTAGGGGACCGAAGCATCACATGAGGAAAGGCTGAGGGAGCTGGATCAGTTTCAGCCTCAAAAAGACATGGCTGAGAGGGGACCTCATCCGTGTCTGTCAGTGTCTGCAGGGAGGGGTCAGAGCATGGACCAGGCTCTGCTCAGTGGTGCCCAGCAATGGGACAAGGGGCACATGAAGTTCCACCTGAACAGGAGAAAGAACTTCTTCACTGTGCAGTGACTGGGCACTGGAACAGATCACCCAGAGAGGGTGTGGAGTCTCCCTCACTGGAGATATTCCAGAACCGTGTGGATGCAATCCCAGGTCATGTGCTCTGGGATGATCCTGCTTGAACAGGTTTCATCCTGACCGATTCTGTGATTTGGTTTTCCTCCATCTTGCCAAACATCCTTGTAGTGCTTTTTAGCAGGATGTCCTCCCTATTTCCACCCTTTTCTCCTATGTGGTGACTTTGTTGCTCGGTTGCCTTGGAGGTGTAGCTATCCCCCTCCCTCCTGTGCTTCTCACACTGCTCATCCACTAATGTATAGCTTTGTGTGGCCGTGGAATCCCAGCACTGTAAAATGCTCACATATTGCTCTTGGCTGCACCACTTCAGCATGCTTACTTTCAAGTTCAAGGCAAGTCGATATATTAATTCTAACCTGTATAGTACATTTATAATTGATATGCATCATTGACCTTTGCATTGGCTACAATGACAAGGTCTGCCAATATTTATAGATTAAAACCATTGTTTGCATTTAGAGTGTCAGTGCAAACTAACTTCTTGGCCAGGAGACAGTTCAGTTTGGAAAAGTTTATGGAGGCCTCCTACATCAATATCCATGATGAGATATGAATTAGAATTATCTGTTGACTTTGGCTGCTGCTTGTCTTTCTTTCTTACCTGATTGATGTGTTAGCTCTTGGTATTTTTTTATTTGGGTAAATATTTCTCTTGAGAACAGCTGTTTCCTTTTCTTTTTGCCTTGGTGACAAAACTTGCACTTGCCTCTTCAGTCTTTTGTCAGGACACTGTCTTACTTAGGAACCCCAGCATTTCTTTTACTCTGTGCATAAACCTTAAGGTATTTGTAAGAGGAAGTTCAGAATGTTTTGCTAAATTCATTCTTCTGTCATTGATTTTCTAAACCTTCTGGCTGGCTAGTCTTCCCTGTCCCTACTCAGCAGCTTCTCTTGCAGAACATTTCTCAAGGGAAGGATTTTATAGCCTTTTACAACCTTCGAAAACAAAATTCCTTACATGAAAATTTTAAAGGACCTCCTATTATAGTCTTCTGATTTTCAAAGTCCTCCAATTAGAAAATGGAAAAGCAAATGACACAAATGAAATAGAGAAGTACTTTTTTTAAAAGATTATCATTGTATACATCATTTTTTTCTTTATATTGTCATAACCTTTGGAGAATTCATTAAGGGCTTTCCAGTTTCTGAGAAACTACCCAGACTGTGCTCCAAGTAGGAAATTGTTAATGGAATACAATGGCTTCCCCTAATTCCTAAATATTAACAAAAGGAAAAAAAAAATAATTCAGAATGCTAAAATAAAAGTAGCTTTTAATATAAACATGGTATGCTTTTTTAACATAAATTACTAAAATGATTTCAAAAAATTGTTTTATGCCCATATGGAAAAATCCATTTTGGATGCATAAAATGGTCAGGAAATAGGTGTAGGCAACACTGACCATAATTAAAATAGACTTTAAAAGCACAATTCATTGAGACTAATCGTTTCCAGAATGCCCAGTATATAATCAATATTTCAATTTACCGGCTAGAAAAACTATAAAAAAATCCTCACATTCTTTTAAGAACTTTACAGAGTGTCAGATTCATGATACACTTCATTTGGCCTCTGGACTAGGGTGACTCGTGACTGAGCTTTATCTCTTACTACCTAACACATATCCTGGGGTAAAGTAGCAAGATTTCCAGTAGGTCGGGGAGGTGATCCTGCCCTTCTGCTCACTACCCTGGTGAGGCACCTCTGGAGTGCTGTGTCCAGTTCTGGGCTCCTCAGGACAAGAGAGACACGGAGCTCCTGGAGGAGCTCCAGCAGCGGGTGACAAAGATGATGAAGGGATGGAGCATCTCTCATGAGGAAAGACTGAGGGAGCTGGGGCTGTTCAGCCTCGAGAAGAGACGACAGAGGGGACCTCATCCATGTCTGTCAGTGTCTGCAGGGAGGGGTCAGAGCACGGACCAGGCTCTGCTCAGTGGTGTCCAGCACTGGGACAAGAGGCAATGGGCAGAAACGGATGCACAGGAAGTTTCACCTGAACAGGAGGAAGAACTTTCTTCGCAGTGCAGTGACCGGGCACTGAACAGATCACCCAGAGAGGGTGTGGAGTCTCCCTCGCTGGAGATATTCCCAAACCACGTGAAGGCAATCCCAGGTCAAGTGTTCTGGGAGGACCCTGCTTGAGCAGGGAGGTGGGACCAGATGACTCACTTCTGGTCCTTTCCCCCCTGACCTATTCTGAGATTATGTGATTCGGTGATACAGACAGACTGTTGAATTTAGATCAGGAGTTTCTTTGCTTACTTAGTCAAACTGAATTTTAGCTGTTTCAAGAGGTTCTGAAGTAGGTGAAAATTATTAGTAGTACTGGGGACAGGTTTTGTAAAGTGATTATGAGAGTTATTATTTGGTGTTCCAGGAAGATAAGTAGTATGGCTAGGTAGAAGGCAATGTGGCAAAAGGATGTTAAAGTATTTTTATACTGTCCTTATTCTTTGTTCATGTGGAGACCAACACAGTCCTTGCAGTCTATCCACATTCCCTTCAGCCCAAGTCTAGCACAGAAACAACAGGTCTGACACTGAGTTTTACAGTTTCCCATAGCTCACACCCAGTTCTATTCTTGCATTTCTTTCACCTTCCTATACCTGATCCACACAGCCAACTATAGAAAGAAGGTGATACGAGAATTTACTTGGGGAAATGCTGAAGCCTTGCCCAGGCTGCCATAGCAGGACATAATTCATAAAACATACATAAATCTTTCTAAAAATAAATGCTTTTCTTGCTCAGAAAAGGACAAGAGATTTCTGACAGAAGAAAGCAAAGGAGGAATAGCTCCTTCTGAGGAACTACTTGCAAATTGTTTCCAATTTTCTGCAAGTATAGGTCTTTCACTCTATTCTGTTACTGTAAAAGAAGTGCCTTTTGCTACAGGATCAAAGACAAGATTTGTGTTGCAGTTCTAAATACTGCTACACTAAGAGCAATTTGGTATATTTCTTACAGTTTGTATTTCAAAAGATATTCAACCAAGTGCTGGACTATTTCAGATTCCAAGTAATTTACTTTCTTACAAAAGTAAAATAGCCCAATAAATAAAGTAGTTGAACCTCACATTAATTTAGTCAATGGTTTGTAAAGTTATTTTGGAAGTAGTGTACTAGCTAACAATTTGTTGCCTGGAAAGAATTCTCCTGGCAATATGTCTCTTTATGAGCACTGCTATGGAACTAGCATCTAAAAGAAATTTGTATTTCAGTGCATAGATTTTGCTTAATCAGATTTGTCAGACTTTATTCCGGTGTCTGGGATTCATATGTAGCCATACTCAGTAATAAAATATATTTCAGTCTCATCATTGCTTTTTCCTTTAGGTTTAGATTTTTTCTTTAGGAAAAAACCCTTAGTAAATGAATCCTCAGCCTGTGAATCTAAGATTAAAATGTAGGACATAATTTCATTTGCTAGAGTATCTGACGTTAACAACCACTGTTAGTTTGTATTAAATAATAGTATATTAATATTTTTATACATTTTAAAATTTTATCTCCATAGATTTCAGATGTTAAAGGAAAAAAAGCAAAGGAGAAATACTTAGAAGCAAACGCTTAATAAGAACTATTTTACAAAAGATGTCCTCAGCGTCCCAGCAGAAGAATTTACTCCAAAATATTCTTAAGAGCTGAGGAACAACATCACTAGTAATTTACTGGGCAAACCTCCTTATTCTGCTGGTGAGTATTTATGGGAATTTTTTATGTGACAATGGGTGCTTAGTAATTGACACTTTTCCTCATCCTCTCTTTTTAAAAAATTACCTGGCTTTCTTTTGGTTTAGAGCAGCAGTGCTACTAATGTTTTGTTTTCTCTATGGGATCCACAGTCTCAATGTTACAGGTTTTGTTTTGGTTTAGATGTTCACATAATTCTACCCTTCTAAAGTAATGTATATGAAAGTGTTACTGGTTATAAATGACCTTCTCAGAAAATTTAGTGAAGTATGTAAAATTATTTTAAGTTCTCAAAGTACTTGAGCAATGTGTGGTGTTAAGATATGCTTAAAATCTTTTAGACTTGCAGACACAAGGTGGTAGTATCAGCCTTTAGTAATAATTGTTTAGGGTGGCATTGCTTTTAGTTAATAGCCTTTGTTCCCTCGCCTTTCCAAAAAAGGCCTAGAGAAAATCCTTTCATTTTGGTCCTGCTAACATTCAGTGTATATCTCGAACTACTGATGCATCAATCCAGTACTAAGCTGGTAAATTACAGATATGCAAATGAAATCAAAGTAAGGATCTTCATCTCTCCCAGCAAGCTAGAGAAATTGTATATTTTTCTGGTTTGTCACATTTCTTCATAAATTCTTACAATATTGAAGAGAAGAGTGAAAAATAAGGCATTTCAGACAAACAGATTACCTTTAAAAGACTATGTTTGCCGTGAAATATGAACCCCATATTTCTAGCATTCTGACAAATGATCAAGTCATGGATGATTTGTTAGGAAAATGCAGGCATTTTATTCCATAGAAATCTTACAGAGAACAGGGATCTTGGCTGATAGATGTTGTTAGCCCCTATCTTTTGCTGACCATCTTCTTAAGGGAATAATAAAATCATTCTTTATGAATGCAGTAAGAAAAATACTAGTTAAGAATCTACTACTTAGCGTTTGTCCTTTTTTCAGAAAGAATGTTAGTATGCTTCTAAAATAATTCTCCAGTATTCTATGCTATTATACTCTATTTTTAAGCAAGATTTAAGGCCAAGGTGTAGACTTGACATTTAACTTGTTTTTCTGAGGGATTGTCTGTATTATGGTATCATACTCATACAGTCACACCAAACTGTGGCAGCTCATCCCAAGGATCACTTAATACTCTTGTACAACCTCTAAGAAAAGTCAAGACTCCAGAATAGTGTTGGGTTTTTTTTTCCTACCAGTTTGTTGTGGTGGCTGCTCTTTCACCTCCAGTCTCCTCAACTCCGATATACCAAAATAACAATATATTACAGAAAGTTCCATTCATTCCTTTTCAGTAGAAACCTGTAGAAGAGGAAATGGTCAAGCCTTTGTTAAAATAGTAGGATATTAGAAAGGTCAGCTGGAGCACGTTGCTTAAGTCTGTGTGAAGTCAGATTTTGGGCATCCTTAAGAATGGAAGCTCCACAGCCTCTGTGGGCCAGACTTGTTCCATTGTTCAACCACATTCTCAGGGGAAAAAAAAAAAAAGTCTTCCTTATTTTTAAATGATATTTCCAGTTTTTCAGTTTGATGCTCATTGTTTCTTGTCCTGTCACCAGCGAGAAGAGTCTGGCTTCCTTTTCTTTACTCGCACCATCAGGTAATTATACACATGGATACGATTTCAGAAAATATTTTCTGGTCCATGTTGAAGAGTTCCAGATCTTCCAGCCTCTCTTCATGAGATGGATAGTCCAAGCCTAGAACCTGCTTTGTGCCCCTTCTCTGAATTTGCTGCAGTGAATATCCCTGCCTGTCTTTTACTGGAGAACCCAGCACTGGAGCCAGCATTCAAATGTGTTTCTCCAGGTCTAAGGAGAGGAGAAGGATCACCTCACTTCACCTGCTGGCAGAGTTCTACCTAATGCAGCCCAAGATGCTGTCAGCTCTTTGCCACAAGGGCACATTGCTGGCTCACTGTGAATTTTCTGGGAGATGCCCCAAGTACTTTTCTGCAAACCTGCCTTCCAGTCAGTCAAATCCCAGCCTGTATGGGTATCTGGGGCTGTTCTTCCCCAAATGCAAGTCTTTGCATTAGGAATTTCTGAAGGTACTTTTGCATCAGTTTCTCAATCCTGACAATGGCTGTCTGAACATCAGCACAACCATCTGATCTACCAAACACTCCTTTTTCCCCTGTGCAGTGCTCCTGATGTCTTTTCTTGATTTCCTGGGATTGGCCGTTCTGGTGTTTAGAGAAGGTGAACTTTGAAAATCAAAGAGATTTTAATTTTTTTTGCCCAGGGCCTTATCCCACACATTTCTTTCAAGCAGCTTCCTCAACAGAGCTGATTTCCTGAAGTCCAGGGCTGAAATACTCTTATTTGCCTCACTGACTCCTATTCATTCATCAACACAGCAGCCAAAGCTGCTCGCAAGCTCCATGTCTTCAGCTAGTTCTTCTTTGTGGATACAGTCTTTTCTTTTCACACTTGAAATACCACGACTGGCAATAGAAATTAATCTTTTGTTATAGTGAAGATCTTTCATGCTGGTCTTATCTTCCAGCATTGAAATGCTTCTAGCAATCTGACTTTATATGAAGATACATGGACTAATAAATACTATGCAAAAGAAGGTTTATCTTGTTTGTATTTGAATTATTTTTCCATGAATTTTTGATGCAGATAATGTTTAGTCAGCCACTCCCTGTGTGTGTGTGTGTAACATGTGATAATATGGCATAATTGCTTTTCTGGCATGAGTTTATGATTTCTTCATTACTTGTATGACAAGGTGTGCTGGTTTTGGCTGGGGCAGAGTTAATTTTCTTCCCAGTGGATTGTGTGGGGCTGTGCTTTGGGTTTGTGCTGAACACAGGGCTGACAGAGATGTTTTTGTTGCTGCTGAGCAGAGTTTACACAGACCCAAGGCATTGTCTGCTTTTCGTACTGTCAGGCTGGCAGGGAGGTTGGGGGTGCTTGGAGGTTGGGAGAAGACACAGCCAGGACAGGTGACCCCAACTGACCAAAGGGATATTCTAGACTATATGGCATCATGGTCAGTACATAAAGTGGGCAAAGAAAGGAGAAGTGGGTCTGTTCAGAGTGATTGTGTTTGTCTTCCCAAGTTGCTGTTACACATCATGTGCTCTCCTGGGAATTCTGAACACCTGCCTGCCTATAGGAAGCAGTGAATTAATTCCTTTTTCTCTTTGCTTACACCCATGGCTTTTGCTTTTCCTATTAAACTGTTTTTGTCTCAGTCCATGAGTTTCCTAGCTTTTTTAACCTCCTGGGTTTAACCCCAATCCCACTGATGGAGGAGTGAGAGGCGTGGTCCTGGCTGTTGGCTGGGGTTAAACCATGGCAAAAGGTTAAAAATCAGAAGTGCCAGGTTCTCCTAAAGGAATGTTAAGAGTCTCAAGGATGAATTATCTGTGACAGGATGACTGAGGAATAGTCAGAGAATGGATGAGTAAGAATAGCTCCTGGAATATCAGCTAATCAGTTTGATGACTGAGTTTTAATTAGGAATCTTGAGTGTTTTCTCTAGAACTATGTTTGAAATATTTACAACTTTTATGACCTAATTCAACTATGTGAGAATTAGGAAAAAATCTTATTTATCTCTAGGTTAATTTTGGTTTAATTAGAGATGAATTATGAGTATTAGAATGGTAAATATTATCAAATCTAGTCTCTCCTCTGATACAGGGTCTGAAAAAGACTTGGATTTGAATACTATAGTATTTCAGTAGTTATGGTGGAACCTCATTTCTTAAGAAGGGAAATTCTGCTGTCAGAGGTGTTTATTTGCATTCCCACTGTATAGGCTAAAACTAGATTCTAAGATGCTCCCAAAATAAAAATGGAATCCTGCAAAGTGTGAAAACAGTGAGAGCTAGAAATCCTATAACACTGTGGAGATTTGGAGGTCTAGGTCTCCTTGAGTTCCACATCCAAGCCTTTTGATTTAAACCACTTCTGAGCAAAGCAGAGCTACAACAACTTTGGCTTGCAACACTAATACTGTGAGATGAAAGAAATGCTAAGATTATACACAGACATTATTTCTCACCATTCAGACTCAAATGAATCAATACTTTGTTCTTAAATTGTATTTTCACTATAAGAGAGAGACTGCCAGCTTTCATCGGTTGCATTAATACTAAGTGCTCCCAAATTTCAGAATGAAATAATTACGTTAAACTAATGTGTGATTGAAAATAGTCACAGTTATATTGATTTACGCTGTAGATCTGAGAATGGAATTTGCAAGCTTGGCAGGTTTGTTAAATAGAACCTTTTAGTAAATCTAGAAATATTAGTTATACTGTAAAGTTCAGCGTTTAACTATTCAGTATGGCATTTAGCTATTAAAGAAACAGAAGTACTGGCAGTTTAAAAAGGATCTGATTTTATCAAGAAATATTTCTCTAAATGCAGGAATATATTTCCAGGATAAAATTAGAAACAGTTAAACGAGTTACTTTAAATCTGGATGTAGCAAGTATATTGAATGTGAAAAGAAAAATTAAATAATGAATCCTTGAATATGTCTGCCTGTGTGAGTAGGTTGGATGTGGGCATAGTAGTATGGGATCACATCTGGATTGCACTTTCCAGCACCAATCATTATTTTCCCATGTAAGAGTATTGCTTTTGACATAAAAAATTGACCCAAAGAGGTGTTTTTTTCTTCACCCTCCCTAATTCTCTTCCTTTCTTATAACGTGGTATGAAAAGGCGTATGATCTGGAGTTTCAGGGGTTTTGGTAGTTGTGCTTTTGCTTTATTTTACACTAAAATTTATTGTGAATATCAGCGTACAGTTGTTCCACTTCTGTTTCATTATTTGGCTATCCCATGCACTGAGTAGTATAAATCTAGGATCAAGATTTTCCAGTACTGACATTTCAGATGTTTGGGGAGATAATAAAACTAAATAAATCTAAATAAATAAATAATTTAATTTAATTTAATCTACTCCTCTTGTATCATTGCATTATAAATTTATTATGCTCACCCATAAGAGGAATTGTGCACTGTAGTTCTTGTTCTCATAGATGCTATTTATTCTTTAGCTTCACATATAACCATAGCTTCACATATAGCATCCTTTGTGCAGCCCTTGAAAGGGAGATTTGCTTATGGAAAGACTATTCATGATAATGCCACAGGGCCTGGCCTGGTGGTTTCAAATTCAACAGAGAGAAAGTGTTCTAAGACTGAAATTCAGAGATCAGAGAAGTAAATATATGAATCGTAAATGAACTGCATAGCTATTCAAGGCCACTCTTAGGGCTTTAAGCATAAAAGCCCAATATTTCTTTGTTTGAAAGAAATAACTCCAAATCAGATATCACACTATTTTTAAAGGGGAATAGTCAAATGTTTATATCTCAGCTATGTTCTATAGCTTCACTGTTTCTCCATACTTAATAAGCAAGGGAATATTTTTTTTATTTCTGTAGTACATGCACAATGGACAGATTATTTCTCTTTCATTGATAAGGCAAGAAGCAATCCAACTGTCTGTAAACAGAGGTTAGGTATTTTAAAGAGACAAAATCTTGATTATATGCAACTTTTCCGAAACTCCAATCTACTCTTCCCTACTAGTATGGAAACATAGCAGGAGGTTAGCTTCTCTTATTCAGGTTTTATTCAGAGATATATTGTGTGTTCCTACATTATTAAAAGTACAGTTGGATGAAAGTTTAAACAGAGAAATATTTCTGCATCTTACTTGCTGTTGTCTCTTTATTTCATAGAAGCATAGGATGGCTTGAGTTGGAAGCGACCATAAAGATCATCTCATCCCAACCTCCTTGCCATGGACAGCGACACCTTCCACTAGACTGAGTTGCTCAGAGCCCCATCCAACCTGGCCTTGAACATTTCCAGGGATGGGGCAGCCACAGCCTCTCTCAGAAACCAGTTCCAGAGCCTCACCAGTCTCACAGTAAAGAAATTATTCCTAATATAGAATCTAAACCTACTCTCTTGCAGTTTGAAACCACTCCCCCTCATTCTGTCACTCCAGGCCCTTGTAAATAGTCTCTAGCCATCTTTCCTGTAGGCTCCCTTCAGGTACGGGAAGGTCACAGTTAGGTCACCCCAAAGCCTTCCCTTTTCCAGGCTGAACAATCCCAATTCTCCCAGCCTCTCCTCATAGCAGAGCTGTTCCGTCCCTCTGATCACCTTGGTGCCTCCTCTGGCCTGGCTCCACCAGGTCCCTGTCCTTCCTGTGCTGGGCCCCCAGGGCTGGATGCAGCCCTGCAGGTGGGGTCTCAGCAGAGCGGGGCAGAGGGGCAGAATCCCCTCCCTGCCCTGCTGCCCACGGGGCTTTGGGTGCAGCCCAGCACACGGGGGGTTCTGGGCTCCCAGCTCACATTGCAAGTTTTAAAATACTCCTAGTAGTTATACAAATACTGAGAAATTAGAACTATATTAGGTGTGTAACTAAATACATATCTGGTTCCCTTTCGAGAATAGACAAATTGCTTTAAAAAAATGCTAGTCATATTTCTGATTTCCAATTATGCCAAGTCATAGTAGAGTACACCCCTGCAATGGATAAGACAGAATAGGAAATTAGCTGAGCATTCCCTCATTAGCTGTCTTACAGTAAAAATATTGCGAAAACACAGGAAAAATTATAATTTTAGATGACTTTCCATTTGATGTTTTCTATTAATCTCCATTGTCTTACAGGTAAGGAAAAATCAGATCCTCTGCATGTGAACTGAGATTTTAAGTGCTTGGTATCATTCTGCTCAAGAGGTATGAATAGGAGGTAAATATGATCCTTTAGGTTTATGTACAGTGGGATTATTTCACGTACAGACAAGTATTGTACAACTTCACAATCTAGTCTCAATGTGGAAAGAAGAATCCTATATGGTAATGTAAGAATAATATCTATTGTGCTGTCAAGTGGTACCTTAAGTATTAGAAAGGTACATGTGCAGACCTTGGAATAGTGCAGAACAGAAAAAATAGATGGCATGAATTTTTCTGGCAAAGTGAGACTTGAGTGGAGAACTCCAGGATACCTGTGACAATCTAAGCCTAATTCCTGTGTTTCTTTTATAATAGCAGACTCAAGAAATTCTTACATGTATTTATTTCCCTATAGAGGTGACCTAAATACTAGTCCTCTGTCAAACAATTGGCAGAATAGCAGTCTTCACTGCATGGTCTTTCTTATCCAAATAAGAAATTCTGAGTTCTAAAAAAAACCCTTGTAGCCTTGTCAGCCCTGCTTAACCTCCATTAGAGGCTTCAATTTGGCTGTCTGTCTTCTCTGAAGTCTAAAAGCTGTTACTTGGCTGTCATAAACTGGGATGGCTGATGGTCATGGCTATTGCAGTGGATAAAGGCTGGAGCTGAGAGGCGAGGAGAATTACAAAAACCATGCTGCTTGCTCTGTGTGTGCTGTTCTCTACAGCGAAGATGGAGTCTGAGCTTTTCCATATGTTGCCAATCTGTCAATGTTCATACCTATGCCCTCAAAACATTTAAGACAGGAAGGATGATTCAAAAAAATGAGTTGCAGTTCTTCAAAACATCAGGTGATTACTGAAAATATACAATTATAACTCCCCTCTATTTTTCAGAATAGCATGTTCAAGTTATCTAATGTTTTTGCAGGGAAAGAATGTCGTGAAAAGCATATAGTCACTTGCTGAAAAGTGCTACAGGAACAAAGAGTTTAAGTGATTTTGGTGAATTCAGGAAAAATGGTTCTAATTACATACATGCCATTTGAAATTCAAATGTGAAAAATCACAGGAAATCATGAGTATAATTCAGAATCTATTTGGTGCCTTAGAGAAGAGAGAATAAAATCCTCTCTGAGGTAAATGATTACTAAAATATTGACCAGAGTGAAAAGTATATAACTTTCAGGCAAAGAAACCCTCCCCTCAACTCCTCTTCCACTTGAGATCTTTTATTTTTTCAAAGGCATTGTATTAGAAATTATATGGGTAAAAGAAATAATTCTCAATGTTTAAAGTTTGATTTGTAGTTCTAACATAAAGGTACAAGGAATGAAAAAGAAAATTTTACTTGAATGCATAATTTTAGGAAATTTCAGAAATTGCACTGAAAAATGATGGGAAAACACTCAACCTTCCTCTTGGTGCACAAAGAAGAAATTTCTTGTTTCATTTCTCCCTATTGTCTCAGCAATAGTGTGGCAGCAGGACCAGGGCAGTGATTGCCTCCGTGTACTTGGCACTGATGAGGCCACACCTCAAATCCTGTGTTCAGTTTGGGGCCCCTCATTACAGGAAGGACATAGAGGTGCTGGAGTATGTCCAGGGAAGGGAAAAGAGCTGGGAAAGGGTCTGGAGCACAAGTCTGATGAGGAGCAGCTGAGGGAGCTGGGCGTGTTCAGCCTGGAGAAAAGGAGACTCAGGAGGAACATTATCACTTTGTACGGCTCCCGGAGAGGAGGGTGGAACCATCAGTTTCTTCTCCCAAGGAACAACTAAGTAGGACAAGTTAGGACAAGAGGAAATGGCCTTAAGATGCAGCAAGGGAAGTTTAGATTGGACATTAGGATTAATTTATTCAATCAAATGGTTTTCAAGTATTAGAACAAGCTGCCCAGGGAAGAGGTTGATTCAATGTTCCTGGAGGTATTTCAAAGGCGTGTAGATGTGCCACTGAGGGACACGGTTTAGTGGTAGGCTTGACACTGCTGGGTTGGACTCAATGATCTTAAAGGCCTTTTACAACCTAAACTATTCTATGATTCTTTAATTTTAAAGAGAAATCTGCTTTGCTCCTAGCTGCTCTGCCCTTGGGGAGATTGAATGTCCTGTCTTCATCTCATTGTCTGGGAGACACGAGGGACATTACACTCATTTTATTTTCCAGCTGGAATGTCCCACCTCTCACTTTCTCAAAAGCAAACAAAGTGCAAAGATCTACCCCGCCATGTAGCTCAGTCTATTTATTTATTTTTTTTTTTTTTTTAAGGCAAGCATCCTGGTTTAGTTAATTTCCTATCTTGAAACAAGGAAGCTGAGATCACAATCATTCCTCTTTTGTGCACACTTGCTTTCTCTTTTAATGGTACACCCGCATGGTTTTCTTGCAGTGCCGTAGGAAAATGTGGTGCTTTGAAAGTTTTTAAGGTGAATATTGTTCTTTCTGGTATGTTCTTCATACCTCCACCATCACAAAATGAGGCACATCACCATGTATAATCCTACAGCTCTAGTAGTACTTATTCACATAACTGAAGTATTCACCAGGTGCCCTGAAATCTTTTACCTCCCGAGTAGACTGTGGAACCAGATAACTAAAAGATAAATCAGGACAGTCAGTGGTCAGAAGTCTTTCAAAGCAACTACTTCTCAAGGTTTTCTTAGCTTTCAGATCTTTCTAATCCTGGAAAAAGAGATGAAGGAAGAAAAGTTTTAAGCCAGTTTTGACAGTATTCTAGTCTCATGTAGCTATGGAAAAAAAAAGTGTTTTTATTCCAGTGTGGGATAAAAACAAATTTGGTACCTCAAAACTCCATTATGCAGATACAGTTCTGATCCAGTCCCCTGAGGAACAGATAGAACAAAAAAGAGCAACATCTGTCTTTGTTTTTTAAAGCACATCTTATTTTGAAACAAATAAATGAATTCTCACTGCCGTTTTAGGTTTAGGAACCAAAAAGAGTTATAGCCTAAGTAAAACCTAAATTAACAGTTGAACAGTAACATCCACACTCCCGTTTCAGTTGTGGCTGCTTTCTTTTGCTGTTATTTACATTGTCTGCAGCTACTTTAAAACAGGATAGTTGATGAGAGCTGTATTAATCACTTTTACTTCTTTGAAGCTGCACACTGGAGAACAGGAAATAAAAAACCTTGCAGGGATATTTTAAGGGAAACATAACCTCTGTACTAAAAGGCTATTCTGTTTTTGTTGTTCCCTCTTCTCCCAACATGTTAAAGTTGTGCTCTAAAAACTTAGCAAAGCAAGTACTTATCCTCTAACAGAGAAACATTAAATTTATTGAATTAGGGAACAGTGGCAGTTTGTCCTTCACACAGCTTTATATAGGATCTTTCTTAAATTATAAGCAGGAAAAACAATGCTTTTATTTCACAGACTATATCATGGCATTTTATTTTGCCTCAAGAAAAAAATTTCATCCCTTTTATGAGAGAGAACATATGCCAGATTATGTATACTATTTAAAAAAAATCACTAATCATTAATTATTCAAGTCTTCTTCTTATGTTTTTGTTTAAATTGACTTAAAATAAAAATAATGTGTAGATTCTACTCTTATGCTAACATATACCTATTATTGCAATTAACTACTTGTTACTTCTTAATTGTGCTGAAAACTTCCTCTTACTTTTAGTTTAAAAGTTCTTTTGTGGAATATCTTGTCTTCCTACATACCTGTGCTATTTTTATAAAAATGTTCATTCTGAGACAGCTTTTTTGTCTTGGTGTGTTTCAAGAATTCCACTTATGAGATGTTGTATTAAGATACAGAATTCCAATTCCACATATGGCATTAATCCAAATTAATAAAATGCAGCTGAGAGAAGCCACTGGCTAAATATAGGAATCTATATAATTGAAGATATTTTTAATAAAGATAATTTTCAAATACGGCTATTGGAATTCGGAAATGAAATGAATGTACCTTAAGCATTGTAAATAGATGGAAAAATTCTGGAAGGTTATGCAAAGCTGGTCTTCATTTGAGAGTTTTTTTCAAAGACATTTTGCTGCTTCAAACATTACCATAAACATTAACATAAATTTTCTCTTTTGACTTTGTATGACATTGTAGAAGTTTTGCGTATAGCCACACGTTAAGAAAAAATAACAAATCAAAACCAGCCAACCAAGCAACCCAAGCTACATCCTGTACTCATGAATGCCAGTCCATTAGTTTGCTTTAATTGTTTTAGTTTGCGTTTACTCTCCACTCAGGGATGTTGTGCTGGGGCTCCACACAAACCAGGTATGACTCTGATGCATGGAATCAGTGGTCACTCATTATTTAGGAACTAATTCTCCCCTAAGATGGGGGAAATAAAAAAATTGTGAAATTGTGACAAAATAGAAAATTCCAAAACAATTTTGGAATGAGGGTTTTGGGTGTGGATTTCTACTGTAAGGATGTTGTCTTGGATCATTTGAAGCATAGAAAGTGGTTGTCATAGCAGACTGCTGCAAGCTATAGTCATAGACCTCAAATTAATCTACTTTATTCACTGGAGATTCTAATTAAGATACTCCCGAAGATTATTTGGTTAAAGTGTCATTAAACACAAAATTTGATAGCACACACATTATTAGTAATAAAGACAAATAAATGTGTGAAAGGAGGAAGATCAGAACACGACTATGCTGTCTATGTGCATGATGTGCTGGCAGCAGTTCTAAGTGACGTAAGCTTCAATTTTAACTGCGGTACATGTTTGAAGACAGCTGAAGGCATAATTCAAAACAATAGAAATAAGCAATATCTTTTTTTTTTTTTTTTCCTAACTGAAACTTCTTGAATACAGAAAAAAACCAGAATGTGAGGTCTACATCTAGGTCAGTTTTTAGATCATAAAATACTTAAATTAATGAAATTATATTGATTTTCCTTTTTTTTTCTCCTAGTCATAGGAAAATAATTCAAATGTTTTGAGGAAGATGTTCGATAGCACGTTGAGCTGCAAACTGATTTAAATCACCAACATGTGCAATAAGTATGTAATCACTGCTTGTTTTCAGGTTCTTTTTGAGGAAAAAATCCATAAGCTGATGCTACGATATTATTTTCTAGTTCTTGTGACACTGAATGCACTGTGTGGACACATCTCTTTGCAGGTCATTTTTTACCAGTTGCAAAATGATGCTGCCTGTCCCTGAGCCTAATTATACACCCATTTCTCGAAAAATGTAATACTAGGTATTGATCTCCTAGTAGCACTGGATAGAAAAAGTCCATGAAAAATAAGGAATTAAGAATGTCAAGTTAGTACAAAATGTATAACTGCTAATTTTAATAGACATAGTTTGGCTAAGGGAGTGATGATGATCGACCCCTTGCAGTAGAAATTATATTATTGCTCTTTGCAAATAATTAATTGATTAATTATTAGCCATGCAACCGATGGAGCTTAACATTTGATGTAATTAAGGGGCAGACTCAATGAACTTGGACTGGAATGCTCATTAAAAGTTAATTGAGCAATGTAAAAATTTAGATTGTCCTAGAATCTTGACTTGTTATGAGAGACTTTCTATACTGGACACACGAGGCCTGGGGGACATACAGCAGATGAGAAGTTCAGAATTTATGGCCCAGGGAAGAGTTTAACCTCAGGCATCAGCTAACAGTCTACTGGTCTTGTTAAGAGTAATACAGCTGTTATTTGTTACAAAAAATACAAGAAGCAAACCTATTTTTCTTTGTCTGGCATCTAGATCTAAGAGAATTTGGTGGGTGCCTATTCCACCTGTATTTCACAGTTAGCACCAGTGACAGTGACAGTGCAGCTCCGAAAACCACAGAGTGCATGACATGATTCATCTGTGGAAATTTCATTTGATATCTGAGATCAATGGTGTATTTAATGCATCTAGAACCATAGATAACATCATTTTAATTAAAAATGCTAGCGGAGTAATTACTTTTTAAGCATATGGCCGCAGATAAGAAAATTGAATGACACTTAAATTGGGTTTGTAAGAAAATGAATTTGCATTAAAAAGTAGCTATTAGCCATTTCAGTGCCAATGTGGGAGATCAAGGTTACAGATCTTTGCTCTGTAGGTTGAGAAACCTGTTTTATGAGAGCTGATATATTTGGGCTTTAAGGAAAATGAGGTCTCAGTGATTTTTCTCATCTCAGTTTCAGTTTAATTAGTGTCATCACTCGGAGAAGCCCTTGTTCCTTTAAGGGAATAGTGGACAAATGGCCCCTTCAAAAATCAGGGGAAAATGTCATGGCTCCGTAATTAAAGCAAGTGGACAGTCAAGACTGGGGGTGAAGGGACTCTTTAAATTGATTTCTGCAATTTTTATTCTTTTTTTCTAATGCAGTATTAATCCAGTTAAAGTTTCAGTATAGTAAGGTTTGAAGCGAAATAAACTGAGGAAGAAAGCACAGACAACTTTTCATGATGTTTCATTACCACCTTTCTGATTCAAGATACTTTTTTTCCAAGTGAGAGTTGGCATCTTAGTAGCGCTAAAAATTACTTTGGTTAAGTTTTGCTGTATCAAAAAAAAAATTATTAGGCTTATTTTATTCATTTATTTCTCAGCTTGTGTCTAATATTTCAAAGCAAGTCTGTAAAGATAAATTCTTACAACGGCACCAGACAAAAAATGGATATTACTTTTCAAAATTAATAACTTCTATTAATTTCTACTTTCAGCAATTCCTTTTTAATATTTAACCTACCACAAATAATAAGGGAGTGGCAACTGAAAATGTTTAATCTCTTCCCAAAATGTTTTTTCTCAGTAGATTTCCGCGGCAGGGAATTATTTAAAAGTCTGAATTATCCTGAATATCACACTCTTTTGTGGGCTCACTTTAGTTCATATCTTCATATTGTGTGTTGAGTTGTATTGTGTACTCTCTGGCAAGGAGAAATGGTGCTGTCATGGTTCATTCTTAAAAAAATCCCGAAAACAGCCTCAAACGAAGCAACAATGACAACAAACTAACAAAACAATAAGTGCAACCCTCCCCCCCCCAAAAAAATAACACCTCCCTCAAAAAAAGCCTCAATAAAAAAAAAAAAAACAAACCTTACCAAAAATCCATCTTTTAAAAGGCAGGAAAATACCCAAATTCTATGTATGATGAAGAGTACTTTCACAAAAGATATTTTTTGGACACTATCCAGCCTCTGACCTGCTCATTTCATTGGACTTTACGGAAAAGCATTTCCAAGTGCAAGATTCTTCAAAACTTGTATGATAGTTGAACATCCTGGCTGGAAAGACAAGATGTCAGGTGACAAATAGAAATATTACAATAGTCCAACTTTTTTTTTTTTTTTTTGGTGGGAATTGTAGCAGTAACATGTTAAGCTCCAGGCTCTTTAGCTAGAAGGTTTTTCATGGAGAATTCTGAATGCTATGCTGAAATTAAAACCAAAAAAATGCAGAAAAAAGAGGATACTTCTCATTGCAGAAAGGAAGTAATTGAACTGAGATGCTGAACGAAAATAAGCAGTATTCTGTTTTAAAGCTACATGTCTTGTGACAACTGGACCTACCTAGAATGTTACCATAAACCCGCACAGCCCAAAAGGTGCTCCTAAAGTGCTGTTTGATTGGCTTGTGTTATGAATGTGTCTGTGTAGAGGTAATAATTTTATTGGAAAATTTAAATTCCTGCACCTGTATATGTTTCTCGTGACCACCACACAGAAAAACAAGAAAACAAACTTTCTGTTTATCGCATATTTTTTCTTAGAATCATTAGAAGCAAGTTAATCTATGAATAAAATTATGGCTTTTTTTGTGAATAAAACTAAAACTAAAATTTTGAATAAAATTTTATGAATAATTTTTTTATGAATAAAATCAAGTGTTTTCCCAAGGTAACTGGTAGTAATTACCTTAAATATTTTAAGTGTCTCAAAAAATTTTTATATCTCCTTTTATCTTTTTAGCTTCTTACATTTTTCTCAGATTTTCTTTGCATATTCCACTATAAATATCCCTAAATATTTATTTTTGTGGAGCTGGCTTTCTCTAATGAGTAATGAGACACTCCTGGTGCCATCCCAATAAGCCTATGCATTTTTCTACTTCTTAACAGCAAATTTAAATGTTTTTTCCTAACAAATTGAAAGTTAATTATGTGGAAGTTTAGTCAATAAAATATATGATAGTTCTAATTGTTGCTAGTCCATGAGGGTTCTGCATTTCTTCTTGGATGTGTTCTTGCCTTGTCTCTGCAAAGTTTCCTTCTATCCAGCTGACGCCCAGCCTATGTAATTCCACAGTGTCATTCCATTACAGGTGCAGGATTTACCATTGCCTTACTTCACTGAACTTCCTGGGGCTCCTGTCAAACCATTGATTCAGTCTGTCAAGGTCCCAAAATGTAAAAACCTTGCCTTTCTATACCCTGGTTTGGTACTGTCACCTGGAGAATGTGCTCTGGGCATCTCTAGCAATTGGCTGTCATTTGGGTTTTTTTCCTGCTGATTCAAGTCTGTGAGGATGGCAGGCCAGGGAGATTCATAAATTGTCTACCCACCCAGTTCACATGGGTCCACTTGGATTAAAAAGGTTCACTGTTCTCTGTCTTCCCATGCCAAATAATTCATCTCCTAGAAAATCATCACACTGGTAAAGCATATTTTGTGTCTTAAATTGGATGCTTTGTTTTCCTTTAGTACAAGAACTTGAAGATTCTTTTATGTAGTTGATATAACTGTAATGAGTAACTACAGATAAAATTCCAAATGTGTTATGAGACTTCTTATTAGAGGATCTCCCTTGAAATGTTTCTCCTTGGAAAACAGGGTTTCCTTTGCAACACACACATGGGAATTTACCTCGGATTACTGAAGTGATACAAACACTTCAGATCCTCCTCCTCCAAGCTCAGCCTTTGTACTTGTGGCAAAAAAATCTTGAATGAGAACAGAAGTATTAAAACAAGTTTATTATCGTGGTCATCATGCATCACAGACCATGACATGAATGTTCAGAGCTGCTACTATAGCACATGTCTAAAACATTCTTCTGAACTGAAAAATACAAAATGAACCCAGCACTGCAGTAAACACAGCTTTAATCACTTAGGATAAAAGTGATGATAGGTCTAACAGCTTACCAAAAAAAAACATGCAATGAGAATTCATTTTTTGCCTGGACAAAACAGCATTTGAGGACAACTGGAAGGTATTAAATTTCCCTATAGAAAAGATTTCACTTCTCTTTTGAGTGACTTGTTCACTCACATTTCACAGAGTACAAGATCAGCACTCTTCTGTGCAATCATGCTGTATAATGGTTTTTACTTAAATGGGACAAATAATAGATCATCTAACCCCTAAGTATTGGTTTTTGTTAGCAGTGCCCTCCTTTTACATATTTTTATCACAGATGGAAGAATGCAGCTGTAGTAGAAAGCTCTATTTGAGTGTCTCTCTTTTCTTAAAATGGTGCTAACAGTGCCAAGGTTGTGGGTCTGATCCCACATGGGATCAAACCCACAACCATGGCCCCTGTATGGGCCCCTGTATGGGCCATTCACTTAAGAGCTGGACTTGATGACCCTTGTGGGTCCCTTCCAACCAGAGTATTCTGTGATTCTTATATTTGTCCATCTCCACGCTTACCCACTTCCTTTTTCTTCCTTTTCAGTTGCAAAGACATTCTGCTCTTCAGAGTCTCATGTTACACCATGAAATTATGGTTGAATGCTATTAAACATCCCAAAATAACAATTTCTCAATTGAATGTCAGTGTTGCAGATTGCTTGTGTACAAGAAAAGAAAATTTAATTTTATATGTGTGGAAGATTTGGTTTGCTTTTGGAGGAAGGAGGTATAATATTGCAATAAACTTGTTGTTTCAACAGTGTTCTAATCTCCTTCCTGTAGAAAGATACATCTATGTTAATCTTTCTTAGCTGAAAGTGCACCTTTGTTAGTAAAAATATCTTTTAAATCACATCACTATAGAAATGGCTGTAAAGCATTATTGAGTAAGCAATGTTTTTTCTAATTCTTTTACTTAAATTTAATTGTAACATAGTAAATTAGAAATTTTGATATTGACTGTTACATTTGCTGGTAAAATTTTTGAGTCTGAAATAGAGTAAGAGTTTAGGGTAAAAAACAGCTTAAAAATGAATAAATTAAGAATTGCCACTTCATTTCCATAGCAAATGCAGTGACAATTATAAACAACATTATTTTAGATAAAAGAAAAATCTCTAAATTATGATATTTCCTTTTTTAAATGAGTTTTATGGCTCAAGCATGAGGCCAAGTTTTGGAAATCTATTTAGAACCATTCTTTTGCTGAAAGCTGTGAATTTGACTTCACAGTAGTACAGCTTTCTAAGCCTGAAATAAATAAGAACATAGATATTTACATGTGTTAAAAAGCAACTTTTTTCCCCCATGGAGTATTTCACAATAATCACAGGCATGGAGAGATTTTAATAGCAATCTAGAAAACACATAAGTTAAAATATGACTGGATAGAAAAGAGTAATTAATATCAAGTATGAGTTACTAAGGACTCTCTAAAGCCTAAAATAAGGCTTTCTCAGTATTGGTGGTTTATTGACTAGAAACTAGACAAGCTTCCCAAACCCTGATTCCTAAAGGTTTGTATTTTGCTATATTTTATAGCAAATATAATATTAATATATATATTAATATTATAGCAAATATAATATTAATCTATATATTTGCTATGTATTATATAGCAAATATAATATAAATAAATATTTTTGCTATTCTTACTATATTTTTGCTTTGTTTGAAACTATTTAACTGAAGCTCAAATTATCATCTTCCATAAAAGATGCCAAACCTGGCGGGTGTTTGTAGCAGCATTAGACTTCCAAGATGGAGTGTGGGTCAGGCACAGGCTAGATACAACATCTCAAGCAGTTTTGTTTCCTTTCTTTCCAGATGCAAAAAATGAAGAGAATTTTCAACAGAAAGTAAATTGACTGTAGTACGTTTCTTTTCAATGGAAACAACAAACTGAAATATGCAAGAAGTTAGTGTTTTTTGTAAATTGAAACAGGGACTAGGAAACTGACTGATAAATTTTCCAAGAATAAAGATCAGCCATCATAATCACCTCCTTTGTCAAAGTGGCATTAGCCCATTGGTTGCTCTGTCTTCTGCAAAGGCCTGGTCTCTTATCATTGATGATAAGTTCTATGGGAAAGATGGATTTCTTTTAGGCCTGAAAAAATAATTTTCTGTATGATTCAGTGAGTATTGATGCTGTACTTGATTTCCTATAGGAGCTTATCCAGAGTTTTGCTCAGACATGGAATCTCTGAAATAGATGTTTGGTTTTAAAGGTGGAGGCAAGACGAAAAGACAGATCATGTTCATCAGATACCTTTCAAGCTTCTCTTAACCTCAGGTTTTAAGTGGAGTAATTCTGGAGTTCTAGAGTAAAGGGGAGAAAATATTGCACTTTTTCATATTACAACAGATATGCTGAGTATAGCCCTCTCACTTCCTTAGAAATTTTTGTGGGAGAAGACATGACTTACCCATCTTTTAACTTTTTTCAGTAGTAAGTTGGCATAATTTTAACACCATGCCTTCTCTAATTTACTGTATGTTTCTTTGTTCTGTAGAAAGAGGTAATCCCTTACTTGTGAAATTTACTTTAGCTTTATTATCATATATTTATTTAATACTTAGCAGCTGCATTTTCTGATCAATAATACATATATTCCTGGATTTCCAAAAAAAGAAATCTAAATGAACATTAATAGGATTTCAAATTATGCTTTCGCAATATTTTACAAAACTCTATCAAAATAATTACTTCTGCTCTTCTCTTTTGAATTTTCTGTCTTTCAAACAGTAACTATAGTCATTTAAACTTCTTACAATTCTCTCTGAAAAGTTTCACACAATTTATTTGGTGATTCTAATCAAAAAAAATAGAGCAAGGCAACACTTGGAATTTCGCTAATGTGCAATCATATTCACTGCCCAGAGCAACCATTTTGTAGTTCTTTACACTGGGGAAAATATCTAATCATTAGTTTCTTTAGCTAATTCAGAGACATTTAGCATTTCTTAAAATATAACTATTAAGTAGGTTAAGAATTCTCTCATTAAAATATCCACTGTTTCTTTCATGATCTATACTTTTAAAAGAAGAATGCTTGCTTTAAATACCCAGGGTTTTTTCAGCCACTGTCCCTTCTTTCTTTTTAATAGTTATCATTTGACTGATGCTCTTTGTGATTTAGTTGAGTTTTGAGTCAGAGGTTACAGCTGAATTTAATGGCCTTGGTTTTAAATGCCATGCTTTAATATTCAGGTGTCTTATTGTTTCAATAAGAACCTTGGTAGATATTCTCCCTTTTCCATATTCCAGGCGACACATTCTCCAGGCGTCTCCATAAGTGAGCAAAGAGTTTAACAGTTCTAAAAGAACTTGGTGTGGAAGGCTGCGAAGTCCAGAGAATTTATCATTAGATATAGGTGCATAATGGCAGCTGTGTAACCTGCTGCAGGTTTTCTTACATTGTAGAAAGTTGTGGGAAGTTCTCACTTTATTGATTTGTTTTGCAATTAAGTAGCTAGACCAGGCTGAAGGCAAGCCTTTACTTATGTGGCCTTTTTTCCCCTTAATTCTTTTACTTCTTTTCCAAGTAGTATTTTGCTCTACTGGATTTCTTCTCAATCTTTCTTTTGATCCTCACTGTAGCATTTCTGTCTGGTCTGGAAAATACCAAAAACTGTTATCAGTAATAGCAGGGGGTTAAAGGTCTTTGTGGGCTCATGTAAGTGTTTTTATTACAATTTTATTAGTGAAATAATTAATACTTTCCATCTCTAGGAATTGTTTTTCACTGTTAGTCACGACATAAATGAAACACTTCTCTTGCTGACAGAATGTGGCTTTATGTATCTTGCCTGTGGTCTATGGAATTGCAGTTTTTCTTTTCTTGACTTGCAGTCAAACATTACTAATTTTTCATCATCTCTCACTGTGTGCCACGGTGCAGCTGGACGATATAAATCACTGGCAACTGTCAGCCTTCTGGCTTTGTTTTGTGTCTCTCAGACACGATGACTAACTAAGATTTTCAGTGATTATGTGAGTCTTTAAAAGGTTGGTTTTACTGTGTTACTTGTCATACTTATAAAATGCAGTTATTCTTATCTTTTGGCTTCACTTGACTGCTGAATCTAGAAGCTTTACTAGAATTATAGAATAGTTTGTGTTGGAAGGGACCTTTCAAGGTAATCCAGTCCAGCTACCCCTGCACTGAGCAGGGACAACTAGATCAGGTTGCTGAAAGCCCCATCCAACATGACCATGAATGTTTCCAAGTACTGGGCATCTACCAGCTCTTGGGGCAACCCATTCTAATGTTTTGCTAACCTCATTATAAAAAATTTCTTCTTATATCTAGTTCCAACCTACCCTCTTCTACTTTAAAACTCTTACCCTTTGTCCTAACACTACGGCCCCTTTGTTCGCTTGTTTTGTTTGTTCATTTTCTTAAATCTAATGTCATCTAATGATTTATTTTAGTTTAGTTTAGTTTATGTTATTTTATTTTCCCAAAGAGTCTGCAATTTCAAGAAATATCGTGAGGCTCAGTTACTGTATAACTACTGAGATTTAATGTAGTTTTATCAGTTAGGTCAAAGGGAGAAGGTGTCTGGGTGTGGCTGATCATATATCATGGTAGTTCCTGTATCAATCATAAACAGATAGAACAGCCTTTCGTACAAACATATTTTAAAAAAGGTAGTGGTGCATCAGAGGGGAATGTGGAAGCACCATTCACTTAGTGAGACTGCTGGCCGTGCCCATTGAGGGATCTTGGAGTGTTGCCTGGAGACAGGATCCTGACAATGTGCTAAAAGGGCCCAATACAAAACCCATTAATGTCAGTAGAATGATCTCCACAGAATTACGTGAACTTTAAATCAGGATAAGCAAGTGCTCCTGCCAGTACTTTATCTGAGTCATGTGCATGCCCACAAAGAAGAGGAGAGGTTTGCAAGCTGGAATAAAACACTTCCAGATCCCAGCAGTAAATCTCACTAGGTATGATGTGATAGTTCTAGAATGCACTGGGCTTTGTTTTATATCGGCATTAGTTAGCAATATCAACTGAAAACTTCCAGCAGACATGCAGAAGAAAATTATGTGGAGAGAAAGACCCCTGTTTATTAAAATAAATTAACTTGCAGGACTTGTAAAAACTGTGCTTCCTTTCTAGTAGCTTTATAGTTTTCCTACATTTACAAAATTTCCTATATCAGAATTTAGTCCAGTTCCATAGCTGAGGCAGATTTTAATAATTCCTTTTCACAGTGCTAATTCTGATGGTGTAGTGACCTCTTGCCTGTCAGAGAAACCCACATCTTTCTGGGAAGGAGATAAAAATACAATTGAAGAGGTGATGCAAACTGCAGCTTGACAGATTGCCATTAGTAGTGTGGAAAGGACATGTATCTGACTTGGTACCATCCTTCACTCTAGTCTTCTCATTACCTAGATCTTGTTTGTATAGGCATTGGAATCTTTGAATACAGACCTTAGATACAGCTGGGAAACTCAGCTTTCAGAGCAACTGTCATGCAACTGGGCCTCATCAATGTCTAGAAATATCTGCAGGGTGAGTGTCAAGAGGATGGACCAGGCTCTTTTCCATGGTCCCCAGCAATAGGACAATGGGCAACGGGAAGAAAAGGATGCATAAGAAGTTCCACCCGAACATGAGGAAGAGCTGCTTTCCTGTGCAGTGACAGAGCGCTGGAACAGATCACCCCGAGAGAGTGTGGAGTCTCCCTCACTGGAGGGAGAACCATCTGGACACAATCCTGTGCCATGGGATGACCCCACTTGAGCAGGGAGGTGGGCCCAGATGATCTGCCGTGGTCCCTTCCAACCTGACCCATTCTAGATTCTAGAATTGTGCAACAGGAGCTCCAGTCAGAAAGCAAGTCCCATAAAATGTGGAGTTTTTCAGTACAGGGTGTAAGGTAAGAAGAGGGAGAGGAGTCATGTGAAACAGTGTATGTATTTGATTTATTGATAGATTTAGTGTTAAAATTTTTTTGTTGTATTAAAGACTGAAAGTTTATTGACAGTTTAGCCTATAATCTTTCCTTTTTCCCAAACATTTTCTGAAAATTGAAATCTTGAACAGATGAGTTAAATATCCTTAGCAGAATCTCAGTGAGTGTATAAAATACAATTTTAAGATGCCCAAAAACCAGAATATTATTGTCTTACAGAGGATCTATGAAACTGAATTAATACTTATGATGTAATCTAATACAGGAAGGGTACATAGCTGTCTCAGTTTAAAGACTAATTGCACATCACCTTGTATTGTCAGATCTGCCAGTGTCCGTCATGTTTGTGCATTACTAGCAACTAAAAAAAAGTGCCAAAGAATTAATAAAGTACCTTAAAATGGCATAAGTAATTAGGTTTGTGTGCTTACAGGAGATCAGAACACTTTTCAACATCAAAAAGATTAATTCAAGAGCTAGAAGGTACAGTGAGATCAAGAACAACTCTGGAATAAATTTCTACCTCTTCTAATTTAGAGTGAGATGTGAAATTGAAGAGTGGGTGCTGTGTAATAGTGGCTGATATCTTCTGTGTCCCTGATGAACTATACTGTCACCAGGTGAGGTGAAGATTCATTCTCTTTTGTTGCAAATGTTCCATTTTGGACAGGTCCTTCTTTATACAGTGAGCTGATAGAGAATTGCATTTACATTGAAACAAGACTCAAAGAGATCTGATAATGACTGGTCGATTTGCTTCCAATAGACTTGTACAGTCTTAAGGCATATAGAAAAATCCCATAAAAAACCAAACCAATAAACCCCAACCAATCAAAAATAAATTCTGAAAAAACAAACCAGATCTCCTCACAAACCAACTAACCAACTAACAAAGAGCCCCAAGCAACAGCAAAAAAAAAAAAAAGGAAAAGAACAAGAAGGATTTTCCTTGACTGTCAAGTTAAATTATCTGCTATTGTAGGTTACTCATGGCCTAATCTTGTTCATATACTCATATTTCCCTTCATTAGAGCTAGTCCATGTCTGCAGGGGTTTTTAGTCTTGCTTTTAGGGGCTGCTTCACAACTTCATTTTCTCCTGGTTAGAAATAATCTTCTAATTTACAGTGCAATTTTCAGACCAAATTACATACCTTTGTTCTAGCACTGATACTGTCTTTTAGCTTTAATAGCTCTTCCCTCTCCCTTGTGTTTATTCCCAGAGGTACTTACAGAGAACAATCATCTACCCTCTTATCTTATGTTTTGCTAGGCTAAACAAGCCAAGCTCTTTCAGTCCATTCATGTAAGATAGGCTTTGCTGTCTCTGCACTAATTGTCTTTCAAAAAATTTTATCAGAAGGCACACTTCCTGGAAAATAAAGTTTCAGTGTAAGCTGCAGAGCATACAGAAAGCCTTCCACATTTGTTTCCTACCTAAGCCTAAATGTTTGCACAAGAAACTGGTTTAAAACTACAGCTAATTAAATCTGTAAATTGAAATGACAGGTAATCTAAATTCAGTAATAATGATGCTAACTTATATAAAGAAATTTCTAGAAAATTAGACTAGTCCAATTTACTGTGCTTAATAAGTTCCATGCCGGGGTGGGGATGCCCCTAAAGAGAGCCACAGAGGAGCCCACACTGTTCCAGGGTTACTTTTGAGGGGCCATGCTCTGTGGAGGAACTCGTGCTAGTGCACTGAGAATAAAACAGTGAAGGAAAAAGCACGCAGCAGGGAGTCATAGAAATAAAACTTTGACATGGGTAGGGCCAGAAGTAGAACCTATATATTAAAAGTCTACTTCTGAATTATGCTAAGGATGCAAACCAGTGTATGCAACCACATTGTAACCTCAGCCCCCTTCACCACCAGAAGACAAACCAAAGGGATAGAAACTCTGTGTAATCCCCTGCACAAACAAGAGAATCCGAGTCCAGAAAGGAGAAGGCAGAGGTATTGAACAGAAGTAGAGTCTTCGAAATTAAAAGGAAAGATGTTTCCCTAAGTGTTGGTTTAATTATTTGTTGTCTTTTTATTCCTTTTTTCTTCCCATGAAAAAGCTGCATCAGTAATTAAAAATTTATTTTAATTGGTCAATAAGGAAATAATTTTAAATTTTCTGTGTTGAGGTTTCTTTGTTTGGAAATCAAACAGCTATTGAGGATGGTACTTGGGGTCAAATTCCCAATTTAAACACAAAAGTATTATATTTAGAACCTCAGTATCTAAGCTTAACTGTTGTTCTGCAGTGGTCTTAAATCAGTTGCCATCCAAGTTTCCTACGGTGTGTAAGCTCCTGACTTCTGACAGGCGTGTCCATGAGGACCTGGACTCAGACAGGCCCACCTCCGTGTGTGAGGCTCAGCAGCTGCAGCAGTCAAAAAGAAAATAAAATCAGAATTCAGTTCTCTCCTCTGAGTGAAGTTCAAAGAAAATCTGAGCTGGTTTCATTAATTTGTTAATTAACCTCCTTAACTGTAATGCTCTGCTTCTGCACGTCTTATCCTAGTTCAGCCAATGAACAGAAATAGTTGTTTCTGGATTACAGACCATCCAGCCTATTGAAGCTCTTTCTGTGATGGGGCTCTTTGCTTTTATTTGCTCATATTGAGAGTGGTGATGTGGGCAGAGCCAGAAGTAGAAATTTACATCTTAAAAGTCTTCCTCTGAAGTATGCTAAGGATACAAACCAGTGTAATACAGCCACATGATAATGCTTTTGCAGAACTTTGTGATAGCTCCAACTAGTAGCTCCTGTATTTCTGAAGCGTTTTTCCTGATTGAAAGAGAGTAGGTTTAGGTTAGACTGCAGAAAGAAATTCTTTACTGTGAGGGTGGTGAGGCACTGGCACAGGTTGCCCAGAGAAGCTGTGGCTGCTGCATCAATGGCAGTGTCCAAGGCTGGCTGGATGGGTCTCTGAACAACCTGGAATAGTAGAAGATGTCCCTGCCCATGGTGAGGGGGTTGGAATGAGATGATCTTTGAGGTCTCTTTCCTCTCAAAACAATCTGTGATTCAGTGATTTCAAGGATATCATACTCTTAAACCTGTTCTTGGTGACGTTTTTTAATCCATCTGTATATGTATATGTTCATTATTTTACTACTGTTACATACACTACTGTTCTACTGACTCTCAAAATTTTATCATTTCTTACACTATTTGATGATATATTTTCATTTAGCACAAAAAATACGGGAGATAAAACAAGCAGTCATGATAATTTATTGTGAGCGAAGATCTTAAAGCCAGGCTCATTGAGCCATGTGGTTATACAAGAATCTTTTTTTTTGCTATCATACTTCTGTAGCTATCAGTGATGTTGTTCATATGGACAAACTTTTTTCTTTATTTTTCTTTTTCTTTAAATTCTAATGAAATCAACTTACTAACAAAATGTAATCAAGGGTCCAAATTATGTATCTGATTTTAGAAAGTGCTTATATCATTACTAAAGTATGAAGGGGGTTTAGTCACATCTCAGTTAAATCATAGTTTTCCTATAGCATTTATAATTTATTATGCATATGCATATTCACACTCACATACACACACACACAAGTATATGTAGCTTTTACCAAAAATAGATAAGTAGAAAGTAAAATAAAATTTTCCTCTAATAGTGCTTTTATGTCAGTTAAGTCACTCATTTTTTGTAGCTAAATGGGAGAACTTTTGGACTAATGAAGAAATTTTCCTTACTTCAGTAAAATAGCTGTGGATGCCTCTAAACTTTTAATTGATTTCATGTCCCATGTTGTATTTTATCAAAGACCTGGAGATATCATGCCTTTTTAATGCCACATTTATCTCAAAAATTGGATTTATGGTATACCTCTGTACAAATGGTTCCATTTCCAACACCTGTTTAGGCCCCTTAACTGCCTGCGGACTTGTATTTCTGCTTATCATTAAACACAAAGACAGGAATGGAACAAAGCAACAAATGAAAGAACAGTCAATGAAAAACAGATGAGGAAAAAAACCTTTAAAGTCTCAAAACCCCTTAAAGTTTAAACAGCCATGATTCCATAAAAAAAATTAATCAAGTATAGACACCTGTCATCTGAATAGTATCTGTAAGAAACAAGCAGAGAAAGAGAAAGCCAACCAAAAAACAATTTCTATAATGTTCTAAGCAAAATTGTAGGCTAAACATTGATAATAACCTTCTATGTAAGCTATTGAAACTTACCTCATGTTCAGTGTTGTTAATATTTATTTGTTCAGAAGGCAGGCTCTGTGCCAGGGTTAAAGCATCATTCTACTCTGATAATGAACTGGAAAAGTAAAGTTATTGAGGAAAAGGTAAAAAGGCAAGAGATAATTTTTTTTCTTTTTCCAGAATGGCTTATCCTGACATCCCCTAAAGAATGCATGCCTTGGAATGGTTGATGAGAAGTTCAGCACGACATGGAAATGTGAACTGGGAGCCCAGAACCCCCCGTGTGCTGGGCTGCACCCAAAGCCCCGTGGGCAGCAGGGCAGGGAGGGGATTCTGCCCCTCTGCCCCGCTCTGCTGAGACCCCACCTGCAGGGCTGCATCCAGCTCTGGGCTTTTCCAATATATGAAGGACAAGAACCTGTTGGAACGAGTCCAGAGGAGGCCATGAAGATACTCGGATGGCTAGAGAACCTCTCCTGTGAGGAAAGGCTGAGACACCTGCAGTTGTTCAGCCTGGAGAAGAGAAGGCTCGAAGAAGTGCTTACAGCAGCCTTCCAGTACCTAAAGGTGACTAGAAGAGAGCTGGAGAGGGACTTTCTACAAAGGCATGGAGTGACAGGACAATGGGGAATGGCTTCAAACTGAAAGACAGTAAGTTTAGATTTAACATAAGGAAGAAATTATTTACTGTGAAGGTAACGGGGCACTGGAACAGCTTGCCCAGAGAATCTGTGGGTGTCCCATCCCTGGAAGTGTTCAAGGCCAGGAGTTCTGGGATTCTCTGACTGTCTAGCAAGTAAACAACAGAGATCTCAAGGCTCAAGTCACTATTGCCAGCCGAAGTGATCAATGACCAATATCACCTGAATTTTTTTGTTTGTTTGCTTTTAGTTCAGTACCCTGTTGAATTTAAGTCACTGAAGGTGCATATCAGTTGACTGCTTCAATAGTAAATGTAATAAAGAATTGTCTTGATCCTAGAGAAACAAGGCATGTCACCACATAATTTTTTCTCCCCTTCCCTTTGTGATGCTCTCAACACACAGGGCAGTTGGTACATGAGGCAATTAGGTTATGCCCCTCACCACCATGGCTTTCCTTCTCAATGCTGAGACAGAGAATGACACAATATTAACTTTTGAACAGTTCAGCATCTTCTTTTATCACTGAACAAGAAGTTTCCAGTCTGAAAAGCAGTCAGTGTATTACCTTGTAATGTTAAATCTATATGACTTTGTACACGATAATTTATTTTAACTTTATGCTTTGGACAGAGGAAGTATAACAAGAATCAGAATGGAAAAAGAGGGTAAGTCTGAATAAAAAGCTAAAAGATCACCGAGACTGCAACCGATTCATGCTCCCTGTCAACTGCAGCCGTACTGATATCCCCTACCATGGCAAAATTAAATTTAAGGTCTGCTTGCCTTACTAGAGTTACTTGTATTTTATCACTACTGGTGATGACTGGTTGGTAATAAAGTTTCAGAGTTCATATTTCAATAAAATTCATGTTCCTGTGCTTGCTTCTGCTTGATTATACCAAGTCTAGGCATTTAGGCATCAATCTCCATAACTGGGCTTTCCTTATGGATAAAAAAAAATGAGGAGGACCAAGATACTATTTTAATCTTGGATAAACACTTGATTGTATTGATGAAATCCACTGGATAAAGGTGAATACTTACACAGAAAATACAAATCTTCTAAAAAATGTAAATATGCTTAAAAATTGCTTTTAACCTGCTCAGATATTTAGATATCTTCATAAAAACAAGAATTAATGAGACTGGAAACCATGTACTGTCTTATACTTTGCATGAGGTAGTATCATTGGTGAGCACTTTGCACGATAATGAATGTGCAGGAGACATCTAGATTGATCTCTTGTTACTTCCTTCACGAATAGAAGAAATGTCAGCTTCAAATAGTTCCAAAAAAATCTTTTCAAAGAATCTAAAAATTCTTCTACTCATTATGTATGTAGACATGAGGACTTGAACCTTCCCGCTAAAGCAGACTATAGAACTGTTTAGGATTTTCAGTTAAAAAATGTATTCCTCTGGTAAAGATGTCACAATTTTGACAAAATTAGCTTTATCAATTAAGAACTATAAAGATTTTCCATGTAAATTGTGAGACATCTTGAACAAAATGGAGGTTGGTTTTGTTTCTTTGTTCCTTTATTTATTTCGTTTTGGTTTTGATTGCTCAAATTGCAATCTGAAGATACTTTATAAACACGTTATAGCAAAATAAAGATAATTTAGAGACAGAAATTTATTTCATATTCATGTAATTTGTAGCTGGACATAGTGAAATTCAATTAAAAACTAAGTTAAGCAAATATAAACTGAATCTTACAGGGTGGACATGGAGTCGAAATCATTCAGTAAGGTAGAAAGTGGAAAAGTGAGTGATGATTAATCTTACATGATGCCATAAAAAATAAATAATAATACTGATTCAATGATAAATTGTAGTAAGAAGTGCAAAATTAAATTCTTCATTCACAGGATTTGACAAATCACGTTTGCTTAATTTGATAATCAGAAACATTCATGAGATTGGCTACAATTTGGAAATATCTAGAGGAGTCTAAAAGAGTACCAGAACTAGCTTTGCTGATGTAAAGAACACTGTTGCATGAAATGCTACAAGAGAATCCTTGAATAGTGAGCAAGGACTAGTAGGAGAATCAAATATTAATGGCAAAAGATATATTTCTCTTGAGGGGGCTAAATGCATGCAAGCGAAAAGACAAACAATAAAAAGAATGTAAATTTTAAAAAAAGAAAGCATAACGAGAAACAACAAAAAACCCACTCAAAACCCCACAAGAGACGTAGCAGGACATCATTTATTTCTGTGAGTTTAATGCTATTCAGGGAATATATAAAACCAAACCACGAGGAGTTTTGATCAGTGCCAACGAATGGGAACTGAAAAAGCTCCTTTTGAAGATTTTCAGCAAATCTGAGGTGGAACTAACTAAACCAACAGACAGGTCTTTTCCTAATGAATCAGTCATGGATGATGTATAGGTCAGCTGGAAGTAGTAAACTGAAAAATTTTGCGCTATAAAATGTACTTATACATTTGTAGACTGAAAGATAACTGATAATGACACAAGTTAGATTAAATGTTAAGATATGTTAAATAAAAACATCTTATTCATTGGGGTAAAAAATTAGGACAATTTAAAAGACAGTTTAATGCTCCTATATGTCTTCTAAGAGATAGGGATGATAGGAACCTAACTTTTCTCACCTTGTGAGGAGTAACATTTTAGTCAATGTATTAAGGAGAGAGAAATAAAATGCTCTTATTAATTAGGAAGTAATTGCAATACTCATTTCGGCTTTTTTTAAAAATAAAATCCTCAATATCAGGAATACCTTATTTTTTTGAGAAAACCGAATGTCCTAGAAGATTAAATCCTCATGGACAAAAGAGGAAGAATTACTGTAAAAATCAGAAGAACTGAGATTGAAATAGAAACAAGAGGGTACAACTGTTCTTTAAACAAAAAAAAATGGAAGCATGTTGTTTCTCTTATATGACATAGAAGTTCAATGTTTGCTGTGGTACAGAAAATGTAGGAGGCATTGCATTAAGTCCAAGAGTGAGTCAGGATATACTCCTGCACTTTTGCCAAAAATAGTACCATCACTAGATTCGGAACAATGTTGCAAAAAAAAAAAAAGAAAAGAAAAAAAAAAGGCAGTCTGATGAACCACCCTTGCCAAAGACATGGAAAACATCTTTAACAGACATCAAAAGGGTGCAGAGGAGGCAACATCACAAAATAAAATAAAGACATTCCACATCTCTGAGAGTTGCATTTCACCATTTTCCCAAATGTGTTAGGTGTCAGATAAACTGTGTCTTCTGTACTTTGCTTTGTACATGCCTGTGAGTGTATGTATAAATAAATAAACAAAGAATGTTTCAAAAACTTTTAATTGCTCTATCTTTCCAACCAAGTACCAAATTCAGTTAGCTGAGGGATTTTTTTTCCTGGTCTTGTTCTGTTAATGTGTTTCTTTCACTGTGATTAAAAAAGATGGGAACTGAACAGCAGGAGAAGCTGGGGAGTGAGGGAGAGAAAAATACCGAATTTCTGGAAAATCCCTAGTGCAACTAATTTTTTTTCCTTGCCCTCCAGTCACCTGTTTGTTTGCTCCATGTCCTTTTATGTAAGTGTAGCACTCTGGTGGTTACACTGTGCCAGCTAGCGAGGTTTTTTCCAGTGTTTGTGGGATAAGAGACTAATGACTGCAACGCCTCCAGGACAGCTAGGAAGCTTGTTAGATAGATATATTCTACTCCCAGTGAATAGGAAGGCCCTGAAAATTAAATTCATCTGCAAAGCTGCCTGTCATTTTGAAAGTAAACCAATACCATTTGTGCACTGAAAGTTAAGAGATGCATTTTTTGTAGTGCCAGGGAAGTGCTACTGTTCAAAAAGCACATTAGAAGAAATGTAATCCTGTTTGGCAAAAATTCTGTTTTATGTAGTGAAAGTCAAATTATATTAAGTGCATTCAGACACCATTGAAGTTATCCCTTTATTTGAACGATGTGGTAATGCCTGTGTGTTTTTATCTACTCAGTCAGAAATGATAGAGTTTAAGCTCCAGCAAAGAATGAAATAATGCGCCCTAAGGTTTAGAAAAATCAGTCCATTGAAATAAAAAGGGATAATTCTTACTTATTTGATTGTTTATTTAATACCAGAGACTTTGTGTCAGAAACATAGCACATTAAGGAAATTTGATGTTAAGAAAAATGTCTACATGAAAGCAGTTAAATGAACAGATCTTAATGCAATTTCAGATTCATTCAAAATAATTTGCCATATGTAGTCTTGAAGTTAGAATCTCTTACATGTCTATCTACTACTACTTACTTTTCTAAAACAGACTAGATGCATGAGTACGATCTGTGATAATTTGGGATTAATCAATTTGGTCTGAGAGCCAATTAGAACCTATTAGTTTTTTAATGGATAGACTTGTGCTTTGATTTTCAGCATATGTGTTTTTTACGTAGATCCTGCTTTAGCAGGAATTCTCAGTAATGAAAGCTTGGACATGCATGGAGTAAGGATTGTATAAAAGAAATAAAATCTTGTTCTCTTTGTATATTTGAGTCAGACTCTGTACACAGCAATTATTTTAGATGGGATGAAAACACTTTCTTTTTCTGTACTTTCTTTGCATCTGTCCTCTCTGAACATGCAGAAAGGTTGGCCCAAGCTTTCTTAGGCTGCATACAGAAAAGATACATATGTTGTTAACTATTCCCTCACATACTGACACCACATGATGGCTCAATTATTGTCACTTTTGGTCATTTTTCGTAACTAATTAACCATGTACAAATTTATTTTTTTTCCAGATGGTGTTGCCAATTAGTGGAGGAAAAAAATATATGGTCTAATTTTAGATAGATGGAGATTTGATATTTAATCAAACAGATTGCCAGGAGATTGCTTGGTCTTCTAGCATTAAAAATAGATCACAAAATTAATTTGGGTTAATGAAAATAAATGTTCTGTTACTTCAATCAATACTGAATTTGTGAAATTTCATAACAGTAATATGAAATCTACCTGTAAAGTAGATTTGTAAAATAACTACAGTGTTGTGAGTGACATATGTCCAATAAACCGTGTAAGAGAGGAGTTTAAAATTGATAAGCTGGCTTAAAAGCATTGCAGAATTTTTCTTTTTGCACTGATATGTGTGGTCTTCAAACCATGCCAGGTCTTCCTGGGGATTCAATCTGTAATAGTTTCCAAGTAAACATAAAATATCTTAACGTTTTTTCACACTTTACTAATTTTGCAAGCATCTACGCAATGGTACATCAAGTTTGCTTCTAGATTTGGAATAGTATATTTAAGCTTTTTTGTAGGATGTTTTTGAGTGAGAGATGGCAAGGCTGAAAGGAACTACTGGAATATGCATCTAGATATCTATCTGAATTTTCCAAAAAGAAATATCGCTAATTCTTAACCGATGTTTCTCTAATCTGTTCTCAAAAGACCTCCAGAGGCAGAGGCCTTATCTGGTCTCTTACCAATTGACTCCATATTTCCCCTCTCTCTCTCTAATGACTGACTCTTCTTTGCTTCATTTGAAAACCCTTACCAGCCAGGGTGAGGAAACAACGGCAATGTTTCTTCAATTTACAAGTGACACCAAGGTAAGAAAGGTTGAGAATACACTGAAGCAGGTCATCAGAATTCAAAACAGGTGGTGAAATGGCTTGGGAAAAACATGGGATGAAGGGGGAAAATGTACTGTCACAATGAACTATGTACTGTGGCACTAGTCAACACTTCAGCCATCGTATTTTTGTCATGAGTGTGTTTCCTTCACTGTTCCTGAGAACATTTTTCAAGTCTTCCTCTTCTAGAAATACGCAAAACCTGCATAGGCAGGTACCTATGCACAGAATCAGAAGTGGTGGTGTTGAGCACACAGAGTCTGAGGTGCCCCCAAAAGAAGTGGGAATTGTGCTGCAGTTTCCAAGCAGCTGAGCACATCACCATTTCTGAAAGTAAAAATATCTCAACACTGAACAAACGTTCATCGAATCTCAGTACAGTGTTCACTGCAAGAACAATTTTCTTTGAATTTGTCAAGAGAAAATCATCCTTAAAAACAACACAAAATTTCGGGTGCTGTTATACGGAATTATGGTCCTGAGGTAACAATCAAATATGTTTTTCATTGGACCAAATGAAAAACTCACTCTGTGGATCTGTGCATTCTAACACAGAGGAGTAACCAAGCTCCCACACGTTTGTGGGTGTCTGAAATGCCAAGTGCTGTGTAAGAGGATGCAGTCTCCTGTGTTACCTTCCTTTCTAATTGTTTTTAAGTGTGCTCTTAAACAAAGTTCACTTAATTTTTTTGTGAATTAATACTATGTGCATCCAAATGTTGCACTACGGCGAGCAGTGAGGTTTGGCTTTTTCATCTGAAGCCAAGGAGCCCAATGAGATCACTACAATTTTTAAAGCAATCTGTGATTTTACACACATTGTGTTTATCATATAAAACTGTCCCAGGCTTAATCTGACATCATGTTCTAATCACATCATGACTGAATGTGTATAACTTTTATTTCTGTGTTTCGTATAGACAGAATGGAGAAAAGAGACCAGTTATCACTGTTCAAATTCCTGTTTTCCTAGATCTGTGTACTTCGGGTTTCACTTGTTACAGCTCCTAAGAGTTTTAAAGGTAACTTCCAAAGTACTGACCTGGAAATGTTTGTGAGTATGACAGAAAAAAACAAGGAGATGCAAATTGTTTTGAGTAATGTATTAATTTTTTAAAAGGGAAAACTGTGGAGTATATTAAACTAATGATATATTAAATGAATTATATATGCTAATATATCAGTTAATGGTATATGAAATTTTGCATTATTTTACGTACCTTGTAGATGCCGCTCATCATTACCCTAAATTTCTCAAGGTCTCATTGGAAAATTGTGGATGTAATTATCTCACTATCAAGAGGAGTAAATAGAATTTTTCCCTTGGTAGAACCTGTAGGTTAATTAATAGGCTAATAAACGGAAATTATATTTACTAAAAATAACAAGGGAATATCTTCATATTGACAAGACTTTGACCATCACTCTTTATTATTTGTCACCATCACAAAACAAAATAATTTTCACTTAGCTACAAAGAGATAAAAGCCTGGAAAAGAATGGAAAATAGCTAAGTAGGACATCATATTTTCGAATGCATATTAAAACAAAACGGAAAATTTTAACTCAATTTGCATTATTCAAATACATAAATAAATTGGAGGCCACCTTAGATATCATGCAATGAAAAAGACCAGCAACTGGTGTTCAACTGCAGTTGGTTTTCTGAGAGAGTTTTTATTATTATTATGCCAAAAGTTTTCTTACAGAATAAGCGTGAAAAAGAAAGGCTTATTTATAAAAACATAGAAGGTCAATAATTAAGGGACTAGATACATTTAAAATGACAGGTTTGTACTCTAAGTAACTGCAAAAAAGAAAGAGTCAGTTCAAGAGTTCATCCCTTGCCCTTTAGAATCTAATGGACAACCAGATTAAAATCTATAAATTCTGTCTTTTTTTCTCACAAAAGATACTTCAAATATTACATGCATATCAATAGCCACAATAATTGTAGCCTTTTGGGAAAAACATCACCTTTAATATTTTTCCAGTTCATCTGTTTTGATGGCCTTTTGTTGGTAGTTCAGACTTCTCTGAAGTCACTGAATGAAATGTCAACCAAAAGAGAAGCCTATCAGTGATAATTCTCTCTGATATTTACCCTTGCTTGTATTTTACTTTTGCCCCACACAACACAAAAGCATTTCATTTTCAAAATCAAAGGCGAAAATGAGAAATTCTAGCATCAAAGAAGGAATTGTGTGTGAAAAATGAATACATGGTTAAGCAGAAGATATTTACGCTGTCATCTATAATGACTGTTTCAAGTTTCAAAGTAGATAGAACCACAACGACAATCTTCAAATAATTTTGGAATCTTTGGGGAGTTTTTGATGAAAAATTCAGTTAGCTACTCATTTTCCCCTCACGAAAGATTGTTGAAACAATTAACTTTTATTTTCCCCATCTAAACAAGCATCAAGAAAAGTATTAAAGTTTTTTAACAACATGTATGAACTATATAGAAGAATGACTTTAAAAATGAAATCCTATTAAAAAAGCCGAACTGGGGTTACGTGGGTACAAGACAGCTGAGAAATTCTTGGGGAAAAACTGTCTGAACATTTACAACTAAAAACAGTACATATATACGAAAAGGGGCTCTCAATGAACTCAGTTTGGAACAATAATATTCACAATGCTCATCTGTGGAAAAGGGCCTTTGTTGTGAGACATCTATTTAATTTTTTAAAGTGTATTTCAAAATCAGCTGAAGCATGGTTTTTGGTTCATATTTCAAATACCTACTATTTTCTTTTAAAAAATATTTTTTACCTATTTTGTTAACTTCTATAAAGAGATATTTTAGATTAGTGTATTTTACATATTCTGCATGAAATAAGTCAATTGATTTCTTATTGTGAAAAGGATACTGTAATATTCCAGTGAAGTCATATTATAGATATAACTGCAAACTAAGCTCTGTGCTTATCTTTACTGGTGTGGCTGATCTGTCTCGTTTCTGATAATCATAAAATTAAAAGAGAAGAACCTTTCTTTGAAAAATATGACGGTAGAAAAATATCAGATTTTCTGAGCGATATACGCTTAATTCTTATTATTGTTCCCAAAACAAATGCACAAAACATTTCCATATGCATCCATTCTGGTTTGAGATATACCTGCTGGTTTATGAGGTATGGCTGGATCCAGGTGTCCCAGAGCCAGAGCACAAGCTGCCCACAAATCGCTTGTCTTTCCATGAACTGCTGGTGGAACAGGTTTGTTTGCCCAACATTATAATATTTGCGCTACAAAGGCCACTCGTTTCCTCAGGGACCCTTCAGTCATGATTCACACAGTTTCAAAGCCAAAGAGGTGTATACTCTTCTATGTTCTTCAGGAAATTTTCAGTCTGGGTAATGTAATGAAGTTTAAAGATGTTCTCTAGATGACTCTTTACTCTGACACCCACACGTATTTATTGTCTTCCAAGTTATTTTGACTTGAGAAATCTAAGTTGTGGGTTTTTCTGGGTTTTTGCTTCGATGTATAAATTTCATTGAGCTGCATGTTATTTGATATCCCTTAATGTATTAAAACAATATCACATGGTTGTCCATTGAAATTGGTATGAATATTCTTGCTGGAAAAGAAATAAATGTTTTTCTAACTAGGTAGCATTGGTTATGTATAGAAGCAATAGAATGGGCTCAAGGCTGGAAGGATGGATATGCTGGATTGCCAGCCCTTAGGAGACAGTTTTCCAGTGGCTCAAATTACTCTTCATCTTTGGAATAGCACAGATTATTTCTCTCAAATCTTATTAAACCCACCAATAACTAACAAAGTCAGTGTAGATTCAATTTCAAGCTGATTTTATACCATTTCAGTCATGACTTTTTCACTGAAACACTAGTGGGGCAAAAAAGCTGTATAAATATAAATCCATAAAAATATAATTCATGCAAGCAACCATACCTAGGTTTTATTGTGATGTCTGTCATTGTTAAAATCACTTAAATTAACTGTAGGAAAGATTAAAAAATTCAAGGAAAGCATTTATTAATTATATGTAATTTTTCATCAGTCTACTATAAAATTAAATATAGCTTCTTCCTTCACAAAACTTTCAAAATATTCTCACTTACCTGGCTGCAAACCTTCTCAAGGAAGCATCTTTTATCTCTTCTATATTGCTTTTGGGGCTTATTTTAACATTTATTTAAATGAAATATTTATTTATGTGCTCTACACCCAGCTGGAAGTTAAATTGCACATTAGAGTGTATACCTCTTTTACTGAACAATACACAATCCAGACTAACAGTTCTACACATTTGCAAAATTACAGGAGTCAAAAGAACTGCTGGAATTTTTATAGTGCTGCTTCTTTGCATTGAGATCCAAGAAGTCCCATACTACTTGGAAAAATATTTCCCTTTTGTTCCACACCAATTATCACATGGCAGATGTGTGCTATATACACCTAGAAAAGCCTTTTTATTACTTCCTAGGAGCTCCTAGGAAGTAGGATATTAATATATGAGAATGCCTTCAGAGTGTGAGATTTTGATCTGGAACATGTCCTTGTCAAGCCACAGCAACAGGAAGAAGAGTTTGATTCCATGCATTTAATTTCCTGGCAGCACAGTCTCATGTGGTTCTTTACAGTATTAATATAATTGACAGTTAATAGAAAATAAGTCCTAAACTTATTAAAGCTTTGGGGAAAAGTACATTTAATGCAGAATCCTTTCTAAGCGTTGGAGACAATATTCGCATGATCTCTTGAGCTCTATCTCATCGTGACATTTTCTCAGGTTGTTAGAGTCACATTTCACTATTCTCACTAATACTTCTTGGCAGAGTACAAGGAATACAGCTTGATTTGAGTTGTCACAGTGTAATGTGTCCTCAAGACAACTTTGAAAACAAAAGAACAAAGTGCCATGAAACAGACTGTGGCTTTTCAGTGGGAAATGGGTTTGTGGTGTGTTTAATAAGCAGTGAAAGCACAAATTGAAATAACTTCTCCTTACTGTCTTCCTGACTTGTATATTTTTTTCACATTAAACAGTGGCATATCCCTTCAACTTTAATGAAACTGTAACAGTGCAGTCTAAAGGGGTATATGCAGTTCAAAAATAATCTTGGGCAATCTCTTGAAATGGAGGAAAAAAAGAAACTTCCGTATGCAAATTTATTGCAGTTTATTGTCGGCTACTGAGTAGTGAGCACGTGGAGGTTTTGAAAGAGCTTAATGCTGTTGACAGTCAGTTGCAGCTTGGTGACATACTCTTTACATGCCTTTTAAAATTTTAATTTACAATGATTATAGAAGCTGTGAAACAGAGAAACCTTGAGGGTGAAGTCTCTCATTATCTCATAGGAGAGGTACAGTAGAAGTCCTGGCTCTTCAAATCTCGCCTTTCTGCCTTTGGTGCTTCATAATCGGCACAAAAAATGCTTCTCCACAGGTCAGAGCTCATTTTCTCCATTTGCACTCAAGTCTTCAGGATCTCCGCTAAGATACCTTCCTTTTTGTTGACAATACAAGGATTTGGCTGTTCATCTTCAATGATTTGTACCTTTCCCTAATTAGATAAGTAGGGCATGAAATATTGATTCATTTTGATGGTTTGAGGGAGTTTTTGGGGAGTTTTTGAGTGTTAATATTATCTGTACATTGTTCTGTACAAGATGGTATGAAACACAGTGAGAAAAAAGAGCCAAACTGACAAATGTGATAAAATCTTCTGTTTTCTTTTCCTGTGTTTTTGTAAAAAAATCCAGTATTTTTAAGGAAAAAAAGTCCTGATGAATATTTATGATTCCTACTTCCTCATGACATACTCTACAACTTCCTTTTCAATTCACTGTTCCTAAAGTAGTTTCATTTTCAATCATAAATAAATCAAAACCATATTAAAATACAACTTTTCATCTATGGACTTCTATCAGTTTTCAGATCATATGCTATTGTTGATAACTTTGCCAATGAACGTGTGTTGGATGTCCCAGAAATCTTTCATGAAGCAGTGATTTCTGAGTACAAATACCTCAAGTAGAGGAATACATTGTAGTACCACAGTGAAGGAAAATATCAATTTCTATCTGGCCAGAGACTCAGAAGTTCAGAACAGATTTATATTGGAATAAAATAATAAAAAAACGTTTCAGGACTAATATAAACCCAAACATTAGGGTGGGACTAGCTGCATTTTTGGGGTTTTTTTTTGATAGAATAATACCAGAAAATATGTAGGTAACCTCTGTAGATATTTAATGACTATTTCTTGATATCTGTTTCAGCCCAGGAAAAAGTATTTTTCTTCTTGAAAAAATTGTAGTTTTGGAGCACTTCCTCCCTGTCCAGCACAAGTAAGGATGTCTTACAGAAAAATGCCACCTGCAGAGCCGTACTCCAACCCCCTGCTCTGTCCCTAACCTCTCTGTGACAGAATCAAGCCTGGAACTTCTGCCATTCATTTTCTCTTAGGGGACCACTGTGATCTTGCAATCCCAGCTTCTCGTTTAAAGGGAGAAAATGGAGACAAGAGTCACAACATCCTTATTACACAATGTATTTTCCTTTACCATTAATATATGTGACTTCCTGACCATCTTAAAATCATGTAAGAGTACTCTCAGAGTCCTGTAGAAAATCGACTCGTTCTTCGTTGTTATTTATTGTAGCTGTCTTCCAGCTTTAAATAATCTATTTTTCCTCTTATAGAATTACTAAGATGTGACATGTGCTACCTGCTATAACTGAATGGAGGGGAAAAAACCCAACAAGTTCTAAAAGCCTGTTTTCTTTGTTTAAACCTCAGAGACTAATTAGTCTAAGGAATAAAGTGTCAAGTGCTAGTCAATAGCATTGAAGAAAGCTTTAAAATTAAAATTGGAAAATGGATAAATAAAAGGTCTTTGTACAAAAGGAAGAAGAAAAGAATGGAAATTTTGCAAGAGGTAAAACAAAAGAAACACTGACAATCTAAACAACAGATGTCAGGTGCAGACAATTGAATTTCACTGCTTTTTTAAGGCTTAATATTTGAATTTACCACTTGATGAAGAAAATGGACTGTCTTTCAAGATCAAGGAGGGTGGATCGTTACACAATTGAGACATTTCCGTCTCTAGTGGTTCTGCTATGGGTCTGTGAAGGTACTTAAAGCTGTAGATTCACTGGTCTAATACTTTTTATTTCCACTGAATTTTCTATAATTTTTATTTAAAAAAAAATGGTTTTATGTCTGGAATTTTAATTGCTGCTCATAATAGCAATTTTATTTTCTATTTTTAAAGATCCCTTTTCCTTTCAAATGAGAATATTTTTTCTTGTTCTCTGTCACATGCCATGCTGTATTTTCTTCCTCTTCTTAAATCCCCTTGACTCCTAAGGAATCACAATTAGGCTCAGCGTTGAGAAAAACCCTTCCAGCCCAAAAGAGGACTACATGACTATTAGGTAATAAAAAATATTAGCATCCTTCTGTCTTTTCTCCGTCAATCATCACATGCTGCACACACCTTAGTGGTATTACACTAAGCAGTCACTCTCTAGTGGTTGATGGTAAAAGTCTTGGCTTGAGATAATAAGGATAAAATTAATTCAGGGATTCTCATGTTTTATGAAAGAAAGGGGTGGTGTTCATATAGAGGAGCCTTGAGGTTATTTATTTTCCTGCGGGCAAATTGCTTTGAAAGCACAAGTTGAAGGGTGCAAAGCTTTGGTTGTGATACAATAATTATGTACAATGGTAAAAAGAATCTAGATGAGAAAACAGGAAATACCAAAAAAAGCTAAAATTAACCCTTTTTTAAGGTTAGGACTGCAACTAGAAGCTTTTTGTACTGAGAAAAGTAAAATTTGATTTCAAGAAGAGAAATTAATACCTTGAGTCACCATCCCGAAATCTTTCCAAAACTGAGCAAATAGTTTCTTTTTAATTATCCGAGCTACAAGGTCTCTATTTCATTCTTATCATGGAAATACAGGCCTTATTATTTCACACTTTGATTGAGAATTCTTCATTGCATTTGGAATGAGATATCAGGAGCAGGCACAGAAGGTGATAAAAAAAGGTGGATAAGGAAAACAAATATTTCCTGAAGGAGAAGGAAGTTCCTCCTATGTCTGATTTACACAAAACAACAACAGAAAAAAAACTTTTAAAATTCTTGGAGTTTGACTTAAAAATCATGTATGATTATATTTTGTTTCTCATGCAACAAATAAAAATATTGGTCAAAATATGAAAATATATATTAAAAATATATTAATGTGTGTGTTTAAAAATATATGGGAGAATCATGAAAACAGGGAAACTTTACAGCCTTGACATTTTAACTAGTAGAAGAAACAAACATACAGGACTAAAAATGTGACAGGCTGTCTTTGCTCATTTGTATAAAATAATTCTTAATGACTCATTTGATATCAAATCAAGTAGGAATCACATGATTTGTCAGAACCATCATATATAAAACACTCTTCCTTCTATCAGTGTTTACTTAATTGAAAACAGAAAAAAAAAGGTCCCATTTTAAACAATTTTTCACTAGTTTTCACCAAATTAAAAAAAAAATTGAGAACTAAAGTATTGCAGGAATTTTTTCAGGTTTTATTCAACAGTCACTTTAAGGAAAAAAGAATTACCTCAGATTTTTTTAAAGTTACTTTACAGAAAAATTGTGGTTTTGGGTTTGGTATTGTTTGTTTGCTTGCTTGGTTTTTGGTTCTTTTTGTTCACATTTTAAAACAATCCCATGTTTATCCACTTAAGAATAGCAAATTAATGGGCTTATGCACTGTCCATTTTCCATTAATATATAATATTTTTATTTATATCCAAATAATAGAGTTAGATTCATGAAGAAAAAACATATAGTTTTATTATGTTCACTTTCTTTAGGCAAATAAACATTGATAGCAATTATTCTGATTAACCCTTCCAAAGATTGGATTGAAAATAAAATATGCAGAGATTGGAAAATATAAAACATAAGTGGACTGGGAGAGTCCAAAATTCTGTGCAACTGAAAATATAGCGGTGTTTTATCTCAGATAGAAACATATTTAACATATGTAACATATTTCTCTTCAAGCATATGTAACACAGTTATCGGAAATTTACAGGTAAATGAGTTAATTCGTGAAATTAATTCTTAGTTGTTCTCATTTAATTGTTGGATTCTTGGCCTTGTTGGCAATGGGTAATCCTCATATCAGACCAGATTTTAGTCTTGTGAAATTCACTGCCCTTCTCCTCTCAAATTATAACTTGCACTTAGAAAAATTATCATGTGTATAAGACAATTTTTAAAACTAGTTTTTTCCGACCTCATTGCTCTCTTCCTAAAACTGGCAGCCTCTTCATTCTTTAAAACAGCTATTATTGTACTGTGTCTGGAAGAATGAGTAAGGATCTTATTTATTACTAGGGTACATTATTAAGACTGGTTTCTCTTTTATTGACAGCATCCACCAAATGGAATTTAATCCGAGTTAAAATTGACAAGCAAAAGAAAGAAAGAAGAAAAAGGTAGCCTCCAAATGACTGAGCTTGACAACTGCATTTCAGGAATGTGTTCCTATTGAGGGAGCAGAGTGAAGCCTTTGTAATTTAAATATTTGCTAAGAGTTGAGCAATTGCCAAAGTGGTTTTCCTTACTAGGGAAGAAAGCCATATCCAGAAAGTTTCATAAAAAGAATATTGATATCAAGCTGAGTCTTTCACAGGGTTCAAAAGCTTGTCTCAAAGCCTACAGTCAAAGCTTTCAAGCTGCTTTCTTCGAGCTTTGCTGCTCAGGTGTCTACACATTACTTTTAAAAATTTAAGGGCCTAAAGATCCAAAATAATTGTAGCTACATTATCGTTTCATGAGCATAGGCTGAAATGATCCACCCCCTTATCCATTCAAAAAATCAGAGCCCTAAAGATATTTGACTTAGAGATGAATTGTCCCTTGAAGAATGCCTGTGACAAAAAGTGGCAGGTTACAATTACTTCAGAGACAATTTGCTAGAAAACCAGTTTTGTCTGTTACCTCTAAAATTCTTTGGAATTTTAATGAGAGACAACCAGTGAATCGTACATGGATAACCAAGTGAAACCTCTTTTCTCACGTTTTGTTCTTAGGACAGAATTAAAACCATAAAATGAGGCCCTCCCACTTCCTCGTGGATTGTTGAAATTAGAGCTTTTAATTATCAGCCTGATGGCAGTTATCTGTAGTATTATTATTACTGTTATTAATAATAATAATGATTACAATAATGATGATTATAATAATGATAATAATAATTCAGTAGTACCAGTTCTAAATTTTCAGAATGTGTTAAGATCATAAAATAATTCAAAAATACATAAAGACATCAGTTTCAACTTTACATTACTATTAATGAGAGTATAACTGTGACTTTCATCGTTTTTGAGGGAAACAAATTTAGAAAATTATTTTCAGGCTGTGACTCAAGAATAGAAATAGAACCAGTACCAAATTTGGAGATGCTTGACACAAAACTAAAATCAGTAGGCTTGGAGCAACATCACAGTTCACCCATACATAGCTTCTGCGGTTTTAAGGTCTGTGGGAGAAAATTTTTTAAATTATAATGAGGAGTAATTAAGGCATGCAAGAGCCAGATATGAATTTAGACCTCTGTTTATCTTTGATTACAGACTAAATCCAACAATATCACTTTTGCTAAACTGGCCTGTTGTGATTTTTTTCTCAGAGTCTATTTGCCTGTAGTAGTCACTATACTAAAATAAAATCTGAATAGTCCTTTCAGATCATTCAAAATAATTACATAAAATTTTTGAAATAACTGCACTGCCTTCATTTTATTTTGATGGATAATATGTGAGAGGTTTTCTTTTTTTTTTATTCACCCAGTGAATTTAATGGGAGCAGGTAGAGAACATTTTTAGGAGTTGCACCTGTTAAATGACAACTCAAGGACATTTTTAAGTAAAAGATGTAATCTTTTGAGTAGTCCTTCTATATATATAAACACAACCAAAAATTAAAAATAGTTTCTACTTTAAAGAAGGAACTTTGACTACTTCAATCATTGCCCCAGGCAACATACTCAGGTAATTTTCTTCTGTGATTTTTTGTATCTTTTTCCTATTTTTTTTTCTCTGTGTGTGTATTTCTTATATCATAAATGATTTGGCAGGTGGTATGTATCCTGTATTGATCTTCAAAAAAAACCAAATTGAATAGAACCAAGTCCCAATTTTTGAAGAGATTTCACAAATAGCAGCATTTTTCTGAGTCAGACTTTTTCAATAAAAAGTAGGGTTTACTTCTCAAGCTTTCTCTTGGAATAATCTGATGGTATATGAAATAAGTTGAAAAAAGACAGTACTTAAACTGAATATGATTTCACAAGGTTTTAAATTGTGTTCGAAAAATCTTATCAGAAACTACAAATTCACACTGTAAAAGCTCACGAAGAGTGCTCAGGTAATATCTTTTTAGAAGTAATATACCCTTTGTATGGTTTTGGTTTCCTAGACCTCTAAGACATATAAACACAAATAAAAGAAGTAATGATTTCACTCAATATAAGTTAGAAATCAATCTTTCTGAGCCTTAAGTAGACGGTAGCAAATCATTTATAGTTTTACTGTAATTTTGTTAATTTATAGTAACTCCATTCCAATTACTGGGAGATTTTTTGAGATTGATTGAGACCTTGATAACTGAGGTCTTACTGTCTCTGACCTTTACCTTTACCTACAAGGCTTGAGAAGCACTGGCAGAGTGTGTAGAACTGTTCACTTTGTTAAGCTGTAGTGTCTGGAAGAGATTTGAAGTGCACTAGTAAGACGTGATAATACATTCAAACTTCTCTTCTTTCTCTTGACATTTGAAATATCAAGAGTGCTACATAATAATTTCCGACTCTTTTTCCTAGGGCTTCTTGACATATCTCAAAAGTAGGAAAGGTAACAGTGCATGCAGTTCAAAACTGAAACCAAAACAACCCCATCCCAATCCATCCATGCCAGATGAGTAAAAGATGGCTGCAGTTTGAACTACAGTCTTTTGCAATATCATCTTTTATCTTGTTCAGAACTTTTAGGATTTTGCAGCAAAACAAAGGAGTTGAGAATTTACTTTGCTTGAGATATAAAAAATAGAAGAATACAGGGGAAACTTCTGTCTCTGTCATGGTACCTGCTGTTACTGCAACAAATCTATGTATCAGCACTGGCACAGGTTGCTCAGAAAATGGGCTTTAATTGGAATGCTCCATCCATGGAAATGTTCAAGGATAGGTTGGATGGGGCTCTGAGCAACCTGGTCTAGTGGAAGGTGTCCCTGTTCATGGCAAGGCGCTTGGAACTAAACGATCCTTAAGGTCCCTTCAACCCAACCCATTCTGTGATTCCGTGATTCTATACATGCAAGTCTAAATATTTAATTGCATGAATTGCATGTAAAGTTTGTGATATCAATTATGGGCAGAATCCTGCCTTGCCTGAGCTCTATCTTAACATTTTGTATGCTTAAAGATAATAAAATTCTCAAATGCTATCTTGAAAGAAACCTATGAAAGCAGAAACTATTTTTGAATTCTTTTCTGGGTTGAAATAAGTGCTCTGGAGCAGTGCTTGCTTTTTCTTTTTCAAGTCTTGTTTAAACTTTTTCTCTCACTTTGCCTGTGTTGGTGATGAAATTCACAAAACTTTAATGATTGGTACATGGCAGGAAGTGTTCCAGATGGTGACATCAACTTGATTAAGAGAAAAATAATCCCAAAAATTATTGAGAGTGTCTGGAGAAGTTTAGAAGAGTTCTCTGAGTCAACTGCAAAGTGATTTCAGGGTAGTGCATAAAAATTCCTTCTGTTTGGAAGCATACATAGATAAGGAACAGGAATGAGAATTCCAGGGCACATGCCTTGGAAATGAAACGGGTTTATCTCAAAAAAAGTTGTGCAGTTTGTTTTAAAATGTTAAACCAGCAAATATGACACAATCCTGCTCATGACAAGAGGGGTTTTTAACTATTTTCTCTACTTTCTCTTTTTGAACTATCGAGCATATGGAATTTTCAACTGAAATGTTCTGAGCATCTGCAGAGTTTGCTATGATTGTCTGAGCTTGTTAGACGTGTTCTGCAGTTATACAATTTTTTCTCTTATTTTTTTTTGAAAGCCATTACCAATTTTTTTAAAATCACCTTATAACTCTGTACACTTCTGAAATTGTTACGTTGCTCTTACACAACTTTAAATGAACTCTGAGAGGTGTAAGTGAGAAGAAATCCTAAAATCCACTCCAAAAGCAACTATTCTTTTCTCTAGTCTGTATATCCACATCTATACTCTAGTCTGTATAACCACAGATGATGATATCTAATACTTAACTGTTTATTCAAATGCAAAATGAAACACTATGGATGATCTGTGCCATGACTTTCATTTCATTGGCCGCAATTCTAATGAGCGTAAAAGGATCATAGGGTCATAGAATCACAGAATCACAGGCTTGGATTGCAAAGGATCTCAAGGATCACCTTGTTCCAACCTCCTGCCATGGGCAGGGACACCTTCTACTAGATCAGGTTGCTCAGAGCTCCATCCAACCTGGCCTTGAACACCTTACCTGTCCTGGGATGGGACATCCAGAGCTTGTCTGGGCAACCTGTGCCAGGGCCTCACTACCCTCAGAACAAAGAAATTTTCCTAATATCTACTCTAAACCTTATCTCTTTCAGTTTGAAGCCATTCCCCCTTCCTTTCACTCCAGGCCCTTGTAAATAGTCTCTCTCCATCTTTCCTTTAGGCTCCCTTCAGGTACTGGAAGGCCACAGTTAGGTCACCCCAAAGCCTTCTCTTCTCTAGGCTGAACAATCCCAATTTTCTCAGCCTTTCCTCATAGCAGAGCTGCTCAATCCCTCTGATCACCTTGGTGCCTCCTCTGGCCTGGCTCCAACAGGTCCCTGTCCTTCCTGTGCTGGGCCCCCAGGGCTGGATGCAGCCCTGCAGGTGGGGTCTCAGCAGAGCGGGGCAGAGGGGCAGAATCCCCTCCCTGCCCTGCTGCCCACGGGGCTTTGGGTGCAGCCCAGCACACGGGGGGTTCTGGGCTCCCAGCACACATGGCCAGGGCATGTCCAGCCTCTCACCCACCAGCACCCCCAAGTCCTTCTCCCAGGGCTGCTCTGGACCTGTTCATCCTCAGCCTGGACGGGTACCAGCGGTTGCCCTGATCCAGGTGCAGCACGCTGGACTTGTTCTGTCAAGTTGTCGGCCACTTCTTGACCTCATCCAGGTCCCTCTGGATGGCCCCGTCCTTCAGGTGAGTCAACAGCACCACTCCACTTGGTGTCATCTGCAAATTTGCTGAGGGTACACTTGATCCGTTCGTCTATGCCATTAATGAAGACATTAAATAGCACTGATCCCATGCAAACCCCTGAGGGACACCACTGGTCACTGATGTCCATTGGGACTCTGAGTCATTGACCACTACCCCTGAGGTGTAGGGAGAACACCTGGAAAGAAAAACAAGCAAGTTTGCCAGCATCATTTGAGGTAATACTAGGAGAAAGCCAGTAACTTGGAATGACATTTTGGATGTCACAGTTGTAGACAACACATATGTCACATGTATTTTCTAAGCAAAGGGTTGCTTAAAATCTACATTGTTTACAATACTGACATTTCACTTCCTGACAGGTGCCGTAGAAACACACTTTGGGGTTTGTATGGTGTTCGTTTTTTTTTCCTCCGCTGCCTCACAGCCTGAAAACATCGTATTCACACAAGATTAGTTCAGTAGGTCAGAGCTTGGTGCTAATTAACACCAAGGTTGTGGGCTCCATCCCTGTATGGGCCATTCACTTATGAGTTGAACCTGACATGATGACAGTAGAACAGAACAGCATAAGGAGAGTAGAACAAAACAACATTTTACCCTTATCAGGGACAGTACAGCCGTGTAGAAATAGATAAAGGATGTAACTTAGGCAAACAAAAGCCATGCTAAATGAAAGCAGGATGTCAGCTCAGCTCTGCAAGGCTTATAAAGCAGAAGTTATGCAAAACAATGATATTGCACTTACTCAAAAGAGAGGGTTGAGAGACATCTACCTAAAAAGGACACCACACCGGACACTGAAGACAAACCCCAAAGAACCACATAAGGTCTTCCAATAAGGGGCGTGACTGTGCCAGATAAAGTCAAAGGAAGTGGGGATAGCTAATGAATATGTAATCAGCATACATGATAAAAGCTCTGCTCACTCAGTGCTCAGGGCACTCAAATGGAGGAAGGATCCCCTGAGTGACCACATTCTGTAGTAAAGAATGTCTGCTTTCTAATATTTAAAATTGTGTTAGAAAGTTTCTATCCGACCAATTTTGGTATCAGTCTGCACTGAACTTCAAAGTTCCCCCACTGAAGTCAACACAAAAAAGTTGATCTGTCCAAAATGCAAATAATTTTTTTTTTACTTAAACCTCAAAGTTTATATTAATGTATTTATTTTCGAAAGTCATAAAATGAATATCACAGAATATTCTGAGTTGGAAGGGGCCGACAAGGACCATCTGATACCAAAATCGGCCAGATAGAAACTTTCTAAGACAGCTAAGAAACATGTTACTAAATATAAAGGATCAGTATCAGTCGGCCCACTCGAAAAGGTTAAATTAAATTATCATAAAATTAATATGCTGCAGTAGAAGGATTGAAACAAAAGTGGAGTTGTAACATGGTTGTAAGATTTTCATTTGTGGTGGGAAATTGTGTGAGCAGCCTCCATTTTGATTGGAAAAAATTCAGATGTATGAAACGACATATAAAGTAGTTATTAATATTGTGTGCATATATTGAAGCATGAACATCACAAGTAACTCATTTCAGAGAGCTCTAATCTTTTTCCTACTTTGAACTAAAAATAAAAAAGGCTTTGGAAGTGTCGGATGCAGTGTCCCAAAAGGTAAAAATCAGCTAAACAGCTGGGACTGCTTAGGTCATAGAAGGGAAGACACAGGAGGATCTTATAAATACGTACAAATACCTGAAGAGACAGTGCAAAAGGGCAGAGTCAGGCTGTTTTTGGTGACATCGGTGACAATGATATAGAAGTTTCCACATGAACTTCACAAAACCTTTTTTTCCTGTGTGGGTGACTGAGCACTGGCTAAGGTTGCCCAGGGAGGTTGTGGTCTCCATTCTTGGTGACACTCAAAAGCCATCTGGAAACAATCCTAGGCAGTGGTATAGGGAGTTTAAGAGCACAGTTGCCTGTCTCAAATGCTGTCAAGGCCAAAGGAGGGATTTGCCATAAGATAATGCACCACAGCAGAAACTTGAGATAAGCACAGAAGGAAGCAACAGGCTGGTGTTAATTCCAGGCCTTGCAAGGCAAGATCTGGTTAACACTTCCTGATGAATGCATCTGAAAAAAACTTCTACTGTGGCAAACTGTGGGAAAGGAAGCAACTTCTCATATACCGATCACTGTTCAAATAAAGTATCTGTGACCACCAATGACCACTGAATTCCCCCAGACTCATTTCTGGGGCCTTCCATCAGTGGACTGCGGAAGATCCACGGTGTTGCATCAGACAATGTAAAACTTCCCCCCTGAGGAGAGGTACTTGGGCATTCCCACCCGAACCTGAACTGATATTAATCCATAGAGCTTTATATCTCAGGGATTTCCCCCACCCCGACAAACCAAGATGAATCATTTCGACCACAGGACATCGAAATTGCAACAAGCAGGTCTTGTTGCTGCATCCACAAATGGTGACATCTTTCGTCTCCACAATCTGCTGTTATCCTTCTTTCTCTCTCTCTTCCTTGCCTTGCCTTGCCTTGCCTTGCCTTGCCTTGCCTTGCCTTCTATTTTTTTGCTTTTATATTTTTTCATTTCTATAGATAACAGAAATGGCCACATACCTCCATTGTAACCAAATTGTTCTAAAATAAACTCACCCCATTATATATATATATATATATATATATATATATATATATACACATATATATGTATATTCATATATACACNATATATATATATATGTATACACATATATACGTATATTCATATATACACGTATGTTCTTTGAGTGTCATTTCACTCTAATCTGCCCCAAGGGATCTATTAATAAGAACCTAGGTTATACTGCCTCAGGGCAGGATATGAAAAATGGACTAGAAAAGGCTCTGCTTGAGCAGGGAATCAGACCAGATGACCTTCAAAAATCCCTTCCAAGAACTATTCTCTGATTCTGCAACTCCATGAACCAAATTCAGGTATAGGATAGTACTATAATAGTATTAACACAACATACTATACAGCATATATATAGTACTATACTATACAGCATTAACACAACAAACCATTATACAGAAATAAAAGTTTCACTGTGACCAAAAAAAGAGAAAAATTTTACATTTAAGTAAGTGCACAACCCAGAACCATGGAGAACATATTATTTATATGTGTTTACTTTTCATCCTCCAAACCAACCATGAACTCAAAACCTGTCACTTGAACATCAGGTCGAGACAAATTTCTGTACTCGACAGTTCAGGACTGAACCCCACTCATGGTGTGAACTAATGGCCAGTCTGTGCTGTGAAACACATTGTAAGGAAGGCTGCTTCCTATTAAGAATGGTTAAGTAAAATAAAGCTACCATAAAATTAATTATATACCTAGAAATGATTGAGATAAATACAATCATACATTTGTCTTCTGGTGATGCACAGAAAGCACGTGAGCTCAGAACTGTTAATAGAATATATTCTTAAATGAGAATCCAAAAGGCTAAGTCTTATTTTCCAGACTGCTATGCACACTCATGAAATATTCTGACATTCCGAAGAGTGTTACAGCAACTTGATAAAATACATAAAAACAGTCTTCAATTTTTTCAAATATGATGATTAATAGAAACTTTCAAAGGCATAAGATCAGGAAATGCATGCTCACCTTCCTCACCACTACTAAAATGTAGATCTTTTTGTCAACTGCAAGAAAAAATAGAACAATATCTATCAACATTAGACATCTAAAGAAATAGAGAAAAACACGGAAAAGGCAATATGTCAGGGATGAGTAATACAAGACTCCAGCGTTCTACGTTAACACCAACAAACATAATTACCTATTTTACCCATACTTACTCCTTACTTTTTAACATGCTGAGAAAATAACAGTATTATGGGAAATTGCATTGGTACAATGTACTGCTACTGCCTACAGTGTTCAGGGTACTTTTATCATTTTTGTGGTAACTCATTTGAATTTGTTTATCTGCTTTATTTTCTTCTTTTTGTGAGGAGGATCAACTGAATTAAGACAGGAACTGGTGTGCCTAAAGGTCTTCTCAAAATTCATGGGAAATTTTTTCCAGACAGTTGTTAGCATTCTAATGTGAATCTGCCAAATCTAATTCATTTTTTCTGACTTCTCCTGTAGATCATTTTAGAGTGACATATAAGCAGTTAATAACTTCATTAAAGCATTGGTCTTCCACTGTCATAATCTGTCCGTCCTCTTTTTCAGTGCAGCATAACCTCAGCAAGCCTTGCCTTTCTGGTCTATCTAGGGGTAAACAATCTAGTACTGAATCTAAGCACAGTGAAGGAAAGTTATACTAATTTTTATACTGTTTTTTTTAATGTAACAGAGCAACTACAGGAAATTATTAGTTTAAAATAACAACAAGCTACCTTGAGGAATTCATGTATCATGAGAGAAAAGACAGATATGAGTAAAGAGAATACTTTGCTTTCTTTTGAAACTGAATTTCTGGGACTCAAATTGAAAATCTAATTAATCTTCCAGGTTTTTGTTACTGCTCTTTGATTGGATTTGCTGCACATTCTCAGCTAATGTATAACAAAATGTCAGCAGATGGGTACTTGTATAATTGAAATTGCATTCATTTTATGATCCTTCTTGTGATTATGTGGAAAATATGTTTGATGTAATATTTGATATATTTTGTTTTTTAACAATGAAATTAGTGCTTATAGGTATCAATTCACTACACATGATTATGAAACTCTTGTTAAAAAGCTAAGAAGAATTAATAAGAAGTTGAATGGAACCTCTATATCTTGATTTTCATGGAAACATTGATGTCTCCTGCTGAAGTCATATATCTGAGTCTGGGTTGTCTTCTTAGTTACATAGTATTCATGTCAGTATTCACAGCATGTACCCTGATTTCCTCAGTGAATAAACCTATGTAGTAGTTAAGCCTTTAGGTCCGAATTCCTCATTGGACCAAGCCAACTACTCCTTATGAAGAGGGCCTGGTTTCTGCTTCAATTGTCTTCTTGTTCAGTTTAATTAAAATATTTCCTTTAGAGTTACTATAAATATTTGTTACAAATTATATATTTCTACATATCTAATTATGGCTTAAAATTGATGCTGCAGTTCCAACAGAACAGAATTTGAGGGAAGTTATTCTCCACACTCTGTGCAGCCCCGGTGAGGCTGCACTGAGGATGCTGCAGGTGGGCACATCATCTTTAAAAGGATCCAGTGAGGGGCTACAGGGTGATCAGGACCCTAGAACACACCACCCTTGAGAAGAAATGAAGAGATTTGCATTTGTTTCCTCTGACAAACAGCCTTAAATTCCTTTGAAGGGAAATTTCAAAGATGATAGATCCAAGCTCTTCTCAGTAGTAACAAACTCAGGTGTAGTACGAGAAGTGGCTTGGAAACTCAAGTACAGAAAAATTCTTGTCACCAGAAATGCAGTGCGGGGCCGAGTAGGTTTCCGGCTCTTCCACCCCTGGGTGTTTTCAGTATCTGCCGGGTAAAATGCAAACATGACCCGTCTAGTACAGGTCACAATCCCACTTTGCGTGTGGAGTTGAGTTACATTCGCATAGAGATTACCCTTGTTCTAAACAACATTTTCAGCACTACGATTCACTGGTAAATAATACTGACTCGTGGAAGCAATCCTGAAAGCATGTCGGTGACTAAAAAAAATTTTAAACAAGTGTCAAAAAGATTTTCACCTCCCGAATTTGTATAATATATGTGTGCAACTTTTGTTGTAGTTGGTTTTGTTTTATATTTTGGGATGTTGTTCCTAAGTCCAATTGAAACCAATTTAAAACAATTGTGGGTAACTGTGAACTGATACTAAAATAAAAATTCCCCAAATCATGCAAAAAAGCATGCATGCAGTAGCTTTTTGGAAATATGCTTATTGAAAATTAAAAATCCTAATGCTGTTTCCAGGACCAGCATGTTATATTCTGCTGTTCATTGAATAGTAACCATATTTTTAAGTCCTGGAAGGGCCATAAGAGAGGAAAAGGATGACTCTCCCCTTGGATAGATCTGGTTGTACATGCTGCATTGGCAGATGTAAAATCAAGGAAGACTAATTAGTCCTTGGTGTTCTCAGAAGTGGTGAGTGACTCATGCAAAGTTGAATTTTGGAAAACAGGATATCTGTCTTCTTGTCACACGGGATTTCCACAAGGTAAGCCTGCAAGTATGTGAAATAATGTTAATGTTAAATCTTAACACAGAGATTATATCTTTAACTTTGCACTACATGAGCGTAAATATTAAATAGGCGTTGGACAGACAGTCTAGGTTAAGACATAATTCTCATTCTTTTCCTGTTTAATCTGATGTCTATCTTACATTTTCTGACCTTGGGGAAATCAGCTAGCCTTAAACTTAGCAAAACAACAAATGTTTTGAAATCTTTTGCACAGAAAGTTATTTTGATTTTCCATTGATTTTTTTTCTTCAAAACAAACTGCAATTACTATCTTCACAGCTGCTGGTCACTGCCCCAAACTGACTGTTTCGATTTAAAATGCACTTGAGGAGGTGGTTTCATCCTTATGACTCAACATTCTCTTTAAAATTAGCACTTGTTTGAATTGTAGTTCCAGACTAGCACGTATAGTTTGCGATTTCTGGAACCCCTAAGTCTTCATAGAAGATTACTTCCTTTCTTCTATTTCTTCAGAGAAACCTCCAAGCTAGTTTGAAATCTCTACATCTGGCACGTACAAAAGGTTTTAGAAACCTGTCTTATAAAAATAAAAAGCACTTTTTTCTCGTCCAATTTGTGTCAAATGAACACAATGCAATGTGCAACAATATTGAAAATGTCTTTCACAGAATAAAACATTCCCGAAAACAGAAGAAAAAATCATCTCACTAATAAGTAGGGAAATTTCTTTCTTACGTTATACACTTGCAATGATTGCTGAGATCATGGTCTAAAGCAATGACATTTTCAATCATCAGGAGCCTCAGGCAAACTGAATAAACTAAATAAGTATGGAAGCAAGATATCTAGGGCTAACTTTTCATGAAAAGGGGAGTTTACATGAAATTATCTAGCATTCTGTTCAGTCACATCTTGAAAACCTCCAGTGATAGGGACTTTACCACATCCTTAGGGAGGTTGTTCCAGTGACTGACTCTTCTTACTGCAAAAAAATTCTTACATCGAGATGAAAGATCTCGTGGTGCAATCTGGACTGCTTGTCACTTATTTTCCCTTGTGGGATTCCTTGTGAAGAGAGAGCCTTCACCCTCTTTGAAACCACTCTTGAAGTACTGGAGTACTGCGATAAGTTCCCTCCCAAGAAAAGGAGGAAATAACTAATGTCTTATGTCTTTACACATAGGTAAGTTCTCCAGCTCTTTGACCATCTTCATGGCTCTCCTTTGGATCGACTCCAGCCTGTTCTTGTCTGCTTTGAGTTGAGGGGACAGAAAGTAGACACAGTGCTCCAGGTGTGACCTGACAGGTGCTGAGTGGAGGGGGATGATCCCATCTCTATCTCTGCTGGCAGTGCCCCTGCAGATGCAGCCTGGGACATGTTTCGCCTTTGTTGCTGCAGTGCTGCACTGCTGACTCATCTGCAGCTTTTTGTCCACCAGGATCCTCAGGTAGCCCTTTTCTCACTTGTTGAACTTCATTCTGTTCTTGCTAGCTCACTCTTCCAACCCACCTGGTTCTCCCAGTAAGATATCTTTCCCTTCTGAAATGTCCACCTCATCCCTCAGTTCAATGTCACCAGCCAACTTGGTGAGAATATTTTCAGTCCCATCATGCCCATGATTTATGAAGATGTTAAATGTCATGGAGCCCGTATTGATCCCTGAGGGATCACATTTGTGGCAGGTTGTCAGCCTGACCAAATCTGTTGATCATCACTCTCTGAGTGCAAAATTATCCAACTTCCTACTCAGCTCCCAGAGTATCAATCCAGTCTTTACCTTGTGAGTTTGACTAAGAGATGGCTGGGAAGCAGTAGCAAATGCTTTGCTAAAGTAGCTCCGACTTCTATAAAACACTACTAACACTTCTGCTATAGTCTGCTGATTTATGGGATAGCATTAAATTTGCACTTCTAAAGCAACTATACTTATTTTATTTCTTGACATTATAAATTATGCTTCTGCTCCCATACTCAGTTATTAAATATCTATAGCAGCCAAACTTGATTCAGGCTAAAATTAAGTAGAACTGATGAGTGTTTTCTGCAGATCTTTTGATCTGTCCATCAAAGAGATGCTCATCTGTCATCAAGATTTAAGGAAATAAATATTTTAGTTCTTTAGGCCTTCAAATTACTGATGATGAAGGTGGCCAAGTGAGGAGCATATTTTAGAAGGTATTCTAAGGAGATAAAAATCCTGCAGCCCTTGTCTCAACAAGAAGGAGTGTGTTTTCATTCATGAGCTGACTGAAGTAATTAGGAAGGAATACGCTGCTCACTGAAGCGTGCTGCTTGGAGTTAATGGCCTACAGAAAGAGAAGCAGTGATCTAGGAGGCAATGAATTCCTGCTGCAGAGCGGTGGGGAGGGCTGCCTGTGCACAGATGGGTGGGTGACACTAAATCATCAATAAGCCGTGATGAAGAGGCACAGGAATGTTGACTATCGGTGAATCCCTCAAAAGAAACCTAACACTGCAGGCTAAGTGCCTTCAGTTTCCCAAAAAATACCCCCAGCTCACTATTACATGTCCTGAATAATTTGCGTTTTTATGAATGGTGCATTGATTTTAAACTCCATGTGAAAAATCCCATCTTTCCAAACAGTTTTATGATAACCTTGGTATTATAGGATAGTTGGAGTTGGAGAGGACGTTTAAATGACACCTGTTTGAATGACGCCTGTTTGAATGACACCTATTCAAATGTTTGACCACTTCCACTGTAAAAAATTCTTCCTTATAGCTAGTGTGGATCTATCATCTTTTTGTTTAAGACCATTACCCCTTGTTCTATAACTAAAAATATTTGTCCTCATCTTTCATATAAGTCCCCTTTAAGTATTGAAAGGCTGCAGTAAAGTTTCCCAGGAGTCCTCTCTTCTCCAGGCTGAACAATCCTAATTTTCTCAGACTTTTTTCATAGGAGAGAAAATCCTCAAAGGAGATAATGTCTTCCACTGTCATAACTTCTCTTATTAAAGTCATAAAGGCAGTATGGAGAGGGTAAAAATACAGTTCTCTGCTGTTTGAGTACAGTAATTTCTTTAAATAACCCTTTTGCTAAGATGCTATTAGGATGGAAGAATAGGGATTCATTCTCCACAATTTCAAGAATCCATCTACATTTTCAAGTAGAAGCCCATCATGTGACTTTATAATAAAAATGAAACCCTCTAATTCATCACTTAGCTTGTATTCAGCAATGACTTCAAAAGCATGAAAGAGACAAAGGTTATAGCTGTGGGGAAAACTTGGCACTGTTTTATCCCCCTCATTTAAGCTCGAATATTTTTTTTCTGTCACTCAGCTAGAATTGATGCTTTATTAAGTAATATGTGGGAATCTTGCTTTTAGTTGGATTCTCTGTATTGTAAAGACAAAGGTAAGAAAGGGCAGATGTTTCTCTTCCTTACAACATGTTTAAAAAGATGTTTCCTTTGATCTGTCAGTCCTCACTCCTCCCCTTGGGAGCAAGATGGCTGAGGGGTACTTCCTCTTGCTCTGCAAACATGAGTCTTCTATTTTATATAACATTTTCAGAGAATGACAGCTAAGATCTCCATTTACTTTTGACAGAGAAAAGACTTTTAGCCAGGGTTTAAGAGAAGGGACTAGTTATGTGATCAGAGTTGATTCTGGTAACCTCCCCATTGAAGAAAAGAGCTCAAGAATTAAAATACTCTGAAGGAGTTTCACTCTGGCCATTTGCTTAACACATGTGAAATATTTAAACATTTCCCAAACCAAAGAGAGATTGACAATCCAGCCTTATGTTTAAAACACTCTCAGCTAGTCTGAATGTTTCATCACAGACACAAAGCTGACAGAGAGAGTCTAGATGAGAACCTGAAGTGGAATCAAATATGCCCTTTAAAATAAACTGAGAGTCCATACCATTCTACATTTGATTAACACTTCCTTTGCATGGTCAGAACTGATTTTTTTTTCCTTGTGCAAGGTAATAAGAATTACTAAAGTTTACTTGACCTAAACGGTTTTATTTTTTTCTGATTTGGATCAAATTTATTCAGGTCTTCTCTGAGCAATGTTTAGTTTTAGAATGTTTGGATCATAGCAGTCTGAACCCAGAAAAATATTCCTAGAACACCCTATACTCATTTACATAGGTAAGAAATGACATTTCATAGCCTCTAAATCTGAGGAATAATGAAAACTGGGTTTTGAAATATAGATTAAATAAAGATAACAGCAGGACTATCTAATAGAAAGTGTTGTTTGGTCGAGGAGGGTATTTGTATATCCAGATGTTCTTCCTCTGCAAACTTCACTTCCCGAAACCTCTCCATGATCCATCTCTCCCAACCTGAGCCATTCTGTGATTCTATGATTTACTGAGGATACATTATGTGCAGGAATAAAAGGAAGTGCAAACACAAATGTGAATTGACACCCGTGGAAGCAGCAGGTTAAAAAGTACACGGCCCTGGCTTTGCGGGGAACAATTCACCTTCACGGTCCTAGTCTGAGACTGACAAAGGGCAATTATGGATACACTTCATAACCAAGCCAGATTTTTCTACTCATAAAGTTACTTACATGTCGGTTACTTATGTGTTGCTCCTCTTTATTATCTTCTAGTGTTCTCATGTGGATTATGGTTAAAACAGATGTTTTTATGGCTATTTGAGATGACTGATATTTGTTAAGACTAATTAGAATAAATGACACTGAAAATTTATATGATTGGAATACAGAATGCCACGACCAAAGAATAGATGTAGCTAAAAAGCCTCGAGTCTCAGCTTTTACATGAACTAGAGATAAGGTAGAGGTGTCCAGCTTTGTAATAATAAGCAACAATAAAAAGAATATAATGCACTTTATCATCACTTCAGAAGGGATATTTGACTTCTTATCAGTGCCATGAAATGAGCTCTGTATTATTAACATCTGATAGCCTGTCCACATGCAGTGAACCAGGTTTCTCAGTTTACTTTAAGGCATGTGAATAAGACACAGTGAATAGGCCCAGTACAAACAGTGAAAGTGTTCTGTGAGAATTCAAGGTTACAGTAAATATTACAAACTTTATTCTTTTTCCAGTTCATTTTTCACAGCTCTTGATTTAGCCTCTTCATTAACTGATATATTTATCATGAAATTCAGTATTAGCAGTCAGAATTCACTAGAAGGGAATCACACTAATAACCAGATTACATGCAAATGCATAGGGTGGCCTAATTAGTATCATGTAGAGCGCTGACTATTTTAATTTGTTTTCTTTTGTGTGTTACTTTAGGTCAATAATATAAAACCCTTTAAAAATGTTTTATCTTTTTAAAGCATCCAATTTGAGTGGAAAAGGGTTGAGTTAGAAGAGCAATAGACTATACAACTTAATGTCTCTGTGAGTGTCTGATGCAAAAACTAATTAGAACATCATTTGTAAATGAAGGTTAGAATTTGCAGAATACAGAAAGGATGCTTTAAAAAAATATAATGTTCACTGTTTTTGCTTTTATTCAACTAAGTGACACTGAACTGAAAACAGTTTTTTGTGGCTGAATTCACATTGCAAAACAAACGATTTTTGTAGAATATGGTATTCGATTGGTTTCCACTATGTTCAAGGGACTTTGAACGTAAAGGGTATTTACACAAGTTTTCAAAATTCAGTGTAAACTTTTTTAGGAATCTGAATAATTATCAAATCATAGAATTGTTAAGGTTGGGAAAGACCTCTAGGATTGAGTCCAGCCCTTCACCCAGCACTGCCACATTCACCACTGAAGTGCCACACCCCTCAGTGCCACATCCACGTTTCTTGAACACTTCCAGGGATGGTGATCCCACTGCTTCCCTGGGTAGACCGTCCCAGTGCCTGACAATTCTTTCAGTGATAATTTTTTTCCTCATATCCAATTTAAAGCTCCCCTGATGCAATAACACCTTTATTTTCCTGTAAGGTTAGCTGGTCTTATTTCCAAAAAAAATATTTTTTAAACAATGGAGATGGTTGTTCTTCAGTGTTGTTTGCTCACAAAAAATTAGCTGGGATCTGCTCTTCACAAGCTATCGAGAGCATTCTTCAGTGTTTTTATATGTAAGTTAAATAATGCCAAACAATCCAGTTAAGAGGATTTCACACTGAAATAATTGTTCTGCTTTCTACACTGAGAAGAGCAACCTGAAAATTTCATTTTCTTCTTATTTTTATATCATCTGACTCCAGGAAAAGAAAATATTTAATATTCTGACACTGAAAACTGGAATGTTAAGGGAGTCTGGAGACTGAACATAAATGGTAAGGCATTTAAAAAGAGATATGAACATCAGCTGTAAGAGCTGATTCTTTCCCTTCTTAAGGAAAAAAAATATATATGGTTAAGATACAATAATGTAAAAGTTATAAAAAATTCAGCTTTAGCCACTTTATAATCCTACCTTATAAAAATCTTATGCATCTTAACATGCTAACAAAAAGAGTAACTCTATTATGTATTATATTAAAAAAATATAGAAATTTAATTCTTTAACAACTAACTTTATTTTCATGCAGTAATCTTAAATCTTCATGTAAATGTAGATATCACTGGTAATTATACTACAGATGTCACATAGAATTTTTAAAGTTTGAAGCCCACAGCAGTGATTGATATTGCTGTGCTGGGGTCTGAAGAACCAGTGCAGACACCAGTGATGTCAAATATTGTTAAGCTGTAAATAAACTATCATGAGTGTAAAAGGCAATAGGTTTAAAAAAGTAATGAAGCCACTTCAAAATGTGCAGGTAATTTTTCATGCATTAAGTGTTGTCTGAATCTCTGTCATGTAGATTTCACACACATAGGCGTCCTTAAATATGTTTTCTTTTTGCTTGGGATTTCTGGAAATCTGAATTTTAAGAAATAGATACCTTAATTCAGTGACATTAAAATTACAGTTCTCTACCAGTTAGTTTTGCTCATCTTACCCAAGAAACAAATCATAATAATTTTTACATTCCTTCTTACTAGGGACTATTTTAACCTATATATCATTAATAAATTACAATTGCGAGGGTTTGGAGCTTTTTAAAGCCTCTTATATTCCCAACAGCCACTGTCCTGAATTTCTTACAAATCTTATGCAAAAAACCACCATGTTCACGGCTACAACCAAGAATAAATAAATCAAGTTTCTCTCTGTCCTTCGTGATAAAGTAGGAACAAAATTAAAAGCATAGAAAATAATATTTTAACTAGAAATATTGATAATTATTATTATTAAGACTTCTATTTTAAAATGTTTTTACGGTTCCCACCACCATGGTCTCTTGTAGACATATCCTTAAGGACTCTTTCTGTACTGATATTACTCACTGAAGTTTTATGAAGGCCTTCAGAATTGGAACTGGAACCAAGGTCTCCTTTCTAGCTGATTAGATTGATTTCTTTTGTAATCTGTTTGTCCTTTCCAGTTCAGTGAGCCATTAACTCTTTTATGCAAAGTGAATTAGGACAGGAGTAATGACACCTTGTTATAAGAGTCTATAATCTGCTGGCCAGGGCATCCACACTTGGGCCTTTTTCAGTAATAGTCTTGGGTGATAGAGGCCGTAAAGAGGGAGGAATAAAACTCCTCAGTGTGTATTCAGCAGTTGATTTCCGAAATAAGATGGGATTGAGGAGGTGATAAAGTGTGAAAAGTGAAGCCGTGAAGAACTCATTCTCTTAGTGCTGTACTTTAAGGCAAGGTGCTTCTTATGCTACTCTTTGATGTCTTGTTTTGTTTTTTTTTTTTTTTGGGTTGGGATTAAACATACAAGTATATATATATATGCATATTTTAATTGCACGTAGTGTTAATTCCTAACAACAAATTTGACAAGTTTTTAACCTTTCAACCTTTGTGGTTTCAATACTGCATTTCAAATGTAGAGGGAAATCTGATAGGAGGAGATAAAAAGAAGGGAAAATGCTGTAAGGAAGGAGAATGGTCTGTAATCTGGCTCACTCAGATTGCTCATGACACAGTTCCATTAAAAAATAGTGTATCCCAGAGAGTTCAGGGGTCCCTAGGGACCTAGGAGACCCTATAAAAAATGGAAATATTTAGTTCAGAAGAGGATTCTTGCATTTTTAGATGAATGAAAGAAAGGATGCCCCTGTGAACCTGACCCATAGAAAAATAATTATTTTCCTGTCCTGTGAAATAAACGTACACAGTCCTCTTTATTGAGTAGTGAAGGTTTAAAATATGCAGAAGGACTGAAAGTTTGCTTCTGGTCCCACATTTCCTTTCTTTTCCCTCCCTTTGATAGCCCCAGTATCTGAGCTGAGTTTCACAGATAAACCTCATCATTTTAAATCAGTGTTGCTGCAGAAAGAATCCATATTTGTCCTATCCCTGTGCTGGCCTGGGCTGCAGAGAATTTTTTTTTTTCTGTCTTTCTTTCTTTCTTTCTTTCTTTCTTTCTTTCTTTCTTTCTTTCTTGTTCACTTGCTCTCTTTCGATTGGTTTGTGCTATTACAAATTTTTTGTTAATCTATGGGTCAAGATGCCAAACCCTGGGAAAAAACCAAACCTACCATTTACAACATAACTAAGCATTTGATTTGCACTAATAAGAAAATAGGCGAAGGAAACCTGACTCTAATAGCTGAGGTATAAAATCAAGCCACACCAGCTTCTGATTCCTTCTTCGGGGTAAAATTGGTTGACGAGGTTTTTTTGTTTGTTTGTTTTGGGTTTTTGTTTTGGTTTTATGTTTGTTTTTATTTTTGTTTTTGGGAATTGCTGAATAGAATAACAAGGGAACTAGTTCCATCATATTTTATGCAACTCTGAAGATACATTTTTCCCCTCTAATTTTTTTTTTTTTTTTAAGAAAGAGGAATTGTTTTTATTAGCCATGGCAGAAACATCTTTTAACAAAATGTTCATTTTTTTTTCAGACCTGTACTTCGGACTTTTCAGATAACTTATTTATTATCTAATGCACAAACCCTGCTTTCTGGTCTGCTCCCAAAATAAGGATTTAGTAACTATCACTATTGCAAGGCTTCTTTTGTTCAGTTATTTACGTGATCTTTAAAACAATCTTCAAAACTGCCTTGAAATAAAAGTCTTAACCATATTTCTTATCCCTAACCTTATGTCATATTTTCCTAGGTGTTTTGTTTTGGGGTTTTGGGGGGGAAGGTTGTTTATTTTTGGTTGTGTTAGTTTGATTTTCATTCAGAAAGTTTGGTACAAAATGACAATGAATTGAACATAAAATAATTCTTTCAACATCAAGTCAGCTGATAGTTAAATTCTGAAATTGTGCATTGATGAGGATGAATGAAAATCTTATTTTATATTCTCTGAATTTCATTATCATTCTGTTTATTTCCTACCAAAATACGTTTTGTCATAAGGAACAGGCATATAATATTTTTAGGTCAACATTATAGCAACTTTTTGTTTTTATGTATAAGCCCAGAGGAAAAAAAAAACTCTCTTGTAGACACAATCCACTGAAATTATTTGAAAATATCATCTCTGGAAAATAGTGAACATATTTTAAACTAAAACAACGAAGTTTAAATTTGTTAGCATGTATTTTGTGTGTGAATGTATAATTCTACACTAATCAGAGAATTTCTCCTGTACATTAAACAAAATAAACAAAAATTAGTAATGACTATTTTTTCCTACAGTCAATGTTTTCATCACTTATTTTACTAAGTTTTTTTGGTTACTTTTTCTTTAGGATTATAATCCTCTCTGTCCAACAAATAAATTTAAAGTACCACTGAAATATTGATGGGGAAAGCCTTTTTTATTATCCTACACACTGAAATATTCTCAGTACCTTAGGGTTTTTATTGTGCCTCAAATCCGTATGAATGTATGGCAAGCTTTGTATTATACTTTTGCTTCTACTGCATCTTCTCTGGGTGTTATCAGACGTATTTTTCAATCAGATTGCTCAAAGCGTGTTCAGAATATAAGTGTATTTCTTTACAAATTGAAGATCTCCTCTGCTCTTTATAAAAAAGATAGAACAATATATACACTCTCTTTTTTTTAAGTTCATGTCCTTTCTTCCCAGCTATATTTTCACATAATTCATCCTGATGACTAAAGGAAATCAGTACAATCTTGGTGATTTTCCTCTGGACAATTCTTTTTCTTTTTTCATCCTTCAGAATTCTTTGGGTAGGGTATTTCAGGTTACTAGAAAACTGGATCTTTGCCCATCACACGAGAGTTGGAATTAATGATACCTTTCCAACCAAATAATTTCTATGATTCTATAGTTAAATGGAACTTAATCAAGGCTGACCCGGAAAATAGGCACTAAACTGCAGACGTCTTACTTCTGTAAGTCAGTAGTTGAAACCTTGTAAGTCACAAAAGCCTCCAAATATATATCTTACAGGTAATTTCACAAATTATCAGTAAAATAAAAAAAATATTAAAGCTTCCATTTAAAAATTTATTTAATTGCTAAAGTGTAAAAGCATATAGGAATAAGTAGATGCATATAAGAAAAAGAATTAATATTTTAGAAACAGTAAAGGTGTCTCCAGCTAACAGATAGTGGAGCTATGTCTAGTTATTCCTTGCTTAAAGAAAGATTTTCATATATTGGAATAGTTTTCACCTTTCAAATGGGTACTGTAAGTAAGCTGATTTTTCTTCATAGCTAATAAGCATAGCAAAGCCTCTGTTAAAAACATCCATGACTTACTGGCAGTACACCATAACTGAAACTATCATCAGATAGAATTAATAGAAATGGATTAAATGATGGAATTATACACCAGCTGTTCTGCAAACTGGATTACATGGACATAATGGTGTGGCTTTGTATCCTAAACTTCAAGAAACTTAATTGTTATCGAATCATTGTGTGCATTCACAGAACTGTGCATGTCAAAGATAAATTTGCAGAAAACATACACAAAAAATGAAGGAAAAGCATAGCAGAGCTAAAAATTAACCTGTCCTGAAAGGCATTCCTTCAACTCACCCCTTCATGAAAGAAAACACACATAAAACAACCTTAAAAAAAAAAATAAAAAAACCCCAACCAACCAAAGGAAAAAAAAAAAAAACCCACAACAAACCAAAAAAGCATCAAAACAAACAAAAAAAAGCAATATGGAATCATATATACATATCGAAGGGCACTTCAAGTTTCTGAAATATAGATTGCCACAAACTCTTCAACATACTTTCTATTTTCTAATGTATTCACTCAACAAAAGATAGAAAAATGTATTTATAGCTCTGGTGGTCTTTTTTTTTTCTTTCCTTGATTGCTCATCTGCTGGGAACTGGACTTCCCACTAAACTCATTTATGAAAGGTCACAGATCATCCTGAAAATTAGTTTGCCCTATTTAAGTGACATAATTTTGGTGGTAATTTCTCTGTGAGATTTGATGTCAATTTTAAGGATTTGAGCCTAAGTGTAAAATCTGATATTGACTGTAAAACATTTACATAATTCTGAAATCTGTTGGCATTGGGGTCGCAGTTTCAAGGCAGAAATTCTGTTTGAATTTTTTGTCTCCTTTTTTTCTTCTGTAGGCACTTGTTGGAAAGGTTATGCTTACAGAGACTTGATGAAACTATACTTGCTCTGACTTCTCATTTTATTTAAAAGGGTTTTTTATTAATTTTTTTCATAAATTTTTGGTGAGATCTATAGATTAGGGCATAAGGCTAGTAATATTATTAAAATATATTTCATATATTTGCAGAATGTAGATTTGGAGGTGGAAAGACAGGTGTAACAGTGTACTAATGTTTTTGAAAAATCTAGGGTTTCAGACTATTTGACACTTCTATGGATTAAAAATACTGCTTTCTCAAAAAAATGAATTTAAATAAAATGTTAGTCATATTGTTATTTTTCTGAATTTTATGGCAATTTCATTGTCTCTGCTTATACATGTTCATCCGGTTTTTTGCAATCACTGCTTTTGAAAATGAGTAAATTTTAGAAGTGAGATGATAATTTGTAATCTGAGAACTCAAATCCCTAAAAGTCCTTTAGGAGACCTGGAGTGCCTCAGCCACAAATAGATGCTTCAGTCAACCCCTTTGATAGCTGTTATTGAACACAGTATAAAACACTGTAAAGTACTACAGGCAGTAACGTCAAAATGAGTTCATAAGTGAAAGAATATTCAATTATAATTTCCATGTTCTCATCTTTGCTCAGTTATTTTTGTAAGGAAAAAAAAAAAAGGAGTAAAAATGTGGCACATAAATGGAAAATAGGTTTGTAGGTTTATTGTTAAAAAGGAAGGAGTAGTGTAAAAAAACCCGCCTGATTTGTACAGGATTATTTATTGTACATTAAAATGCTAATTATACTAACTTTGTGTTAATGATGATGCCAGAAGGGCATGAGTTTGAATTAAACTAATTAAATATATCCTAAAGGAAAGAGGGAAAGAAGAAATTGTGCTTCTCTAAAGCTGAATATATATAATTAAAATGAGAAGTAATGGTAGAATGTAAATACAATATTATACAGATCTATAATGGCAAGATAGTGCTGTAAGACATTTAAGGCATTAGATTTATATTTTAGTGGTGTAATGATCTTTTGTCTAATGCTCGGAGCAGGTAAATTTACATAATTTCAAACCTAGGTACAAAACAGTTAGTGAACATTGCTAATATAGAAAGCAAATATAGATACACTTCACAAAATTTTAGAAAAAAAGTCCTTCTCTTGTACCCTGTTGTGAGACCCTCAGCAAGAATCCTTTGGATCCTCACTGTGCACAAAGCAAAGCTGGTCTCAGTATGGCCAAAACTCCCTCTTAGATCAAATAAACAGTATTTTTTTAAAAGGAACTTAGATAGTTTCCATATGATAAATGTGTGTAGACAATAGATTAATCTCCTATTTTATACAGTTTCCAGCAACTTAGAATGACTGCAATTTAGATGTTAGAAGTTAGCTGGAATGGAGAAATAGTGCAGAACATGAAACAAAGCTTAGATTGAGATTAGAAAAGATATATGAGCTATTTTGCAAAGAAGGTGTGTTATTTTTATTCCAAACAAATTCACAGCTAGACCCTTCAAGTTCTCATAAAGCTGTAAATTCAACATGAAGGAATATTCTGTTGTAATCATGTTTTGCATTTAAGGCGAAATTTTAACGGATAGCCTAATTTCTTTGGGGGAAAAATAAAATAAATCAGGACATGAAGAAAAGATAGAATTACCTTTTAGATAAACTTGCAAAAATGTTAAATTTTGCATGCCATTTTAAGTAACTTGTTTAAAAAATCCACACTAAGTTTTAAAATCTTGTCATTATGACAGACCAGTAGAATTTGCTGTCTCTCCTATGCATATTTAATTGTCATTGGCCTGGCTTGTGATAGTCATGATGATACACTATCTGCAAAGAGAAACATTTGTCTTATTAGTGAAGATTTAAGTGTTTCCACTTGCTTAACATCTGTGAAACTTTTTATGTAGAGGAATCAGCTGCAGGGCGGATTTAATTTTCCTCAAGAAGAAAGAGGGAGTGGAAAATAAGATGTGTTGGCAGCATCGTGGAGTCTTTGCCAGCAGGACCCAGAGGCCCGTGGAGGGAATTTCTATTCTTTGCCACATGAAGCAGGATATTGGTGTCTTATACACGGGTTCCATTTAACACTCTTTTTCACGTGTTTTTCAGTTGCTGCCTGATCCTTTTCCTCGCCCCAGGGAAGGGGCGAAAGCTGCTGCACAGCCCTGATGTGCCCAGTGGCAGGGCTGGGGATCAGACAGGCTGGACAACAGGGACCCGGCCAGGGGGTGCCTGTGGATCCCAGCTCAGCCCTGGGACCCACCACAGCCCAACACCTCTGCCCGGGAATGGCAAATACACCCAGAGCTGCCAAGCTGCAGAACAGCAAGGTATGTACAGTGGTGTGTAGGGATAACGGCAGTGGTTGTATCGTGCCATGAATTCTCCATTTTTTGCAGTTCAGGAAGGGAAATTCCCTGTGCTTTTTCAAGGTTGTCATGACACAGGTAAAGTAATTTTTGTCACAGAGTGAACATGGTGCAGGTCGGGCTAGAAGTTGCTTGGCCTCTAGCAAGGCATATGAGGCAGCAGATTCCTGTCATATGCACTGCATCCTTAGAGAGGCATTCCAGGATTATTGCCCCAGGTCCTGCAGAGTGGATACAGATGGCGTTGTCAAGCTTTTAATAATAGTATGGGACTTCTCCAGTGAGGAGGTAAGTGCTTGGTAGATGTGAACACAGCCATTAATCCCTGTATTTATAAATTTTCAGAATAAAGATATTGGATATAACAAGACCCCGAGGGCGTCTGCATGGAACAGTGCTGGACATTATTTTCTCATCTAGATGGAAGTACTATTTATAATTACCCACTCCTGATTTAGACACACAGCTTTTGATTCATTTAATTGTATTCCTCTTCAAACCAATTTGACTTAATTTCCCCATAGGATGTGCTGTGACATAGCATCAAATACATTCTGAGAATCCAGGCAAATCTTCTGCATGTCTTTCTTATAGTTCTGCGATTGTATCAACACCAGAAGAGTGATTGGGACAGCTTGGGACGTTTGGTTTCTATGGATACATTATGATTCTAGGTTGCAAATGATTTCACTCTTTTCCAAGTAGCAGCTATTAACATTATACATCATTAACAAATATAGTTATGTGAATGATATTAGACGCTAACATCACATTTTTATATCTTAAGATTGCAGTTTACTAGCACTAAAGGCTCTCAAGTTATTCCACACTCTGCAGTTTGGTTTCCGTGGTTCCTTCACTGTTCACATTCATCAGCTAAACAAGTCTTGAACAAAGGCAACCTTTGTGGAAGCATTTTTAATTGCTTGTTTTTAACCTAAACTGTGCTTTGTTCCCTTCTAGTTTAGTTTCACAGCTAATAATTTAGCCTTGGGTTTTGGAATACTTGAGTGACCTCCTTTTGGTCTGATCTTCCTGCTTATAAATTTCTGTAACTGCAAGATGTGCTCCATAATCATCTTGCCCTTGAATATCTGATATTTAGTATTTTTGTTTATTGGCTTCAGACATATAAGGCAGCTGCAATCCTCTTTTTTTTTCCTTCTCTATGCTTTCTCCATCCTTTAACAAATTTTAATGTCTATCAGTAACACCAAGAACATAAACTATGGTTCCTACATTAGATCAGACTAGAGAATCATCTTGCCTGATCTCTCTCTGACAGAGGTCAATATCTAAAACTTCTCAGAAAAATGCAAAATTATGAAATAAATTCTACTTCCAGGAAAGCAAACTTTGAAGGATTACAAAACCACTAATAAAATCAGAAGGAAGAAATAATCCTTTGTAAAATATTTCAGCTATTTCTGTCTCTTAATGAAAAAAATGATGATATTATCTCATGATTTAGAATAATTAATTTTAAAGTGCTGATTCTTTCTAATAAGATTGTGCCTGGCAGAAGCACCCTTGGATTTTCAAATGACCTTTGCAAGAAATTCAGCTGTTAATATCTGGAGACAAATGTTTAAAGAGGCACATAATTTATCTCCTGAAACAGATATGGGCTTAGATGTATCCAACATATCACAGAAGCTTCAAGTTTAAGATTAAAGTTATTTAAACTTATAAAGGAAAAAGGAAAATAAGTTATATTTTCTTTAAGGTTTCCAGTATTTTAACAAACTTTGAAACTGTTAAACATTTTTTCTATCCTTTATGTGCATATTTAAACTGCTTTTATTTTACAGAAGGGGCCTAGTTTCTAATATTTGATTTTTTTAAGATAATGAAGAAGTTCAGAGCACTTACAATTTTTGTTATATGTAGCAAAATGCTGCAGAAGCCTAAATGGCTATGTATTGGAGGTTAATATTTCATGTTACAGACATCATCAAAGGTTTGTTTATTGCCTCACATTTTGCTAAAATAGTCTTTCTTATGGCTTATATCATTATTATCTATTACAGAGATAAAATGTCCTTTTTAATTTAAACATTGTAAGATTTATAATTGTTTCATTAATATGAAAATGAAATTATGACTTTTCTATTTTCTCAGCTATTTCTCAGCAATGTATTCTTTTACACCTCTTCATTTAAAAGTTAGAGACAAAGTAATTTCGGTTTATAAACACAGTTTATAGCAATCTCTAATGATCATTGTGGTGGGAGCAGCACATTCATTCCTGTAAGCAATATTTTGTGTTGTAGGATTAAGAAAGAGCATCAGTGTTTTCATCTTTATTTCATAAATTTTCTGTTCCTAAACCCATAAATCTAGTGTTGGGCAAGACTCTACTCTAGGATTAAGGCTTTTCATCACTGTATGTAATCATGGAGAATTGTTCTTGTTATTTTTTCAGGGTGTTTTCCTTTAGATCGATCAGGAACACACACGAACACACCCCCTAGATCTCGATAAAAGAAAATGTCAAAAAATTGTGCCATGTTAAATAAAAATGTCTCACTTGGCACACATTTCTACTTGTAGACAGTTGGTCGAGACAGGAATAAAATGTTTGAGTGAAGACGGAGCTCTTAACTTCCATGAGTTTAATATAGAGTCTAGTGCTATTTTGGATATCTATTATGTTTGGTCATTCGACCAAAAAGACTACATGATGGAGTATTTACAAATTCAAGTGACCCCATTAAGTCCATTTTACCCCATTTTACCGCAACGAATTTTAATTATTTTTTTAAATGTCCATGTAAAGTGCTCATGAATGATTCCGCTTTTCAGTTATGAAGTTCTAAGGAGTTTAATAAGCTGTCATAATTTACATTTTACATATTTTTAATAATAAACCTTGAGGACAAAGCTATATGTACATCCAAGTAATATTATCTAGACAATATCTTACAGGTATACGAAAAACTGAAAAAGCCTAAGCGAAGCTCACTTCAGGACTGAAGAGCAGTTCTGGGTGGCTGATAGTAATTGTTAGGATTTTAGCTCAAAAGAACTCTTTTTTTTAAATTGTTATTCTAAAAGTATGTGTTTAATGTCCTAGTAGAAGATGAAGAAAGATGACCTTTTCTCCTCCACAAGCAGAACAGTGCTTTCCAGGAGCACCGTAACTGAATTGATACCGTATAGTTACCATAATTGCATGGAAAGTGCCTTCAAAAAAAAACCAAAAATCAAGGGTATGAATGCATGGTAAAGCTCTGTTTTTAGAGGGGAGAGGAGATATTTTTTGTGAAGAATAGAGCAGATAATGTCCTAAATCAAAGATACAAACTTATATACATGTGTATACATAAGGAAGATGTGAGAATTGGAAAAGAAATGATAAACCGTTTTCACATTCTTAGTTTGAAGAATGGAAATGCAAATTTGGGGCTACTTGTAATGCAAGCTAAGGAAACAATTGCATGAAAAATTATATAAAGAATTAGATCTAAATAGAACACGTCTTGGAGTTCAACTATAAGGAAAAAATACTAATGTCATATTAAAAGTAGATAAATAACCATAGTATTATATGGCTATAAATCGAATGAGAGATGGTCTGCATCCTGGAGGTGGTTGGTACTTCCTGTCATTTATATTTATGTGCAAATATGCCCTTTTTCTAGTTTAGGGGGTTAGTAGCATTTCTTGCTTGTTTGCTTGCTGGTTTTTAAATGTGGCTGCCTTTGTACTTTGGTTCGGTTTGGATTTTTTTTTTTTTTAAATTTAATTTTCCCGTCTTTTTAGGCTGTTACCTAAACTGGTCCATAAATAGCAAAATAGAAAACTTTCCATTTACAAAGCTTCATTTGCCAAGATGGAACTTAATATAAGCTGAAGGAAACAAACAAATAAACAAAAAGCAGAAACAAAGGTTTCTGGAGAAGGTTTAGAAATTGGCAGAGAGATGTGACTTGCTGAGGTGGATGCGGATGCTGAATACAAAAAAAAAAGGCCCAAAAAATCTAAGTGAGAACCTAATACGTGAGAGCTCATGCGAACCAGTTTTGTAATCCTCTTAAATAGTAGAGTATAACCCAGCACCAAGGTAAAGTACAAACTCTTTTGTAAGGACACCAGAAAGATTTGACTTTGGGACTAGCAATGTGATTTTATGTTAATGGATTTGGAAGCTGAAGTTAATAGCTGGGAATAACAATTATTTTTCTGAAACAATCTGAGTTGGTTAAATATAGTCAATGACAGCACAGACATAATGTTTAAGTCCCAAGACTAGAATACAATAATTCTTGTGTATCCAAAGCATTACCTGGCAAAAAGAAAGAATAGTAAATATTTACCATTTGTTTAACGGAATAAGGACATAAACAAATATCCATTTCAAATGACCTATGTGTAACTTGTTAGGAAATGAGTAAAGGAAACTAACGAACATAAAATTAAAATGAAAATCAATAAATAAATAAGAAGCTGTTTTTTTCAAATAAGATGATTCATAAATATAATCTCCCATTTGGGTTTACAATCCACACTTGTCAAGTCCCCTACAGGATTGTGTTCGGTAACAATCCTGCAAAATGATTTAGAGCTTTAGCTAACAAAAAAGTGTTATTGCTGTAAGGGACTTAGTGACTATCTTAGACAATTTGCAAAATATGTGCAATACAGAATTTGTATCTACTATCACCCCTCACTAACCCTTTTGAGAGAATTTTTATAGCTGTGATTGACTTCAGCCGAATATCTTCATTCCATTCATTGATTTCAGCTGAGCTGTTGACTTTTTAGTTGTCTCAAAATTACAGATGGAAAAGTTATTCCAGTTTTAGACTTTCAATCAAATTTATAAACAAGGAGAACTGGGTGAGTTCTTGCAGTTGTCTTTATTCTAATATTTTTAAACAAATGAAACTGAAATGTTCTTGTGTAAATTAAGCTGCTTTGCACGACTCAGAAAAATCACTTTTGCATCATGCCTCCTGCAAAATCAATAACACTTATAGATACCTTGAGAACATTCATCAAAACAATTACATTTTTATGCATTACATGAAAAATTTGGATAGAATTGGTCCTATTTAATTATGATGGGCTACTCCATAAAAGCATAATAAATTAGAGGTTTCCATTTTATTTCGTTCTGACATTAATATGTTTGACCTTACTTCAGTCAGTCACCACTGGAGATATTTTTAAGATCATAGCAGTGGTTTTAAGGCAGTACTGTATATCCCAGTATTTTAGATACAGGACTATATTTTTAATTTTCTTTAACATCTGTCTGAAGACATGCAACAACTTTGCTGCAGAAAGTTTGTATATTTAGAAAGGAATCTTATGAAAGAATAAAACTCTTTCTTTAGAAATATATGGATTTTTCCTTGTGCCACTTATACCCACAGCAAAATAATGCCAGTTCTGGAAACTGTTAAGATTGTATGGAGTAACTTTATAGCAAAATAAAGGATTCTCTAGTAAAGCTTCATCAATTAACCCTATACCAGTTGAAAACACAGTAGTAATTCTGAAAGTCCTCTTTTCCATGACTGAGGTTTTTGAAACAAATTTATGTTTATTAGTGTCGTATTTCAGGTAGAGTACTGTTTATTTGCAGAGACCAGAAAAGAATAATTGAACGTAAGAGTAGCCTAACTTGGTTGATGTGCTTCTGAATAGAAATTATCCATGTCTGGATATAAGAGGTAGAGAAGATTGCACTCCTTATTTTATTGCTACTTTAAAAAGAGAAAAATCAAGTTAGTGATTTTTGTTCTACTTCTGATAGTGTTTGAAGATGAGACCTGAGACAGGTGTAAATTGACTCTCTCTAAAAAGTAACTTGGGTTGATTTACTTTTCTTTCTCTGTAATGTAAAGCAATGTCTGTTTTGCCTGCTATTTGGGCAACATACATATCAAAGCAGAGGAAAAAATACTTTGCAGGAACAGTGAAAATTCATTCCTGTTATTTTCTACAGTTTTCAGAGGTTGTATTGATTTACAGGGTTTTGATCTTTCCTATAGAACTTCGGTTTTTTACATAGGGTATTTAAAAACACTCTTTACTTTATGTGTGAATGGAATAGACTTTTGAGCAGATGTTTTAAAAACCTTTCAAGGTTGGACATCTTTGTAATTGTCAGAGATGCTCAGAGTCTATATTTGATTCCTCAAGGTTACTAAAGCTAGACCAGGGCTTTTTTGTTGTCCTGAAGAAGAGAAGGCTTGAGGGGGGACTTAGTTTGCAGCCTTTCAGTATCTAATATTTGGATAGAGGAGATGGTATCAGACTCTTCTTAGAGGTGAACAGTGAGAGAATAAAATGCAACTATCATAAGTGGCTGCAAGAGAAACCCAAAGGTAAAAAAATCCTATAAAAGCATCACTAAGCACTGGAACATACTGTTTAGAGAGTGTTGGGGTGTATCCACTCTTCGAGTTTTCCAAATTTATTAGCCCAGATCAAGACAATCTAAGTTTTGGTTAGTTTAATTTAAACTTTGAGCTGGAGGATGCACGAGTTGACTTCCAGAAATCCCTTCCAAAACTACAAAAGTAATTATTCTTTGAATCTATATAAGGAATTACTTAGTGAGATACACAGAGTTCATTGAGTTTTGTTTATTTGTTTCTTTCGTACAAACAATGTACTACTATGAAATGCATTGTCTGTGTGTATTATTCAAATGCTGATAGTTTTCTTGTTATGGTCACACAAAATTACTGTGTAGTTCTAATTATATTGGATTCTCTCGGAAATATCTGGTTTGGTAATTGCTTCCTTATTAGGGCTCTGATGAATAGCTGCAGCCTCTGTGTTAGTAAATAAGATCAAAAACTTCGTCATGTAGGCTGAGCTTCTTTTGTTGCCACCACTGCAGCTGACATGTGCTGACTGGTTCATGTTTGTGTGCCAGCATCAGGCTGAGCAATTTCATCTGCATTCAGATCACAAAATCCACTTTTTGGCAAGCCCTGTGGAAAGCATCCATTGACAACAGAATCATTTATTTTGGGACCTAAGACCTCTGAGATCAAGTCCAACCTTTGACTGATCACCACCATGTCAACTAAACCACATCCAGTCATTTCTTGAACACCTCCAGGGATGGTGACTCCACCACCTCCCTGGGCAGTCTGTTCCAATGCCTTACGATCCTTTCCATGGAGAAATTCCTCCTGATGTCCAATGCGAATCCCTACTGGAGCAAACTGAGGCTGTGTCCTCTTGTCCTATGGCCAGTTGCCTGAGAACAGAGCCTGACCCCCATGTGGCTCCACCCTCCTTTCAGATTGTTAGAGAGAGTGACAAGGTCCCCCTGAGCCTCCTTTTCTTCAGGCTAAACCTCCTCATATCCCTCAGCTGCCCCTCATAAGACTTCACCAGCCCTGTTTTCCTTCTCTGCAGTGACTCCAGCACCTCAAGGTCTTTCTTGAAGTGAAGGGTCCAGAACTGGAAACAGTTGTTGAGTCTATTTCCTACATAGATTCTTGTTCCACTGCAGTGGAAGTGTGTAATTTCAAATGTAAATATTTTTGTATGTGTGCCTGATGTTAAGAAGCTTGTAATGGCAGCATCAATTTTGATCCCAGTCTGTTAAGTACCGTATATTTTGCAATTGACTTGATACCTTTCACACATACTCTTATCTAGAGTCTTATTTTAACTACTGCTGATGGCAAATGAAAAGAACACCACTCTAACCACATATAAAATGTGATTAGAGCAGTCTTCTCTTCATTTGTCTTTAGCAATAACGGTCTGGTGTATGAGCATTCTCACACTTAAAAGCACATATTGGAAGTATGGTGTTGAGGGAGATAAAAAAGGAATTCAGCAGCAGTGAGCTATAAATTGGCTCACTTACTGCAGTCATTACGTCGCAAGTCTTGTAGCACTGGTTCATTGAAATTCCCATCTATTGCCATCAGTAGCTGTGGAAAATCTTATCCAATACAAGAATTTTACCAATTCTTTCCAGCTTTTACCAGGATTGCATTTTGAAGGATTTAAATCTGACAACTTGTCAAAACCAAGATGATATGAGAAGAATCCTCGTTTTAGCATGATTTCATAGCTTTAAAATGCCACAACTGTTTTCTGTTTTCAAAGCAGGGGAGAATGTAAAAGCTCTTGTTTTAGGAAATAATTAATATACAGAAAAATAAAATGAAGGGTTAAAACAATTGGTAAATTTTAAACCTCCTTTTTCTATCCTTCCATAGAAGAATTTTGAATGTTGTTCTACAGTTGGGTTCAATTGTTCTATAGCTGATTAATTATCTTGGGACCATTTTGCATATCATTGTTAGAGATAAGATACAAGATTACACATTTTTGGAGTTTTTGTTAGTTTGGTTTGGATGTCGTTGTGGATTTGGTGTTTTCGGTGTGGTTTGGTTTTGCTGGGGTTTTTTTTTGAACGTATGATCTGCACATGTCAGGCAAAGAAAGCATTAAATTTTAGTATTTTATTTGCCGTGTTCCAGGTATCTGGCATCAACCTGTCAGGAGTAATCTTATTATCTCTGGGCTTTTGTTTGAACACCGAGCTTCGTATTTTGCCAGTTAAGTTTTTCTCAAATTTATTCTTCTGCTGTTCTCAGTCTTAACTGAGCTACTGACAGAAATCTTTGCTGGTTATTTTCTAATGTCATGTTTTCATTAATTCTCTCTTGTATTCTTGCAAGCAGGCTGACAAGAATACATAGATCAGAAAGCCTGCTAGTATAACCTCTCAGTTGTCAAATCCCACAAACTCATTCCTTTATGGACTTTCCAATTGCAATGAAATAAAAAAAAAATCCAGTTACTAACTTACTCAATTTTTAAATTGGTATTAAAGGAGAATAGCTAAAAACATCCTGTTTAAATATTTTATGCATACGCAGTTTCCAGAATCACTGAGGAGAAATGAATTGTCTGGCACTACACAAAACACAAAAGAGGAAAAGAGTTGTTGAAAGTAATTTTTTTTTTTTTTTTTTTTGTCAATCATAATTGGTCAGAATTGTTTAAATTTATGTCCTTTGTAATCTTTTAAATAAACTTGGATAGCACTCACTGTCTCTTGTTTGTGAATTTTGCATGGCACATGTTGATGGAAGTATTCTTTTCTTATGCCTTCAAAATTTGCGGGTTGGCGATCTCAGACAGTTATCATTATCAGACAAATCACACACTTACTGCAGTCACTCAGTGCCATTGCTGCTTGATGTCAGCCAGAGCTCACTCAAATCTTCCCAACAGAGCAGGTAAAATTCAGTTTCATGTTCAGTGGATTTGGGGAAGAGAAGAGGAAAATAGCTCAAGGGATGGAAGCTGTAATTTTGAAAGGCCAGAAGGCAGGGGTAGGTGCAGCCTCAACTCTGAGCAGGACAGGAGGTCTGTGTGCCTCAGCAGGGCATGACAGAGCTGTAGGGAGGGTATTTAACACTCTCTTCTCTAACTGGATTAGGATCAGAAAGTGTTTGATTTTACTTTCAGTTTCCTAGAGATTTTAATTACCAATGGAACCCAACATTTATTAATTTATTTCTTTACTGGGGGTATCCAGAGGATAAAGACATTGAAACAGGAGTTTAGTTAGTCTGCAAATTTGCAAATCTCTGTGCAGCATTTGCTTCCCTTTTCCAGCATAGCAATTATGGGGAGCTAAAATCCCAAACATTTTTTGTATCCCAAGCTCTTTTTGCAGTTTTCTTTTCTGAACCCTTATTTACCATTCTGTTATCTTAACACATTTCTCCCAACTCTTTAATTTCCTATTTTTCCCATCCTCCTAACCTGTGTCTTACGCTATAAATCACTGATGACAGGAACAAGCCCCGTACACAGTGAGGTCCTGCAAATGCTTGATTTTCTGGAGAAACCACTAAGTGAAAAATGTTGAACACACATAGACATGTGTCAGCTGGAAAGCTTCCTCCTGTGCAAAGCAAACATTTTTGTACAGATTTGTTTTTATGTGCATGTTCCTTGCTGTTGAACTCGGAACAGGCTTGGTTTGGGCCTCAATCTGCATAGCTGGTAAGTCATCTGAACTATCTGTGAATTACAGCTTGGTTGCCTCTGCATAGAGTATTTTCAGGGAAATCTTCCAACATTTTCATGATTACCTGAAACAAACACTTTTGTTTCTTTACCACCATTTGTGTAGCTCTTCCTACCAGCTGAGCAGCCCTCCCTAAACTAAACTGGAGTAATCAGGATTTTTTCCTCCTTTTCCTTTCCTTTTTGTTTTTGTTTTCAGAGCATTTACTTTGTCGTTAAACAGGGCAATTTTTTTTTTCCCCAAGATATCTTCAGGCTATTTTCTGAGTGATACACTGGTCACCCGAGGTATTAAGGCTATAAGCCCAGACAACATGGACAGTGAGAATGGAAGTGGGATATTTATTTTAAAACAGCAAATTTCATTATTCTTCAGAAATACTTCATCAGGAAGAATTTCATCATGGAAAATGTTGCTAAGCACCTCAGCTGCCTAGGGAAGTGGAGGAGTCACTGTCCCTGGACGTGTTCAAGAAAGAGCTGGACATGGCACTTGGTGCCATGGTCTGGTTGACAAGGTGGTGTTCAGTCAAAGGTTGGACTCGATTATCAGAGGTGTTTTCCAACCCTAATGATTCTGTGATTCTGTGATTAACAGAGTTTCCTTAGGTGAATGGCAGTGTGTATGTTGGAAATAAATCTTTATTTATGTGCAACATTTTTGAATTCATCTTTGAAATTAATTGTAGAGAAAAAGAAATGCTGTGGAACCTTTTATTACTTCACGGCAGCAGCTTAGTTGCACATTTGCACATGCAATTATATCTTCAAAGGTTCCTGCTTCATAACCTTTTCAACAGACTGGGGGCTAATTAATTCTTAAGGAATAGTTCTCTGATCATATTTGAAGGTGATCTGTCTTTTTTTGTACTTCAGACTGACTTGTGGTATTATGAAACACTGCATCTGGTTCTTAATAGTCATGTCATACTGCATTAAGTCATACAATACTATCCTGAAAAGACTGATGCGATGATTTATCTCATGTCATATCTTGATGTGTCAGTCAAGGAAGTAGAGCATATACAGATGGATCTTATCTGTAAAAATGGCTTGTATATGTGGAGTTTTAAGAAAAAAAGTCATGAAAACCACAGAACTTGAGAAAAACTTTTATACTAAGTATAATGTTTAGAATTATCTGTTAGACTGCCATATCTTTGATAAGATAAGATAAATCTGTTTAAATCAGGATAGTAGGATCTATACGACAAATAAAGAGTACTTGTTGTAGAAAGAACTGTTAGGGATCCATTTCGAGCAATACACAACAGGAATCTTCCTAATAACCTTTGAGGCCCTATTGGGTTCTAAGATCTTAAAATTTAAGAAATAAATTCAGTTTATGGTGGGGAATATTCTAGCCAAAACTGTCCTTTGGAATATTTCTTCTTGTTTGGTATTCCTGGTATCAACACCAAAAAATTATTCGCAAAGAAACTGGGGGCAAAACCCGAAATCTTTCTGTTAAAATTTCATCTATAAGATAAGCAGTAGACAAAGATATCTGAGCACACAACAATTAGGAGCTGCCTGTTAGGTCCTAGCTACTTTAAATGTATAAAACTTCATTTTTTGTTGGTAGATAATACAATTTTAGGCCCATTTTCAGGCCCATTTTCATGGCTAATTAGCTGTTTCTCCAATGTGCCTAATTATGTGAGCAATAAACACCAAAGGTAAGGATAGTTGGCATCTCTGGATTTGTCTTTGGCTCTTGAGCTGAAAGATTTTATGGTAAGTCGTACAGGTTCTGTACAGCATTTGATGGTGTCCATGACTTCCAGGTCCATTAAGAGCTTTTGAGGTCTCAAGAAGCAACAACTGCTTAATGCAAATACGTAAAATTGTATTTTATACAAAAATGGCTGTAAGACATCAAAGATAAAATTAACTACTAACTTTAATGCCATGTCCTAGATTTTTGAAAAACATTGCTCAGGATGATGTCTTATTTCCATGTTCTAATGCCATTTCTTCTAGTTATATTTTAGTTTTTCTGTCATTACAGCATTTCTTAGAGAATAGTAACAGCTGCTTGTGTTCAAAGCAAACATTTTTTCAATTTTATATTTTTTTAGCAGATATTCTGAAGAAAATAATGGCCAAAGGCAATGAGGTTGATACATGTCCTGGTTAATGTGCCAATCTACTAATTAATTTAACTACATCATCACAGTAATTTACAAGGAGCTGGTTATAAATGACTTATACTACAGATAAAAATCCTGGAATTAATTAATAAGAGGAGACTCTTCCCAGGATTCTAGTCCTTTGCATGAAAACCAACTATCATTGATAATAAAAGGGGAATTTGCAAATTAGAGGGTGTTAATTTTTATGTACTTCTACAGAAGTAATGTGGCAATAGCACATTTTTCATATTTTCTCTCCCAGTTATTTTCCTGCCTTGGATTTTATGAATATTTCATAATTAGAAGATCACCCTTGTTTCCATGTTTTATTTTTACACCAAATGTTAATCAATTTCTTTTGCTAAAGAAACATTAGAAACAATGTTTTAGAACATCTCAGCTACAGAAAGAAATGTGTTTTTAAAATACCTCAAGCTTTTTGATTTATTAATAAAAATTAAAGGTCACAGTGGTTGATTTCTTGAAGAAAAAGCATATGTCCTTCCCCTGTTCTTTTACATCCGTACCTTTAAAATTTTCTCTGTCTACTGTGGCCAGAAATTATTAAACAGATAAATATACTGTTTAATGTAGAAATCACCAATTTTTTTTTATGATTAATTGAATTTATATCTCCCTGTGGCAGCTACAGAGTTACATTTACATTTGACCCATATTAAGACTTTAGGATGACCAATGCACGGAGATTTTGTAATGCTATAAAATCAAGATGACTTCGAGAAACACAGGGATCAACAGATAATAATGAGAGCAAAGGCCTAACAAAGTAATAAATATTAAATTAAACTAACACAGAACCAAATAAATAAGTGGAAGTATTGTCCATACTCACTCAGTTCTCCAGAAATCAAGAGCAGGTGGGCAGCAATATAGGAACTTACCTGTGTAGCAGAGGTTGGATGGGGCTCTTGTTCAATATCAGAATGAGGATATTAAAAAGAAGTAACTTCTAAAAGTGGCATAAAAGCATTACTACTTTATTCTGGTTTTCTTACAATGGATCTTCATTTTTTCACAGAATAAACATATAAGTTTTAATAACTTTTTTACCACATACTGTGGCACATCGAGTTTGTGATGACAAAAACTAAAAGTGATTATCATTATGTGATTTAATGTTTCCCTTTGTTTATTTGGTATGACTTTGATAATAGAGTTTATGAACTCCTTTGTCTCTTGAGATTCCTACTAGGAAAATCTTATTGCCAAATAACCAAATCTTATATTGTACCCTAAAAGCTGTTATATGATCTATGTTTATTTTTTTAAACAAAGATCTCAAAAAAACTTGATTTTGTAATTCTATTAACACTGAGTTGCACCTTCCTGGAATTTGCCTCGAGAGATGCAATGTCTCACAGCTCCCTCAGTTTACCTTTTTTGAATTTATACTCAAATAAGAATGTGTCACAGAAGCAAATAACAACTAACACCCATCCAGGAATTTTAAACTTGGTTTAGTTTGGGTTGAGTTGGGTTGGGTGGTTTATTTTTAATACCTCTATAGCAGATTTAACTTCATTTCAGTCTTCATTTTGATGACAGAAAAGCCAATGTAGTGTATGGAAAGCTGAAGTTTCATAGCTTGAGGAAAATTGCTGTACTATCTTTGCTACTTCTCCTTGGAAGGCCTTTTGCCAAAATTCAAGAACAATGATATAATATGTAGCTCTGTATGTATAAAGAGGAATAGCATACAAAGCCAAGGGGTGTGTCGTGGGTTGACAGGTTTCTAGGTGAATTTCACCCTGCCAGGTCCTGTGGAGTGGCAGGGTGTCGTGGGCCAATGACATTTAAGGTACGCCCTCTGCAGATACAGTATTTAAGGAGCTGGACACTGGGAACTTCCTCTTTGGCTTCCGGCGTTCCAACAGGTAACAGGGGACCCGGGGGGGGTTTTTGCCAGGGTAGGCCTTAGGGCCTGCCTGGCTGGCCCTCTCCCCTCTCCTCCGGCTCCCCGAGGGCCGGGCCTGGCCCCCTTTTACCATCTGCCGGGCCGAGCTTTTCCCCTCCCCTGCCTTCCCCCCATGAGGGCCAGGGCCTGGCTCCCTTTTACCATCCACCGGGCTGGGTCAGGCCCCCACCTCTGGCCACCTCCAGCAGCCCCCCTCGCTCGGCCGGGCCG
>VZTF01006540.1:313808-378539 GCA_013397755.1 Cnemophilus loriae | reverse complement strand
TATGGCTAAGAGAAACTCCGCTCTCTAAGTGAAATGAAGAAAGGTTATTCTAGAGGTGGCAAACTGACTGAGAAATATCAGATGTTGTGTCTTTGCATTGGCAGTGGGGAAATATCTGAAAGAGAAGTTTGGAGGGGGGAGGAGAGGTTTTCTGAAGGTTTAATCTAATTTTTATTATTTGGTTCTCTTTATTTCTTTTTTTTTCCTTTTAGTTCTGTTAATAAAACTTTCTTTATATTCTTTAAAGTTTGAGCCTGCTTTGCTTCTCCTAACCCTTATCTCACAGAGGGAAATACCCTGAATAATAGACCCAAATTTAAATTACTGCACTTAAATTGGATTGGCGAACTCAAACCACTACAATTTAATTGGTGTTTCCGCCCGGTTTGTGTCAAACCACTACAGGGTGTCACAGTCCGGTCATAAAGGCCCAAGAATCTTGTTGCCTCCAGTCACGCTAGTTGAACTCAGAACTCTATTGCCCAACTAATGGAAAAGGTGTAAATATTAGAAAATTTTGTGGTTTCTGGGTAAGTGTAACACTTTAAGTTGTATGGTTATGTGAGCAAAGGTGAAATCATCGGAAAATAAGGAAAAATGGCTTAACCTCTGCAGTATGTCCATGGCAAGAGACAGACCTTATAGCTCATTAATGCCAATTAGTCTTAAGTTTAATGTCTGATCACTTAAGTGGAAGGTAATTTGTAATTGTAATTTGTAATTCATGAATTTGCAATTTGTAATTTGTAATTTGCTTGATTATGAAGGAAATATCTTGGAACACAGGGAGTACCATGATATATTTGATCACTTACTGTTCTTATATAACTCGTTTCAGTGACCACATAGTTGATATTTAAAGCAGGATTTGCCACTGTAACTGGCACTAAAATATTCTTTGATTCTGTACAGCTTAGAGCCTGTAATCTCTGAACTTCAGAGGGTGAAAATGATTTTATTAAGTCTTGCAGACTAATTTATCCTATTCAAAGTCAAGTACATCAGAACATTAAGTTTCCTCACCTCTCTGACATCAACAGTTACATTAGCTAGTTGTTTGTTTTAAGCTGCTGTAAGAGTCTTTGCAAAAAAAAAAAGTGCAGTAAAATATCTGCTGTTTTCAATTTCAAACTACTTGCCATTCTAATATGTGGAATATTAGCTTTTCTCTGCAAGTGTGGTAAAATAAAGAATTCATAGAAGATATATACGTACTGTAACAATTACAATAACTCCATTTTGAAATTACTTTAGATGAAATTTTTTTATGCTACTCTGAACTAGGAAGAATAAATTCAGTCTCTTCCTCTCTAAAGTAGAAAACTCTGCTTAAGAGACTGTAATATATATGTGATCAAACCTATATATGATACATACATTATCATATTATATTCTCCCTAGGAACAATTCAAACTCCACCAGTAACTAAACTGCGATTGTAAATCGTGAGTGTTTGGTTCTTTTTGCTTTTTAAATTTCATTACCAAAAAAATCGCTCTCTATCTTAAGTAATCTATTTGTTCATCAATTTATTGGATTTTTCTTTGTAAATTTGGAACCTGCTTGCATTTTCAAACTCAAAGATTTGTAAAATGTCACTTATTAAAAGTTGTATAGGATTTGAAGTTGCAAAATACATAATTTCTTAAGAAGTTTCCACATTCTTCTTTCTTTTTTGTTTTTTTGCTCTTTTCCCTTATTTAACTTCTATGTAACACTTAGGCATAGAAGCCTATCATGATTTTTATGTAATATCAGCATTAGGTTAAGGAAATAGACAATTGCATGGTAGCTCTGAATTCTCACAACCCTTTTTAGAGGAAACCTACTCAGTGAGCAGAATAAAGAGGCAATATGTAGGTGAAGATACAAAGAACTGCCTGTAGGCTTCCAGTACGTTTTTTAGATGATATTCTTACATTTTTAATGTGATCTGACTAAAATACTAGCGAGTTTGTCTCCTGTGTTGTGTTAAATTTAGCCTGAAACCTTTCTACTAAGATCTTGAAGCCATATGGTCTTGTTAGTATTTAAATAAGAGACTTCCCAAGAAAACTCTAATGCAGCAGCATAAGGCTGTTTCAGCTTCATTCCCTTCTGTTTTTCCCAAATTAATCCTTGTTTCAAACAAAGGTACCGGCAGTACTTCCTACAATAGCATTTCAATGGAGTCTCAAATAATTTGAGATTTAGACCTGTAGTAGAGTAATTTGTAACCTCGATGTTATTTCTTTCTCTTACTGAGGGGCGACTGATTTTAATGGAATGGTGGTGTTTTCTCGATCTTGTGAATTTTTGTTTGTTTGTTAATTACCTTAAATCCAAGTTGATGATTGCAAGGTATAGGTGTTGATAGAGTGTTTATCTTTTAGTCAGTGTTCCTTGGCAAAATGTTTGTCTGAACATCAAGGAGAGGAGACAATAAGTGGATGAAAAATTTGCACTAATTAAGTAGAAATTGTGATAATTTTCTATACATGTAGGTAAAATATGTTTACATGTTATATGTATTTAACAGCAATCTTTGGTAAAAGATTAATAATTTCCTATTACTATTTAAAAGATAAAATCTGGCCTCAGCAAAATCCTAATTGCCAACAGATTCTGGATTTGCTAGCCCAGTTTATAGTACTTTTCAAAACAGTAAGATAAAATGGACAAGCCAAATAAAAAAGACCATAAATTATGGGGAGGGGCAGTGGAAAAGGAGGCAGCTGTACATGTAAAATCTGTATCCATTTCAACCTTCTTTTGCTGATGTCTACTAAGGACAGACTGATTTGGATGACACTTGGCTTTGGGAATCTGAAATTTGGCTTTAGGTGTTGCACTTTTTGGCCTGAGCATCATTGGTGATACCAAAAACAAACTGGGCACTTGTTTAGAATAAAACCGCCAAGTCCCTTAGATCCTGTAGGTTTAAGACTCCTCTGAAATGCAGCTGACAATTTTGCTTTTTCAATAAATACAGAGATATTCAAAGAACTGGATTTGTTTTTTGTTTTTAAGACTGGCACAGAATTATCTCTTAGTGGGAAAATCATAACTAGAAATTATCAAAGAAATATTAGGATTATATAAAGGCTTAATATTTTGCATTTTAGAAACCATCAGTTATTTCAATCAAACATTAATGATTTCAGGGCATGGAAAGAAAGCTGAAGGAGGTGTTTTGATTCCCCAGTTTAAAGATTTCAGATTACTGTATGCTGATGACATTAAATATTTTAATCCTGTCTTAAAATAGAAATGCATTTTTCAATCACATTGTAATTAGATTAACTGAGACTGCTTTGTTTTCTCTGCCAATTTGCAATGAAAATAAAAGGTATTAACTGTGATCTCTAAGATTTATATGGAATATTTGCACACCGTGCAACAAATTGAAAAATCACTAGACTTCTAAGAGATCCATTTAAATGAGTAAGTGATTCAACTTCTGAACTAGGTAAGAAGACTGATCTATTTTTCCAAAGGTCAAACTTTCAAATTATCTGCCTCAGCTTTTTTGCCTATAGGAGGCTGGATTCCTCTACGATTTATGAATGAACAGAAGTCTACGAGTCATAAAAGCATTCTATAAGTTTGCTTTTATCTCCTATTACAAACGCTATTTGCTACCTATTGACCAGTGGCACCCATTATTTAATTTATTGAAGGTATTTTTAAAACAACTTGAAAGGGAAGAGGGTGGTGTCTTTATGATTCCTTCAGAGGGGTAAAAAGCAGAAAAAAGGGAAAGTAGCTGGAGGCAGTACCACTACAGGGAACAGAGGAAAGAAATGACAGAAGTAGGAACTGTCCTCTGCCTGTGGACTGTGTTTTGGGCTATGAAGGTGGTGAAGGGTCTGGAGGTGAAGCTGTACGAGGAGCAGCTGAGGGCACTTGGTCTGTTCAGCCTGGAGCAGAGGAGACTGAGGGGAGACCTCACTGCAGTTACAGCTTCCTGTGAGGGGAAGAGGAGGTGCTGTCCACCCAGCAGCTTTCTAATTCCCTGTGCTCAGCAGAGCAGGAGAAGAGATTAAGATGGAAAAGCTTCTGGGAAGAGATAAAGAAGAGATCACTGACCAGTTCTCATTGTGGGTAAAACAGACTCAAATTGGGGAAAATTAATTTGATTTACTGCCAGTTAAATTATATTTAGACGGTGAGAAACAAAGACAAAAGCTAATACAACTTTCAATTACTTCCTCCTCTTCCCAAGACCGACTTCAGACCCTCATTCCCAACTCTTCTACCTCCTTCCCTTGAGTGGTGCAGGGGGATGGGGAATGAGGAGGTTATGGTTGGGTTTTCTCTGCCCTTCCCTTCTCTTCAGACTTTCCCCCTGCTCTAGCATAAGTCCTTCTCATGGGACTCAGTTTACCTCAGGACATATCCACCTACACCAGCGTCAACCCTCCACAGGCTCCATCACTGACCTTTCCATGGATCACACTGCAATACCTGCTCCTCCTTGGTCTCTCCAGGGGCTGTAGAGGGAATTTTGCGCTGGCACCTGGCGCACCTCTCCTCCTCCTCTTCTCTCACTTTGTTTGTTTTCTTTTTCTTCACAATGAGCAGATAATTTCATTAGTTTCTTTCAATGATTTCATGATAAATTAGGACAAAAGGATATAATATGACATTCATCTTTTCTTATAAGGAAATCAGAAATTCTGTAATCTTCTCCAGTGATATAGCTGTATGGTCTTTGGAAACTGAAAATACATAAAATCATAAAAAATATAGTAATGCCATCAAGTGAAAAGTAATTTACAATTTATTTAGATTAGTCATTTTATTTAAGCATCCAGACATTTTTGGCACCACCGTTGGCTCTCTGAGGAGATTTCCAGAAATTATTTTGCTCACAGAACTCTGGCAGGTGAAAAAGTGAAGCCTTGTCTATCAAATTTGACATTTCATGCAATTACTCTTTTAAATACCATCTTTCCATAAAAAGCATTTCCCAATTTCTGTTTGTGCTGTGTCTACGTTGTTTTCAAAAGGCATCCTCTGATCTTGTCTAATTTTTGCAAGGGTGATAGGCAGGGAGGCCAGGATATGCCCCCAGTGGTCACTGATCTCCATGTGACTGATAAGGGTTGGCAAGTCAGCAGCTGCCAGCGGAGAGTTGTCTTGGAAGGATTTGGAACACAAGCACCAACTTAGCTTCAGTGTTTTGGTTTTTTAGGGTGTCCTTTTCTGCCCTCTTTGGCCCCTCCCAGGGAAAAGATGTTGGGTACTGTCTCTCCAGCTGACTCTTGCCAAATGAAGTGCGCGTTTCTGAAGTCTCTACAATTTTCTGAGAAGAATATTCTATCTACTCTATTCTTTCTCAAATCAGCCGTGTAAGTAAGAAGCCTAACCCAGTATTTAATTAAATCATGTGCATGAGATTCATTTTCTATTCGATTAGTATTTTCCCAGTTTTGAGGAGCCTGAATTGTAAGTCTGTATAAGCAATAAGATTTGTCAAATGCTTTCTTTTCCCTTCTCACCAATCATTACTAGAATCAAAATAAAGCAAAATGAAAACAAATAACCCTTAAAAGGGTGAGTAAATAGGATATCCTAATTACTGATGTTTACTCAATTATTGCCTCTAATATTGAAAGTGTCTTAGATCTAGTTTATGTATCTAAAAAATTATAAAATTTTAGTGTGTCTGCAATTAATTTGTATCTTTCTAAATAATCGAGTGCTCTAAAAAATTTAAATTAATAATTTATTTTTTCATTTGGTGATGTTATTATAAGTTTTGTGTATTTAATCTTGAAACAACTTAATTATGTTCCTCTTTAAATATTAAATTGAATGTGAATGAACAATAGTAAACAGTGAAAAATCATTATAGGGGTATGAAAAAAGGAAATAAAAAATTTCATTATCTCTCAGTCTATGTTTGAAAAACAGGCAAGACACAGCAGACTTTAAGAAGAAGAAAAAAAAAAGAGGACTTGAGATAATTTTAAGCTTCAGGTTGAGATTTTTACCAGCCATAGGTCCTCTGCCCACCTTAATTACTTTGCTAATGTCAGCTCCTGTGTCTGCCTCTGGATCTCTGAATTACATTCCACAAGATATTTCTCTTTTTCCTCTATGTCTGCAAGTGGCAATAGCACTCCTTAATAAACCACATTACATCCTCACATCCAAAGCTCTTTGGCTGCCTTTATAGATTTCCCATTTGCAGTATCTGAGACATTAAAATTGTGGTGAGTTGGGAGATCCTTTTCAAAACAAATACTTACCTGTCAGAACATACAGAGGAAAACTGATGAAATGACATCAATCAAAAAAGTGTGTGTTTGCTTTTCACATTTTACCTTTACTAGACTTTCACAAGAATTAACTTCTTTTTGTATTTAAACTTAGTGCCTTTGCTCTTCTTTCTAATTAACTAATATGTTGTAAGTCTCCTCACTAATAAAAGACTATTCTTACTGACTTTGCTATCAGGGCTATCAGGACCTGCCTATTCTGCTGCTATGCCCTCTGCTGTGATTGTATTCTGGAATACCTGGCACGAGAATAGGAAAAAATGTCCCAAAATATGCTGTCTATTAAAAACTGTGGAACAAATCACATATTTTTTTACATGTGCCTAATGCGATTCAAATCTATGAAGATTCGAATCACTGAAAGGCTAAAATGGCATGTGTGATAATGGAGGAATTTACAATAATGTATCCATTGGAAACTAGTAGGAAGTAATCAAATTTTAAAAATATCTGGTCACACTGTCACTTTATTCACATGATAGTATTGTGTCTTGCATGGGAAAATCACAGAGTAATTTATATTCTTATATTTAACCAAATACCTTTATTATAGACAAAAAAAGACTTTTCCAACCTTAAACATAAGGGTTTCTTTTAATCTTTTTTTTTTTGAAACAGATTACTAATTTTGGTAAATGTTATTACAGTGAAATTGTAGGAAAGGCACTTTTCTGCTTGTATTAGAAAATGGAAGATGATTCTTATCCTCAACAGAAACAAACCATAATTCTGGGGGGAAAGTCATGTACTATATGTCAACATTCAAAATAAATGTGCAGAGCTTCCAATTCTGTAGTGCTGTGTGGCAAACACTTTTAGAATATTAGCTTCCAACTTCCCACAGTCTGATTCATTGCCTTAATTTCAGCTTTAAACTCAATGCTGGAAGTGTTCAGATTCTTTTTCTCACAGGAGTTTTCAGAAGTATTAATTAAAATATAATAAAATAAAGTGAGCGGTTGAATGGTTTTCGGAACTGCTTTGAATTTTACTACAGAGAGAAGCCTGGCGGGGTGCACCCGGTGCATTCCAGGGAAGCAGCAGCAATGCAGGGCAGCTCTACAGACGGAGCTAATTCATTTAGCTCCAGGAAGCCGTACATCAGAAGTTGTGTCGCTGCGAAATTTGCCAAAATGATGATTGCTTCTTCTGAGACAAGGGAGTCCAAATCACTTCAAAAAATTTTCACAAAAACTGTAGCACTGTGGAGTTTAAACCCAGGAGGCCACATTTTGCCCTGTGATATCTAGTTCCCAGTGGTGGGGAACACATGAAAATGTGGCAGCTTTCTTCTCTGGAATCACGATTTTAGGATGTACAAATCTATCATGAGTCTTGCTTCTCAGAGACGTTTTATGTGCTTGGTTTATACTGGCATATTTCTGTAGAAAGCAGGAAAATTATAATTTACTTAACCCAAGCAAGGGTCTGGCCTGCTATTGCAGGCCTCATTCAAGCGACTACTTTTTATCAAAAGTTTTGGTAACAAAGAGTTACATTACTCAGATCAACAGCTTGAAATATCTTAGACAACTGATTAAAACATATCATATGGAAAGCTGTACCTCATGAATATAAAGATCAAGCTAACTCATTATCCTGTTGCTGAGTGTGTGCTGCAGAGCCTCAGGAAAGTAAATCAATATATACTGGGGGGTTTTAATTGCTTTCTTCCTAGCAAATTATCCCAGTTTCTGACAAGACTCGGGGTCAATATTCTATCAACAAACACCTCAGAAAAATCAAAATCAAAATATTAGAAATTAGTATTTTCTGGTTTTAATAGAAAGAGTATCGAAAAGGGCAAAGATGGTCAAAAGTTTAGGGAAACTTTTGGAACCGTCCTCAATAAATCTGTCTTGTTCTCTTTTGAACATATTTATGCTTCTCATTACCACATTTTATGATAATAGGTTCAATGTTTACCTGTGCGGTGCCTGGGGAAAAATGTTCTTCTGGCTGGTAGTTTAGAATTACTGCCTGATTGTTTAACTGGGTGTTCTTTGCTCCTTGCCTTGGGAGCCAGTTCATTAGAAACAATTACTTACAGTTTTTCATAGCAGCTGTGATTTTCTCTGCAGAGAAACTATTTTGGATCTGTACTGGATTTCTTTCCATAAGATTTTGAAATTTCTTTTCTTGATGCTCTATTCAATTCCCACTCCTCTGAGAATTGTTCCTAAACTACTTTTTGGAAGGAACAGGGGGAAATCTGAATTTTCTCTGAGAAGTCCAAGTGTCTGTTGTTTTTTCCAACTGGTTCAAATTTTGCTGTTTTACCTTCTAGGCTGAGTTGTGCCTGCCTCAATTATTGCCCAGAAAATCTCACTAATGGCATGCATTAGAGTATTTATTTAACTTGAAAAATATTACACGTGAGTATGTGATATATTGAGGAGGATTCTTTTATCCTGTATGCTTAATTTTTCTCCTTTTATGTTTTATTCCCTGTGGAACAGTCTGGTGATTCCTCTGTCGAGATGTTAAAACACAAGATTTGTTATAGTTGTATTATGTTTTGGATAAAGGTCTGAAGAAAAACAAGAGGTCCTTCAGCAAGGCTATCTCGGGTAACAAAGAGGTGACAAAAAAGCATTCCATATGTATACAGATGTATTTAAGTACAAAATTGCATGTTTGACAAGTTTTTGTTGTTGTATTTTGTTCTGTTTTGTTTTTGAAGATACTGAGTTTCACCTCAACTCAGAAATATATCCTGAATACAAAACCAGCATTTTTCATCTAGGAAGTAAGGTGCCTATAAAAGCTCAGTCAGCCAGAAGATAATGTTAGATCTCTTCTTTTATTTTTCCTTACTTTTTAACATAGGAAACTTACTGTAATCTGAGCCATTCTTTTGTCTTTCTTTTTTCTATTATCCTTAACAAAGAAACATAGTTGTATTCCAGTTGCTTTTCTGCTCTACCCTCAATGGTATGTATTCTTTAAAAAAAAGTTTATTTTAATTCATATAACTTAAGAATTCATTCTGATTTCTTCTTCATACTTCTATTGGTTTCTTTTAGAAGCTTAGATTTACTTTAGATAAATGAAATCTTCTAACACTCTGGAGCAAGAGAGACCAACCAAAAAATATATTCAGCATTTTGCCTTGGTTTTTTTTCCTAACAGTTTCAAAAAGAAACAATATATAACCTGGGGAAGTTATCCATGTGCTGAATTGCTTTAGGAGATTCTCTTTTATCACTTAAAGTGCTCAGTGAATTTTACTTCATGCTGCAGTTAAGGACTGTAGCGCAGGGTTCTGAGTCATCTTTGAAGATAATTTCTCATTTTCTGTCTCATGAGGGGAGGAATGACTCTTTCTTTGACCCTTACTTGGCAAGTTTGAAGCACAATCATAGAAGAGTTTGCAGAGGATGTTTTGTTTTGTTTTTTGAAGTGGGTAAGTAAGAATGTCAGTAGAGATATCCAAAAACGCAGGTGCTTTCCTAACATCCACTGTATTGCAGTTAGCCAAAAGTAAATTAGCATAATGGAAATATCTCCATTTGGAGATGACAGTGTGGAAGAAACCCCACTTCCAACAATGAAATGACTTTTTCTTCCTTGTCCTACCTATCTTTGACCTGACTCTGATAGATCCCTTTGACATCCTACTTCTTTGATGGTTTAGGATAATTCACGGATGACACTCCTTTTAGTGAACTGAGACAAATCATTCACTCCTTCATCTTCTTGATCCTGTTTTTTCCACTTCCCCTCCTCTTCCTTCCCCACTCTGATCTTCTTATTCTCAGAAAAACAAAATCCCTTGGTAATAAAGTGCACAATGTTTATTTTCTACCTCTTCAATAGAAATTGTTTGTTTGAAATGAGATTTCTTAGCCAGTGGCATCCCTTACTGACCCTTTGTCATGGTTTCAGCTGGGATAGAGTTAATTTCTGGGAGGAGAGCTTATCAATGTCTCCAATATCTTAAGGGCAGCTGTCAAGAGGACAGGCCCACATGTTTTTCAGTGGCGCCCAGTGACTGGACAAGGGGCAGCAGAAACAAACTAAACCACGGGAAATTTCATCCAAATATGAGGAAAACCTCTTTACTTAGAGGGTGACAGAACACTAGAACAGGCTGCCCAGAGCCTTCTCTGGAGCTACTCCAAACTGGACTGGACACAGTCCTGTGCAACCTGCTCTAGATCAACCTGCTTCAGCAGGGAGATTGGGCTAGGTGGTCTCTAGAGGTCCCTTCCAAGCTCAAATATTCTGTGATAATGTGTAGATTTATTTACTTATTTATTTAAATTGTTAAACTGTTTTTATTTCAACCCACAAAGTTTTGTCACTTTTACCCTTCCAATTCCCTTTCCCCTATCTGCTGAGGGAGGAGCGAGCGAGTAGCTGTGTGGGGCTTAGTTGCTGTCTGGGGTTAAATCATAACAGAAGACACAGATCATGAAGAACTTTTCTTTGGAAAGGGAAGATTTAGTTGCAAGAATGGAAAAAAGCTTGTGGGTAGAAGATGAGAATGCAAGTGATAGATAAAGTGATAAAGCAGGGCACAAAAGAGATTAACAGGTTTAGTTCTCTTCAATGGATAGCAAATTCTTAAAATGTCTGCATTTCTTTTCAAAACAAACCCTAAACTCCTAAGAGTCTTTTTAAGCTGGCAACACTAAATCTTCTCATCAATGTGGTTAAAAAAAATTAAATAAGAAAGAAAATAAAGAAGATTAAAAAGAAAGATTCATTCTGCCAAAAAATTCTGGTTTATGTGTCTTCATAATTTAACCATTTCTTCTCTTTATTTCTTGGTCTCACACTCACAAAAATGCAGCTGTTTTAACAGTTGTTAGTTATTCTTGATATAAGGACGCTACACATTTCCAAAATTTTTTTCTCATTTTGCTCACAAAGGTTTGGCATTTACAGATGCTCTGACACTTCTCCAGAGCATTCTGAAGAAAAACCTGACAGTGCCGTAGTCAGGAAAAGATTGGCACAAGGGCAAAATCCTGGTGTCAACTCTCTACTAATTAGGTAAATGTACACTAGAGGTTACATTTAGGCTATCCATTTGCATCAGTATCTCAGATTTAATAGTATAGTCACTATGTCTCACAGCTACTTTGAAAGCAATTATTTTGACAATTATTAGGAGACGTTATAAATAATTCAGGACATAGTAATGCAAAATAAATCCATTAAGACAAAAGCCCTAGGGCAGAAAGCCTGGCTCTCATGAAGTCATGAGCAAAACACTTTTCCTGACGACCAGGTTTCCAACCATATAACAGTGTGTAAGAACTGCCAAAACGGGTTACAAAATGTGTAACGTTATAATTCTAACATTGTAACTCCCATGCTTAACACTAACCTAATGCAAATAAGGGAACTGTGAGTCCATCAATTAAAAATAACAGAAATATGTTTCCGTGTCAAGACTGAAGACTCAGCAAAGATGGGAGGAAGAGCTGAAGGAGGCCTGGGTTACCCTCAGAACAGAGACGTTCAGTGTGCTGGAAGCAGAGACCTCGGTCTGCTCTGCGTTATGTAGCAGAGCGTGACAGTTTCCTGGAAATACGTGGAGAGATCATTTAAATATTTTTCAAGTTGCTTTAGGCTGTTAGTTTTTCAATACTCAAATAAAGATAATGAAGCTCAGGAGGATAATCAGCACCTGCAAAGCAACTCCCTGCATACTGCATTGTTTTCTTTCAAAGCATTTATGTGGTGATCTCATCAGGCTGTATTTTGTCCATAATTTGCAAGGATTCCGGGTAAAACAGTATAGCTGTGTACAATACATCACACAAGAAAACTATTCTAGATGGAATCTGGTTGCTAATAATAAAGAGCATGATTGTTTACATGTTTTAGGAAGCCTTATTTGGTACAATAAGGTTGAGTAATATGCTCAAAATACATTTTAATTGTTTGAAAAATCATCTGATTAATGTAGTAGCCTAGGCTTAATGATATGTATAAGATGCACAGTTGTTTCCATGCCTGCAAAATCTTTGTAGCCAAAATATTGTCATATGTTTTTCTTTCCCTTCCTATTTTTATGAATAAGCTTGTGCTGTTGCAATCCTTCTGTGCCTCCTGGATCTTATCCAAAGGCTGTCCATGCTCCATTGCCAGTACCTATATGTCCTATCGTAGAATTAAATAAGTGGACACATACAGATACTTATAAATATGTGGCATTCTGCCATTAAAATTATATATTGAAGAGATAAATCATCGAAGACTGGCAAGGCATGGTTTCTAAAAAAACACAAACCAACCCACTAAAACAATTTATCCTGCTTTAAGGTATTAAAAAACAAAAAAAAAGAAATGGTACAGCATTTTTAGAGAGATATTAAAAAGGCTGACTTTATTATAATTTGTCAATTTTGTATTGTCAAAAGGAGATGAGAAGTTCTGAGCAATTCTGATCAAGAATGATTAATTTAGTAGTATTTAATTGTACATTTAGAATGGAGTTGCTAATTGGATTATTTGACTTTCTGAGCCTCAGTACCCGTCGTCAATTCTGCATGCTGAATGTTAAATATCAGGTAAAGCATTTGATCCTCTCTACCATAAAAAAAAAAAAAAAAGTGAAAATTAATATTTTTAAATTGCGTGTCACCAGCAGTGTAAGAGAGATGTGTGTCTTTGCTCATAACTGCTAGTACTTAACATCTCATAGCTGGACACAAATTTTTTCAGTGTATTCCTAGGCACAGGAAGGACAAGAAGGTGTGAGTTCTTCCAGGTAGATTTATCAAAAGTTAATTGTGTCTGGACAATCTAGTTGCCTGCTTTAGTCAGATGACTGGTTTTGTGGACAAGGACACTGCAGAGGATGTTACTTGTTGCACTGGGTTGACCCTGGCTGGATGCTAAGCACCCACCAAAGCTGCTCTAACACCCACTTCTGCAGCTGGACAGGGGAGAGAAAATACGATAAAACGTTCATGAGTCGAGGTAAGGACAGAGAGAGGTCACTCACCAAATACTCTCATGAGCAAAACAGACTCAACTTGGGGATATTGATTGACTTTATTACTAACAAAATCAGAGAAGGATAATAAGAAATAAAACAAATATTAAAAACACCTTCTCCTCACCTCTACCTCCTTCCCGGGCTCTGCTTCCTCCCCTCAGCAGTGCAGGGAGATGGAAATGAGGGTTATGATCAGTTCATCACCCATGGTTTCTGCTGCTGCTCACAGAGAGGAGACCCTCCCCTGCTCCATGGGAGACAGTTCTCCACGAACTTATCCAGTGTGAGTCCATCCCACGGGCTGCAGTTCTTCATGAACTGCTGCAGCGTGGGTCCATTCCACGGAGCCGCTCCTTCAGGCACAGGCTGCTTCAGAGGGAGTCCCTCACGGGGTCACAAGTCCTGCCAACAAAGCTGCTCCAGCCTGGGCTCCTCTCTCCACCACGTGCAGGTCCCTGCCAGGAGCCTGTTCCAGCATGTCCTTCCCACAGGGTCACAAGACTCCTCTCAGGCATCCACCTGCTCTGGTGTGCACCTGTTCCACAGGCTGCAGGTGGACTCCTGCTCCTCCATGGACCTCCATGTGCTGCAGGACACAGCTGCCTCACGACGGTCTCACCGTGGGCTGCAGGCGAATCTCAGCTCCAGCACCTGGAGCAGTTTCTGCCCCTCCTTCTGCCCTGGGTGTCTGCAGGGCTGGTCCTCTCATATATTCTCACTTGTCTCTTCTCTGGCCACAATTACACCTTTTTTTTCCTTAAATATGTTATCAGAGATTTGATGCTATCATTCCCAATTGGCTTAGCGTATTTATCAAAATCTTTCTCAAGATTCCTGTAGATGTCATTCATCGGTATTCATATCTGGCATCACTTACACACAATAGTTCTCAAACCTATATTCTTTATTCCTTTGTTATATCCAATCAGGAATTTTTGTTGGAAAAGTTAAGAATTTTGGAAGCCACAATAATTAACAAGTAGCAGTTTGGCAAGAACAGTTTGTTCCATGTGCTGCTATTAAGGATGCAATGATAATTCAAAATCAGGATTTAAGTTGTTCTATAAGGCCTAAACCTTTGTAATGGCTACATACAAAAACTTGCATTTTGTTAACTATGTAATTAATGCAACAGTCTAAATTAAGCTTTTAAAGAAAAATTTGTTCTAACTTTGAAGAAAAGAACACTGGAAGAAAAACAAAGTAATCTTGTACTGTTTAAAAATCTATTCTAGCAAATATCTGGATCAGTGGTCAAAGGTCTATTAAAATTAGGATTCATCTAACGGTCTTTTGTTCATTTAAAGTTTAATTAATCCTAATTAAACTTGATTCTGGAGAGATTTTAAAATGAAATAAAGTATCTTATGTCTCATTCAATCATTGGAGGGTATGAGATACACATTTCACTGTTATGAAGGCAAATGGGCATGTACTGCTAAACTTAAGGGATCTTAGCTTTTATTTCTCTGGACTCAAATATTCTATTTTGCTTGGAAATAAAGAGTCTCACAACTGTCCAGCAGATCTCAGAGGGTTAGTTTAGAAGCATCAAAAATACTTCATTTAAATTTATGATCTGGGCTTATTCCACTTATGCTTGAACACTTGTTCATCCTTAGCCTCATAAGAATTTCTTGTAGGAACATTTTCAAGGTTGATAGGCTTTAGCAAATGAAAAATATCTTTATAACTTCAGGGAAAACCAGTTCACGGACTATGGAGGAACAACCCACAAAGAACTGACATTTTCAAAGCAAATAAAAAAAGTTTAAGAAAGATTTTTATTTTTTACTTTGGTAAAAATCAATAAAAGGTAAATTCCATATTCTTTCCACATCATTTTTTTCTCCCTTATGAATAGGTGTGACAATGAAACAGAATCTGGGGCCTTTCTGTCAAATAAATAAATTTTTTGACTGAAAACTGGCTAGGGTCACATTTTCAAATTGCTTCCTGAAAAACTCTGAACTAAAGAAATTTCTTGGATGGGTTTCAGTGCGGGGGGACTGGCACAATTGACACACAAGATTTTACAGCTGCATGTTACTCTGATGCTGAGATGGACTTCTGCATGTGCAGTAGCATCATGAACAATGAGTGAGCTTGGTTGTCCTTCCATGGAAATGATGTTTGTTCTTAATTCTTCAGTGAAGATGGTAAATCACTTAATTTACATAAGTATACAATGATGAGCATGACCTCAGCAATTAATGTTTTTCCTAACTAGATATTAATTATGTCAAGAGAAATATTTCCATTAACACAAATAGGTGCTGGACTTCGAGCCCTGAAGAAAGTTTTGTATTTGATATAGGATTTATACCCCTATAAATCTGGAAAACAGAAAGTGAATGTATATCATATGCATTCAAACAATAACTTCAAATAAAGCTTGAAGCATTACTTTATTTATTGCTGCTGATATAGTGTTTCTGCAAGAAACTGGCATTTATTTGCATGTTTCTTAGCAGCATGAGCAAGTTCCAAAAGTATGAATTAAAATTCATGTCAACCTGTATTCATGCACTGCAAAAGATTAAGGGGAAAACATATTCAAATTTGGCTAGACTAGGTCAAGTACTGAACTGAGAGTGTGTAATATCATTTGCAGTGCAAGTAATAAACAGGAATTGGATGCTGAAAAAACTCTTCAGTCAGTTATGGTTGCAAAATTTGTATTTGCATTTCTGATTTAAAATTATCCATATTTGTTGGTGTCTAAAACGGGGAAAAAATTGAGCATTATGCCAGAAAGGATCTTGTCAACCCCTAGTTTGAATTTTTGTGAATATAATCTGAAGGAGTATTTGATTTCTGTAATAAAAACCTCTGATGAGAGCACTAACTCCTCAGTAATTACGATGAGGGACTCAGGCTTCTGGGTTTCCTGGGGTTTCTGCTCGTGTCCATGCTGGGACATTTGTCAGGCAATGTGGTCCCCACTCCATTTTCCCAACTTGCAGCTCGAAGCTTGATGAAGACATTGCACAATAAATGTGGCATCCCACAGGAGCTGGTGCTGAACATCAGATACAAGAATGTTCTTCTATCTGAGCACCATTTCCATGACCTGTTACTTACAGACGAGGGATTCTCCACTGTTCTCTTGAGCTTTGCTGACTCTGACTTTCTGTAGTCAATGGGCAACTGGTTTTGGGTCTTCAAGCCCATGGTAGAAAGACAAGGGTGGCAGCCAGAGAAGCGACAGCAGGATTGCTGATCCACAGTGAATGTCAGCAATATTTATTAGCCTCTAGATGTCTTTGTTTATTGCAGTCTCCCAAAGTGTGTTGGAGCATTTGCTGCAATTTGAATGAATACTTTCAGAGTCCTCTGTGAGAGCAGAAGCAGCAGCAGCTCTCATTGTTTTCCATGAAACACCATGGACACAGCACACCAACTGCGTGTCTGTCCTTCCAGAGAAACCCAGACGAGTGTTCTATTCCTGACCGTGGGTGTCCATGTCCACTTCCCTTGTGAAAGTGTCACTTACCAGTTACAACTCCGATTAAAATCAGGGGCATCATCCTTCTTTCTGTTGGGCCCTTCAGGATCTCATTGAAAATTGGATTAAGCTGTGTGTCAGTAATCACATCACCCCTCCTCAAAAGGCAGTCTTGGAGTGTGATCTCCTGCAGTGCCATAAATTCCTTGTTCAAGGATATTGGTGAGAAACTTCAAAATTGCATACTTTTTCTTTCACACCAAATTTGACTTCTCAGCTCTCTTTTTATTTGTCAGAATCAATTCACTCTAAGCAATCTTTTCTTTTAAAACAAATGGTCCTAAACTTTTCCTATCATATGAGACAATTTCAGTGATTTCTAAGGTTAAACCATGTAAGAGTGGGCATTTGGCCAGGGTCTACATATGTAAATACGTAAAACACTGAAGAACTTGGAAATTTAAATAACCAGTCCTGTTCTGGCCAGGTTACGAGACCAGAAAAGTAGAGAAATACCTCATCCTTTGTCATTACTTTATATATTATGAATCACTTTTAGGAAATTATCACCTGAAATCGCTGTACTTTTATCAAGTTTTATTTCCTTATGTGCTTATAAAAGGTACATTTTTTAAAGGGCTCATTGCCAATTGCAATTTAAAATGAGTATTAGAAGCTTATAAGAAAGTGCTAACAATGAGCAGGAATAGAGAAGCATTTGAAAGGTTTAAAAATAAAAATAATACAATTTTATGTGGAACACTTCATAAAAAGCTACCCTTGTGGCAGCAAAACTATTCAATTAAACAAAAAAAAATCTAATTGATGTATCTCAGAACTTATGTTATTCTACAAATTTTCAGTAAAATTACTGGGGAAAAAAAAATCAAATATTGGTTTAAAATAACTGTTACGAATAAGAGGCACGGAACTGCAAAGAAAGCAGAAACCAGACAGTTATTCCAGTTATCAAAATTTTTTGGTCTGTGAGCCTCTATACTTCAACAACAGTGAATTTAATACCAGTCATATGTTTCACTCTTAAAGATCCCAGAAAATGGCATTTTGAAATGAAGCTGACAATTTCAATTGGCAGCTGCTAAATTCATAACATATTGTATTAAGTAGCTTTTTCCTTTGCTTTTCTCTATATAATATTTCTTATCTGTATTTACAAAACATTAAATTATAACACATAAAAAATAAATCACAGTAGATATTTATATTTTACTGGAAGATGAAAGACTCCACATCCGGCCTATACGAGAGGACTTGAACTTCTGACTACTGCTGTAGTAAGGAATATTTAAAAATGCATCCCAGATTAATTTTTAAATTTTGCAAATTTAAAAACAGAGAAACATTGTCTTTCCAGCAGATGTAGAAATCTCTGATTTAAAAAATAATTAAAAAAAAAAAAAAAAAAAAAGAAAGAAGGTAGGAAGACACCAGCGAAGAACATGGACGTTCTAAACAATCTGAGTAATGTAGAATGTTTCAATGTTTCAGAATTATGACATTCCTGGCTTACTCAGCATTAAGATGACTGAGCAAGGTGTGCCAAGGAAGATTTAGATCGGATATTAGGAAAATTTCTTCACCAAAAGGACTGTCAAACACAGGAACAGGCTGCTCAGGTAATTCCTGGAATCATCGTCACTGAAGGTATTTAAAGATGTGTAGATGTGGCACTGAGGGTCATGGTTTAGTGGTGGCCTCGACAGTGCTGGTTGGACTCAATGATCATTTCCAAATGCAATGATTCTATGATTTCATTGTTCTATGACTTAAAAATATCTGATCTCAGCCTCTCTGTGAACTCCGGAGTTCAGAGACGGACTTGTTTTCCCGATCTGGCTTTACCACAAAGCCCATCAACCAATCCCCTTCCACATTTAAATAAAAACCAAACCAAACCAAATCAAAATCAAAAAAACAAACCAAACCAAAGCAACCCCAAAACAACAACAACAACAAAGCAAAACTAAAAAACAAACAAAAAAAAAGAAAACCAAAACCACAAATAAATAAAACAAAAAATCCCAGCAAAACAAAACTAAAAGCATCATACGTTATCATAAAGTCACCCTAAGACACTTTATTATTATTATATTATTATTATTATTGTTATTATTGTTATTATTATTATTATGATATCCCACAATGCTGTTTTTTCATTCTAGTTTTTTCTCTGTTTCTTTGTTTCTTTTTTTTCCTTCTTTTGTACTATGATCTCTTTGTTACACATCTAACTAAAATTTAATTCTAGATAGGTTTATTTCCTCTATTTTTTAAGTCAACTTCAGTGCATACCCTATCAGGCCAGTAAGGAATTCTCATCAAAAGTGGGAATAGGAATTCTGCAGATAATTCTGGGTATGTGATGATGAAAATTTTAATGGGTAGTACCTGTTGTCTTCAGAAAATATTATATTTTTGGCATTAAAAAGAAGAAAAGACTTCAAACAAAAATAGTTTTTCAAATAAATAATTTTTGAATTGTGCAAGCTTCCATAGGAATTGTAATCCAGTTGCCTTTATAGACTGTTTTTTTCCTCGGGCTCATTTCCCGAACTGGAAAACTTTTCCCTATAGTGTATCATTCTGATAATTCACCACAACCTTCTTTCCAGGAAAAATCTGAGAGCACCCTTTGGGAATGCAGAAGAATAGAATTTGAGAGCTTGCCCTGAAGAGGAATGTGAAAACAAAGCTAATCAAACTGCAATCCTCATAAGGCATAGTAAAATCTTTTACTCTTTTTTTATTGATATTAAAATAATTTCATACATTGCATTTCACCAAAATAAACAGGGCTTTCTGATGTTAAATTAAACAAAAATCTGATTTAGTTTTCTTAAAAAAATCTTTATTTCTAACTTGTCTGGAGACATTTTCTCAAGGAAACAAACTACGTTAATTTAAACAGCACACGGAATCCTAAACGATTGCTTTGTAAACCTTAGAGAAAAGGCAGAAAAGTATCCTTTTATTCCAGATGGGCGTAAAAAAGACAGGAAAACTGAAGCATTCCTGTTGTCTACCCATTCTTTTCCTTGGTGCTTGATACACGGAGGACTTATGTCAATTACAGACATTCCCAGAGGATGACGTGAGTCTAGACAGCAAAATTCCTGCCGTGGGAGTTTCTGTGTCACAAAAGTATTTGATGCCGCCCAGATTTTTTAATGCAGTAGGCTATCAGGTATTTGACTTAATAAAATTTTTGTGTGTGTGTGTTTTGGGGGTTTGTTTGTTTGCTTGATGAAATATTTTCTCTCGCTGAAGGATAGAAGGAAGTTAAACCTTTCTTTTTTGTCTTTTTGTTTGTTTGCTTGATTTTGCTTGGTTAGCTTTTTTTTTTTTTTGGTGAGGATGTTAAAAATTTTCTTCAAATCAGATTTTGATGTTGGTTTGCATTAAAAATATTTTTTTAAAAAAGTGAATGGTATTTACCAGACTGGTTTGAATCTGCAATGTAATCTTTCCATGAAATTCAGAATACCATGTTATAAAATCCTGCAAGTGTATGAGGATTAGATTTAATTATCCACCTTCACTGGGTTGCTAGTGGGGACAAACGGGAAGGAAAGACCACAGCTGGATGCAGGCTGAGTCGAGTTTAAATGTCCTTAACATTTTCTGTTACTGAGGCAGTAAAAACTGGCCGTATTCAACTCTACAAAAACATTTAAAAAAAAAAAAAATCCAGAAATAGAAACATACTATATTTGTATAAATATCTTTGGATAAATATATTAGTAAACTCAGATCATTTTTTATTAGCCGGTAAATGGTATTCCATTTTAAATAGGGATAAAACCTCTGTTTGAGGTAGCCTACCACACCAATGCTATCTCATACCTTACTGATTTTTATAAAGAAATAAAAATGCGCACTTAGAGTTGATGAGTCACTGTCTGGGTTACTGTGTTTGATTTTCCATTGGCTTAGATTTAATGGGAGAATAAGGAGAAAAGGTAAACACGGCAATAGATGTCTCAGTAATAAAATATGTCTACTTACACATCTTTTCAGTTAGTTTTCAGAAGTTCTATTCAGAGGTTCTATTCTGTATAAACATATGTGTTCTGAAGTACACATGGAGTATTTAATTATGGATCTCTCAATATTTTTTTCAAACACAATTCACAGAGCCTTTAGCAGTGCTTCACCTTTTTTGTTTTTAAGATTGCTTTTGAGATTTGAAATTTTTTTCCCTCTATGTATCAAACCAGATTCTTTTCCTTTGTGCTCTGATTGGACTAGAAAACTGTTCAAATGATTCAAATGAGTGCAGAAGACACCAGTAAACAAATGATTGAACTGGATTTTGATACAGGATCAAGCAAAATTCCAGGAAGTGAATGTTTTTAAACAGTGTGTTCGGTTGTCTAAAAGTAACGATTTTTTTTTTTCAAGGAAACTGAGAAACTCTCAATTATCCTTTTTTTTTAAGTGAAAACAAGGATTGACATCTTTCAGAGGGGCATATCTATGGAGAAAATACTCAAGGAATTGGAAGAAAAATACTCATGAATATATGAATTGTACATTGTGCACAGTGTTAGTCAAGGGGCTCCTGATCTTTACTAAAACATGTACATATTATAAAACCCTTTACAGTACATTCTCTTAATTTAGAACAATAATGCAAAATTCAAACAAAGTAATAACCTTTAGAGAACATACTGTGTCTTCAAGATGATTATTTATATTTTGACCTCCCCTGAGCAGGCCTCAATAATAAATCTTGTTGGATTTTCTCATTAAAAGTGTATGGGGGGGTTGGCTAACCTTTTCCATTGCTTTTGGGTTTGTGTCATTTTAATTTTGTTATTTGTACAATTTCATATCTGAATCCAGGCATTTAAACTCTGCGGAATTAGAACAGCCACGCTACTAATTTGTTTGTTTTCCTCTAATGTCATTTACTGGAGCTGCTGTGCTTGCAGGAAATATCAGACTTCTTTGAAGCTATATTTGTATTGTTTTAAGAGTTTTTTTATTTCTGCCATATAACGGAAATTTAGTACTATAACAATAGTAGTAATAGTAAACATTCTGTGTGATTTGTTTTATGTTATGAGCCTTGCAAGTAAAGTATGTCATGATGTCATAATAATACAATAATTTGGATTCTAATGTGCCCTGAGGAGGGAAAAGCTTTTTTTTTCTTTAAGATTATGATGCTCTTATTCTCCTAGACTCCTAAATCTCCTATTCTTTATCTTATCAACATAAGTAACAAATGTGACTGAGATAATTGTTTGAGGAAATGCAACCTATAAATAAGAACTTTTCTGGAGCTGGCTTAGAAATATCAAAATATCTTTTCTGTTACTAGTGGAACACTTGGATAAGTATTATTTTGGAGGAGGGATGTTTAGAAAAATACCCCAATTCTTATGACACTTTATTGACAAAACCCCAAAATTATTTCATACTTAAAAGTTCAGTGTTGGACTTTTCAAGACAAAAATATTATTTCCACTTTTACGAGTTTGTTTTACCTAGGTGATACCTCAATATAAAAGATATTTCTGATCTGGTACATGGTCAATTTCAACTTTAAAAATGTTGATGTTTTAAATAAATTTTTCTTGCTAAAGATAAGTTTTAATGAGATTTTATTGTTTAAAGAACTATAGTTCTTATCATATTTCTTAAAAAACAACAGAATTTCCTAAAAATTAATTCTTAATCAGGTTTTGCACAGAAATTGTAGAGAGCTTATAATAAATAAATACATTTCCTTTTAAGATCTTATCACCTTTTAATGAATCTGTCCAGAAATCTTTCCAAGTTTTAAAAGAAAAAGTCTTGAACTGAAATTAAAAGGCAAAAATGCAAAATTATTTTCCAGGAAAAAGTGCTTTGAAACTCTCAAGTGTTCTTCAGTGTTTTAATTCTTTATATACACTTTCAAATTGAGAAAGGTCTGCAAGGTGAAGATTAGTTTCCTAATCTTTTTCTAACTTAAAATCTCTTGGAACTACTTTATATGAATTTCACAAAGTTTAGACAATATTTCCCTATGGAAAATTTTCTTGATAATTTTTCAGTTGGTGATTATCATTTTCACACTTCCCCTACAAGCAACTCTTAACTTACATTAGGTTTAAATTCTTTTGCTATTACTATATTAAAAAAAAAAAAAAAAAAAAAAGTAGGAAATCTTTCTTACCCTTTTACAGTTTTGATTATTCTTTTGACTTCTCAGTCCTACACTTTATGTCCTTCCTGTCCGAAGATATACTACTTGCTTTTTTTGTTTAGACAGATTATCTAATTATTAGTTTCCATAAATAATTAGGAAACTTTATACCTCCCTTCACTTTCATAAGGTTGATAGAACATACACAAATTACAAACTCATGGTAAATTAAAGAATATTTACTGGACTATCTCGCCTCTTCAAGACAGCCAAATGTTTGCTGAGACCAAGATTTTTCACATTATTTCAGTGGTCTATGGCTGTCTCTTACTGTCTCTATTGGCACTATGAAAAGACAAATAAGTAGGTGATAAATAGAATATTTGACTGTTGACATATGGTAGATGATGGTTTGTGAGCTGACCTAATGCCTGACGTCCTCAAACTCAATCCAAACACACATTACAAACCATAAAACCCTTTTACTCACTCACTTGTCACAGAGAGAATGGGATAGTAATTAGAGCACTAGTCATGAATTTAAGAAAATAGGATTCAATTAAATACATTACCATTTGTATATGACCTTAGATAAATTGCTTCGGTTACATTTTCAACAGTATTTGGCAGCCAATGTGGAATTCATCTCACTTGAATTTAACTGTCAAAAATGGAAGTATTTAACCTAAGTAGTCGTATCAGGTCTCTTTGCAGGCAATGAAGGAGGAAGATATGTCTCTCTAGAGCAAATGTCATCCCACTTCTCTTTTTCTGCCTCAGAGAGAACCTATATAATTAGCTTCAACTAAATGCTTTCCTCTTATTATTTTGTCCAAAAGGAGCTGATGATTTCTGTGACTAAGTTCTCCAGTGACTGGTACTTTCCCTACACCAGCAACAACCTGAGCAAAACTGCATTTTGTGAGGTGGGTCAATGCATTTCAAAGAGGTGACATGGTTGTCCTGGAAGAAAACTGTATTCTTGATGTTCAAGTACGTGAGACACCTACAGCGTTGTGAAACTGGGCAAGTGATGGGTCACTGCAAGTGCATAAAGTCTTTGGGGACAGATGGTTGCGCTTATGATAGGTATTTATGGAGATGATGAGCCCAAATACATATTTATACACAAGAATGTGAACTAATGCAATACCTGTGCAATTGTTTTCATCTTGAACACCTGCTGCACTTGCCTTCAGCTTTGCCTTTGCAGGAAAAAGTCGTCACAGGATCTTTTGCCTTAAGGATGTAGCAAGACACTCCGAAAGTTCAGTCTAAATGTGTGCTTTAATGCAAACGTCTTAGATATTCAGTATGGGCACAATAGAACTAACAACTATGTCAGGGGAGGAGAAAGAATAGGGATTTTGGAGTCTTATATAACATAATTTGGCACTTGACAAATTATATGTTAAGGATTTAATTACGCAGATAAAAACTCTGGAAGAACAGGATCACAAGACTCCCCAGAGTGCACATTAGAAAATGAAGAAAAGCACAATTAGAAATGCAATATACACACCACTTACTATCAGAAATGGATCTTTTTTTCTGTCATTGAATACTTTTTTTTCACTCAGTAAAATTATTTTTATGAACATATACCAGTATTATTTCTTTATTTATCTTCAAGTCCTACTACTATATTACTACTGCAATTTTCCCATTGTATTCTGCAGGTTTTGTGTGGATTTTTTGTTTATTTGCTTCGGAATTAATTTTTATTCACTCCCTTCAGTCTAGTTAAATATGACGGGAAAATTTAAAGTATAACAGAAAAAAAAATTGGTGTGATTGTTATTACAAAACTTTTTAGATTATTAAAAGTCAGTTTTCTCAGTTCCGCTTGATTTGGGCAAGTAGCCTCTTTTCATCTTTAGTTGAACATGCAAGTATGGAAAATGTGTGTCTTTCAAAAATATCTTAAATATTTACAATGTAGTAGAAAATATGCTCAGCTTTTAATTTCCCTGGGAATGGGATCCTTGCATCTGAAAGTTCCTTAATGAAAGTCTGAAAACACACCTCTGGGAGGCAATTTCTTTATTTCCTTTATTTCTTCATTTATTCAGTGGGGGAAATATCACTCAAATTGTGGTAAGGATCTCTGACTCATTGTCTTCAGCCATTTTGAGATTCTCTAATTGCTCTATAGACATGAATGTATGATCTGAAGCTTAGTTAAACCTGTTGCAGCAGTGAAAGGTATTGCCCTGACCCTTTTAGCACAGGAGGATGAAGAACCAGAGGGTGTTTGATCTAATGAAGCAGAGGAATGAGATACAGATTACAGAAATCCCAAGTATTAATGCTCAATTCTAAATTGCAGCAGGTGAAAGTGGACAAAAAGAGGAAGTCAAGAAGACACAAGCCTTAAGCAACTCCAGATGTGTAGCAATTTAGAAAATATGGTTTTCCAGTAGCTCTTGGCAGGCTGTGTTGTGTTCCAGGGGTGTCTGGGCTGCCCTTGTCCTGAGCTGGGTTCCCCTTTGCCCAGCCTTTCTGAGCTCCAGCCTTGGGAACGACACCAGGGAAAGGGATGGCAGACCCTGGCAGCTCCAGCCAGGCAAACAGCCTCTGGAAGTACTGGGGGGCTGTGGGGCAGCTGTCACCTCTTCCCTGAGAGCAGGGGAACAGGAGCAGTTGGGAAAAACAACTGTGTGAAAACATCCCCAAGCAGAACCATGAGTGAGAAGGAATACTCTCCCTCCCCCGAGAATATCACACTCCTCCTGGCAAAGGCAGGATGAATGCCAGTCTCACTTTTCTTAAGACTGAAACAGCCAACAGAAAATGCCCAAGATGTGTTCTGGAAGACTGAGAGTAAAACTAGTAAAAATAGGAATATGATAGTATGGGTTTTTTCAGTGTAAAAGTTGTGTAACAATCAATTGTGTAACAACGCTACTGTCAAGGAGGGTTTTTTTCTGATTTAATTAGGTGATTTGGACTGTAAAAGTACTAAAACATTAGCTGGGTTGCCAGTAAATTCATGGGTCTGTGGCTTTTGTGGTTTAACCTCAGGTGGCAAGGAACTCACTCGCTCCTCACCACCTTCCACCTATTACATGAGGAGAATTGGAAAGAAAAGGTAAAACTCATGGTTTGAGATAAGAGCAATATAATAATAATAATAATTATTATTATTATTAATGATAATAATAATAACAGCAATAAAAATAAACAGCATCAATATATTAGGAATTCTAATAATACTAAACACGCTGATAATCATATTAATAATGATAACGAAAATTTTAATGATAAGAACAGAGAGAGAGAGTAACTGAACACGATATAATTGCTTAGCACCCACTGACTGATGCCCAGACTGTCCCTGAATAGAGATCAGCCCCCTTCCAAGTAAACTCCCCCCAACTTTTATATTAAGCATGACGTTGCATGGTGTGGAACATTCCTTTGGCCAGTTCAGGTTACCTGTCCTGCCTGTGCTTCTTCCCAGCATTTTGTGCTCTTCCTTTCTGGCACAGACATAAAACCAAAAAGTCCTTGACTTAGGGTAAACCCAATTTAGCAACAGCCAAATAATCCATATGTTAACACCTTTCTCATGCTGAATCCAAAACACAGCACTCCACCAGCTACTAGCAATAAAATTAATTCTGTCCCGGCCAAAACCAGGACAGTTACATGCTCTCGTTTTCCCATAACAAGAGCTCAAGCGAAACGACATTTAATTACAAATTCAGTAGTAAGTGATATACAGTGAAAAATTACTTGCACTCATTACATGTCTTTCTGCTTTTATTCAGCACTCTACTGTCAGCAGAAAATTAACTTTTTTTTTAGTAAAACTTAAATTAATCACCTTCCCAGGGTCACAAATTCAAGACATAATTTTATAGAGCATAAATGCAGTAGCAGGGTTTTCCTGTGTTGGTGTTCAACTCACAAAAAATAAATTAAAAGAAGGTAAACCTGCATTGCATGTTAAAATGTGCACTTCCTTCAAATTCTGAATTCAGACATCAATGCAATGAAGGTGGTTATTGCTCCTCTGATGCTAACATTTTCTTAATATAAAATAGTACATTGACTATGAACAAGATATTAATATTTCCCCTAACACAAAATTTATATAAATTCCAAGTTCAAAATTTCACCAAAAATTTTTGATTTTCAATGCTGAGTTCTGCAGGTCCCAGAATTAAAATATGTTTGATTTTTAACATCTTTGAATTCAACACATATTAAAATTACTATAAAGTGCTTCCTGTAAGTACAGTCTATTGTGTGAGTTTCGCTGCAAAATATTCAGTCACAGTTTGCTTAACTACACAAGACAGACTTGCCCCTTCCCTCTTCTTAATAGCCACAGACATAAAAGTTCATATTTTGGTTTTAGTTCAATGATGCAAAGGGTCTGGAGCACAAATTTGGTGACGAGCATCCAAGGGAGCTGGGTGGGCTCAGGCTGGAGAAAAGGAGGCTCAGGGAGGAACCGTCTGGTGTTCTACAACTCCCTGAAAGGAAGGTGCAGTCAGGTGGAGATTGAGCTCTTCTCCGAGGCAACAAGTGACAGAAGAGGAAACAGCCTCCAGTTGCTCCAGGGGAGGTTTAGATTGCATTTTAAGAAAAAAATTCTTCATGGAAATGTTTGTCAAGCATCAGAATATGTTGCCCAGAGAAGTGGTGGACTCACCATATCTGGAGGTATTTAAAAGTTGTAGCAGCTGGGGACGTGGTTTAGAGCTTGACAGTGCCATGTTAACAGCTGGATTACTTGATCTCAAAGGTCTTTTCCAACCTAATTCTATGATTCAGTGTGTCGGGGTTTGGGGTTTATTTTGGGGTATATGGGGGAGATTGGCTTGGTTTGGTTTGGTTTGGTTTGGTTTGGTTTGGTTTGGTTTGGTTTCCCTCCAGTATTTCAAGTATCGAATATCTTGAAGTGTAAGAAAAGAACATCTAAAGATGGCAAAACTTCAGGCATTGCTTTAAAAGAAATATTCAAAGAAGATTTCAAAATGTACAGTACAATGCTTGCTGGCATAAGTCCTTTTCCAAGTTCACCTCTAATTCTTATGGCTATTTATTTCTTCCTTTAAGGATCTGAGCACTTATTAACTTTGTGATCGAAGCAGTGAAGTCTTAGGATGTGTCATAAAAACTTTAAAAAATAATTCTGCATTTCTGACACATGCCGTTTCAGTGGATAGAACTGCAAATTTTTTATCATTATTAGCTAAAATTCACTTATTAAACAACAGGGTTTGGTTCAGTGATGAAAATAGTCTCTTTTTTATCTTTTACTTGTTAGTGTGTCTATTATTATAACTCATGCTGTGTAACTGAGTGTCACATCAATAGGCTCAAGACGATGCAGTGAAAAACTTTGAGGTTGCTTTGAATTTGACTCCATAGGAGAAATACAAAAGATTTATAGTTGCATTTTTTACAGGGATTGCAACGAGGCTTTTATTGTGTTATGAAAGGTCTAAGTGTATGTATAGACAGCCTGTTACCGCTTATCAGTGTGACTGACCAATGCACCCCCACAAGAGAAAAAGGCTCAGAGAAAGGCACAAGTGATGTGCTGGTGAAGTTTTCCATTTTGGAATGTTCTTTGAATTCCTGAGTCAGCTGATGCAGCACAGTTTTGTCTCAGTCATTTGATTTAGCTGCCTGTATCTTGAACAGTAGGTGCAGTTCGTGTCTGAGAGGGCTGTAAAGCCTTTCTGTGGGTGGTGCTGTGTGGCCCAGTAGAGAGGCAAGGAGAACGAACTCCTGCCCCTGTCCTCCCCAGATAAATTTCTGTGCTGTATTTCATCTCTCACTTGAAATATTTACTCTTCATCCTAGATGGAGAGTTGTCACTTGGTTCACGTATTTATTTTTCTTTAGCAGGAAAGAGTCCTGGTCTCTAAGAAGTCTTTGGGCAATGCTGTAATCAAAATAAAAGAGCTGTTTAATGTGTTCAGTATTCTTCACAATAAATTTCAAGATACACAGTTCTTAGTGACCATCAAAGGGGTTTTAAAGTGGAAACTTTGCATATACATAAATGATTAAATTGGTCATTGTGCATTAATGTGTCTAAGTTCCTCTTTTACTTTCTCTTCTTTTCTTTTACACGGCTCTACTTCAGTCTTGCTTTCTCTGTCAAGTTGGCTTTTTAAACACTCTGTTTCTTGCAAGAACCGCAGAAAAGAAATTTGCATTATGCCCCACTAACAGTAGGTAGGAGAATACATGTTTGAAAGCTTCTGAGCTTGTTTGAGCAACTCTGAGAGCCCACCTGCGTCTCCTGCCTTCACCTTTTGGAAAGTAGGACACAACTTCTGAAAGCACCTGTCCTCTTAACTAGAGGAGCTGCCTCAGCCAGTCAGGTGATTCATGCATTCTCCTGTTGTTTGGATCATTGGATTATTTCAGCTGTTTGGGCTTCGTTTTTGCTTATATGTGTCTACTAACACTGTTAGAATCACACTTAATACTTTTATTTAATGACTCTCTTTTTAAGCTTGCTATACAAGTACAGACTTTAATAGCAGCTGGAGAGATGAACATTAGCAACAGGGCAGAAAAGCTGAGAACACTGAGAAGAGAACTTGTTCCTTCAGGTTTACAATTATTTTGTAATGGCTGAGCACAGATGACCTTAAATCAACTGCTTTTCTATTACCTTGCAATGTGTTTTCATATTTAGATTATTTCTTTTCAATTTCTATTAGCTAGTGAAAGAACAATTTCCTCCTCTATTAAGGAAATGCAATCATAACCTGACAGCATATTGAGATTTATTACGGAATTTTTTTCTTTTACATGTTTAGCCTAGACAATTTACATATTTAGCCTTGACAACTTATTGTTTTGGGAGGGGGGTGGAGGTGTGGGAAGTAAGTGTGGTGTACTTTGGGGAAATAAAACTGTTCTCCTACACTGAAAAAAATCAATGGGTAGAGGATGATCTGAAGGTTGCTGTCATATAATCTTGGATTTGTTTACATTGTTGTACATTATTCTTTAAAGAATGTCTTTACTATTCTTTCTAAAGTTCCACACATCATGTAAATTCATTTAATCTCTGAACAAACAGTACCTGGGATTTTCAGGTGGAATATAGATAATTCTTCACTTTTTCTGCAAAATTCCGTGTTTTGTACTTCCTTTTACAGTGTGATCAGATCATAGAATCATTAAGGTCGGAAAGGACCTTCAAAATCATCATGTCCAATCAATCATATATTCAACCTGCATAAGTTGGAATTGTTTCTAAATGTGTGAAAGACTGTACAAAAAAAAAAAGCAAGGAAAATAAATCTAAAGTGTTGCTGTTGCACTGACCAAAAAACAATTTAGAAGTTGCTTTTAAGGTAAATCGACAGGAACTTACCCATCTTAGAATTATTACTAACTTTTAGCTCCTCTGTGTGCTTTATATTAATAAAGTTTTGTATAATTAACCATTAACATCTTTTAAAATTCTTTCACCTTCACATATAGGACAGCCCAAACATTTTTGGTGATAATAAACTGTTCTGATTAGTTATGTCTGAGTTGAAATTTAGAGTATGACCTGATTATTCTTGTTCTATTACATGCTTGGGAAAACTAGGTTTCTTTTTAGACTCTATCTTTGTAGAGAGAAGCAGCACAGGCTGTAAATGCAATGTCAAGCAGACGTTCTAATATATGTGGTACAAGATCTGTTGATAGCTTGATTCATCCTGATAAAAGCAAATTATTATTGCTCATTTTAAAATCTCTTACTTGTTCCTTCTTACTTTTTCTTTTTTTAATTAAGAGAAGTTTCTCTTTCTTCAATTAGGATAATCAAATATTGTTTAATAGGAACCTGCAGACAGCAAATCGACCACATGGTATGTGGATAAATCATTCTCCTATCCTTCAGGAGGTATATGAAATGAATTTCTGTTTATAACTGTCTTAATCAGATCAAGATTAGTCTTTTTATTATTGCAAGGATGCATTGATGGAAACACTAAGGAAAACTTACAGATTTCTGTTGGTATGATTGCCTGGTAGAACTATCAATAATTCATATTGATATATGTCATGAAAAGATAATAACTACAGTATGCTTCATCTGTTCTTTAAATGTTACTAAATAATGTGCTTGCATAAAAAAATCCCAATTTGTGTTGTGCCTTGACAGTAAAGAACTGTTCAAGCTTTTAACAACCAGATTTTCAGACATATGCACACTTGGGAAAACGTACAGATTAGGTGGAAGAAAACAGGAGACAAAAATTATCCAGGTGTTTTCAACACAGTTTATCATTATGCCTTTTCTGGATATGCTCACAGCTGGCAGCCTACAGGATTTAAAAGTGTCATAGTAATTAGAAACAGATTTAACAACTTTGTTGTGGAAATTCCTTTTAGTACTTGGAGTCCTTAAGTATATTTTAAGTCATTGATGATGAAAAAGAAAAATAGGAAGAGGCAGAGCATATAGTGTAGAGTATTTAAGTCACCTGATACTAACAAACAAATATAAAATTAGTTGAAATAAAATTAAACTAGTTTAAAAAACTTGTTTTGAAGAATGTTGAAATTTTGACCCTGAAAAAATCCTAATGTAAATGTTTTACTATAGGATAAAGAATTGCTCAGAATACCAGATCTCTCTATTTTATGGATTTGGATTGGTTTGTTCCTGATAAAAATCCAACTTTTCCAAGAGTGAAAAAAACTTACTCTTATTCCGTACAAAATTAAACTTAGTGACAGTATTGTAAATTAATTGCATATTAAAAGGAGTTGCAAAAAGGACAATGTGTTTGAATCTGTTCCTTGATCTGATTTTGTTTTTTTCGTTTGTATATTAAGTGTTCCTTGTAAAATGAAAATTGAAATTCATTTATTTCACAGTGAGATATAGATAGATAGACAGACAGATAGATAGATACACACACACACATATGCAAACATGTACTTTCTTGGATTGTGTGGCAGATTTTTTTCAATGCCTGTCTGAAAGCAGTTTTTAAAATTTGCTGTTTTCAGCATCTTTCAGAAGTACCAGAGAGCAGCAGCCTCCTTGCTTCCTCCCCTTTGACACTCGTTTACTGTCTCTCTCAACATAGATTCAGCTCATCTGTCATCCTCAGCAACAGCTAAAATTATTTTCAGCTCTGTCATTTGGGGACTCACAAGGCAAGAAGACTAGTCCAGAGTTTCTTTTAAAAATTATTTCTAAATAAAATGTGGACTTTATGGTTCCTGACCTATTTTTGCAAATACTTACTTCTGAGTCAATGTTCAAATGCCATTTTTTATACCCTTTGTATTTATATTATTGATAACACTTTATGCAATACTTGATTTAGTTCATAGGTTTTCTGCATGAATGTCTATGTCAATATGGCCATCTAACACTAACAGTAGTAGTACTTGAGTTGATCCAAATATATAAACTACTTTTGAAGGATCAGTTTGTACATGATTATTTTAAATGGTTTTCTCGACTACATGGATGGAGAGCTCTCATTCAAGATTTTTATTTCTGGTTTTTGTTCTTATAGACGATAAAATGTTTGGGAAATTTTCTGTGTTTTTTTGCAGATCTCATCAGGAAGAGATGCTTGTTAGGGGAATATTTTTGTCAGTGGAAACTCTTGTGGTGACATATAAAGATCTTGCTGTTGGTATGATTCAGAGTCTTAACAACTGTGAAGGAACATACAAAAGGTATCTCCAATATTTTCTGAGCTATGGAAGCCATGAAGGTAAAATAATACTCTGACCGAGAGGTCTATTGCTCAGGTGAAAGAAAGAGGAAAAATATAGGATTTTTTTTCCTGTTGCTTGGTGGCGCAATATACAGATATTTTATGTATCGATAGCTTTCAAATATTAGATTAATACTTTTTCTTAAAAAAAAAAGCCTTCCATGAGTGAATAGAGGTTTTTTTGGTTTTTAAGGGGTTTTTTGTTTGGTTTGGGGGTTTTTTGGGTTTTGTTTTTGTGGGGTTTGTTTTGTTTTGATTTGGTTTTTTAATTTTTTCTTATAAAGTAGATGGCATTTTGCTACCAATTTTTCCGTGTGGGGAGCAGGAGCAAGTGTAGGAAAAGATCAGTGCAAAGCAAAACGATAGTTCTTCTCCGCACAATATCTTCTTCAGGTTAAGTCAGCAAATGCTGCTGCCACTGCAAACAGCAGTAGCAGATTCAATACACTGCACCACTAAATTAAATCAAATGCTGCATTTTTTCAACCCATACAGTGGGGTAGTGATACTGAGATGCAGAGTCATGACTTACTCTACGCCTTTTACTACTGCAGTTCCCTCTGTCCTTCAGAAATAAGAAACAAAAAGCACTGCGAGTATTTGATCAGGTATTCTGCACAGATAAAGATCTCAAATGTTTGAAATGGAGAAAATCTTTGTTAAATCATAGTGTAAACCAGGTTTTTTTCCTTCTTTCTCCCAAGAGATGTAACTGTGCTTAAAAGACTGGAGTTGGAATAACCATCTTGGTTTCTCTACCTGTTTTTATAGTCTACATTCCAAGACCATTAAAAATTCATTATCTATTTTAAAAATATTTTAAATTAAATTAGAAACAACATGAATAATTATAATGTGCACACTGTTCTAATTACTAAAGTTCTGATAGGGAGTAAATCAATTGACTCTTTATTTCAGCATTATTCAGAGATTTATTGTTTACTAAATGAGCACCAGAAGGGGATTATGCCTACAGTAATTGGTGTCACTGCATCTGGCAGGAAAATGGCTGGTTAGAGAGTTAGGTGGAAGGTTGTGAACTTTATGGCTAATTTCCTCCTTGCTGTTCATTTTATAAAAATGTGAGAGGGAAAAAGGATGAAAAGTATTCTCTCCACTCTGATGTCCACTGGTATTAAATTTTGAGCCCATTATGAGGAGGTAATGTGAGCCAATAGGTTCCCAGGCAAGGTACAAAAATTACTCCCTGAAGTTTTCTTCAAAACTGCTTTATTAGCATTAGTCTTGCTATTGTATGACATCAATTTTAAACAAATCAAACAAAAAATTCACAGAGACAAAAAAAAAGACATAAAAAAAGAAAGGCAAGGAAAAAGATAACAAAATGTCAGTTTTTTGCTCCTCTTGCTGAGTTTTCATGTTTCTTGTAAACTGACAGTATAGACTAATATGCCTTTCTGTAGTCAGACCTTCACCAGTTCAGCAAAAGGAAGATATGTAAAGTCCTGTAAATATACAAAGTGTATGAATAATCATAAATCCCGTAAGACACATCTTCACTGTGCAACATGGATTTTGACAAATTATTGCCTTGAAGGAAGACATGATAGTAGGATGAGGATTGAGGGCAGATTCGATATCTTTGCTCTCATATCTGATCATGAGTGCTTGCTAGCACTTAATAACTACTTGATTTTCTTTCCCATGAAAAGATAGTTTGATTGCAGCAAAGAATTATTTTCAATTAACAAATGGTGCAAGGTAAACATCCATCTAAGCATTCGATAACAGGATCTTCAGACAGAAACATAAGGCATTTTCAGGGCAGTCTGTAACTGTTCTATTTTAAAAATATTGTAGTCTAGAAAACAAAACCAAATACAAACTACAAAAGTCTTCATTTTTAGAACATGAATGTTTTCCTTAAGAGTTTAAAAAAATAATTTTTAGAAAAATCTTTCTTATTCGCTAAGCAAAGCTTTGTGTAATATACCAACATGTTTGTCATGTGTAAGAAAAGACAGGGATACATAAATTCCATGCACTGAATTGAAGATGTGTTCAATATTTTCACAGCCAGGACAAACCCAAACCTGTTTTATAGATACTGCCAAGAACACCTGATGCTATCTAGCAAGTGGGCTTCCTCTCACTACTGGTTAGAATTATTTGATGTACTTCTCCCCAGATCCATCCCAGTGTAGTAAGAGAGCTTATCTCCTTCATAGGAGGCAAATGCGTGTTAAGAAAGTCTTAAAGGTCACCTGTTTGTTTCTCCGATTTTTATTATTTTCAAGTTATTGCTCTGAAACAGGTTCAAAAATAAATAGAAATCCTGCTTCTATCTGTCTTTTTGACAAAGTCTGTAGATTTCAGATAACAGTAGAAGGGATAACTACATCCAGGCAGACATTAGTAGAAATGTGTTTAAAGACATATTTTTCTGCTCTTTTGTTTCACTATTTGCTTATTCATATACTTTCTTGACCTTTTCTCTGGAGAAACTGGATGAACTGCAGCTGTTGCTTACTTCCACATCTGATATGAATAGTTAATACTGTGTAATTTAAAATGCTCTTCTAGGCTGTCATGCATTGCACATAGGTTTAAGTGGGTCAAGTTGAATTTTGCCAAAAAGCAGAAAAGTAATAGCACTGTTGTAATACCAGAGTTAGTGAAACAGACTTGATTTACTTCTCTGTGTCAAAACATTCACAACCCAGTCAGGAATATATTTAATTATACTTGGAAGCAGAATAAGCAAAATAATCAAGACAGGGATATATACACACACAGATGAACATAGTTGTCATTAATCCAAAACTGAAAAAACCTCAGACGACTAGTTCTGTGGTTTTTTTTTGGTTTGGTTTTTTTTTCTGATGGTGGCCTACAATAGTCGCTCAGGGAATGATTAAAAGAATGGAGGAGCTACAGCATGATCCCCTTCCTGACAGTTTTCTGGTTCTGATGATTTTCAGCATATCATTACTTCTAATGGAACTTTTATTCACAGATATCTTCTATGAATTTTTATTAATTTTTAATCAGTATGTAGGTTCAGTATATTCAAAGCGTTCTCTTACAAGTTCAAACTCATTATATGTTGTGTGGCCAAAACCAAACTCTTCTTGACTGTCACCTAATTGTATGTAACATGATCTAATTTTTCTATTAGAAATAAGAATAAAGAATATTTTCTTATTAATATTGTCCTGCAACTCAACATCTGTCATGGACCACTGCAGTTACCTTGGTTTTAAACCAAAAGGCCCTGGTCTCTTTAACATATCACCGTAAGAAATCTAAATACTAATTAATTATTAGTTATTTCATGATCTTCTTTGCCCTTTTTTTCCCCTACAATATCTTTTTGAGATGGTAGATGCACTGTGCAGTTTTCAAGACAATAGGCTACCATTTCTAGGATGATTATGCTTTTAATGTCTTTCTTTATTCCTCACTTTCTAGCAGTTCTAATTACCTTTTTCATTATATGAACGAAGAGAGAAAGAGTCATCCTCAGTGACTTTTTTGAATGTTATTTAGCTGATGCTAGTTTGAATGTAACATGTAACTAATTTCAGGCTGAATTGGTTCAATTTCAAGGGAAAAGCTTGAAAATAGGACCTAAGCACATCTGAAAAAAACTTAAAAGGCGAAAAAAAGATGCAAAAAGAAAAAAGAAAAGCCAAAGATTGTCAAAACCTGTTTACAAGATGAAATCTCATAAATTATTTGCCTATTCTTATGATTATTTTTAGCTTAGTGTTGACAGTGTTGAGTTTTCCTTCCCTTTTTCTTTTTGTATCATACATTTTCAGCTCTCCACCCTACCTTGTTTGTTTTCCTTGAGTTTTAAAGTATCTTTAATAAAAACTTTATTTTTAAATACAGTTCCATGATTTTCCATTGGAAATTTTAAATAATAGACCTGATATTATACTGAAAATGGAAAAAAAAAAATGAAGGCAAAAAGACAGATTTATTGGAATGCTGTGAATACAATAGAAGCAATTAAAATATTTTTTTTTAATTGTACTTAATTTTCAGTGTTTGAGACTTAATTTTCACTGCCAACCAATGCCACAGATTTATTTTAAATTCCTGAGTCAAGCAGGGGAAATGGGTAGAACCTGTGGATGACTCTGAAATTAACTGAAAGCATGGAAATAGTTATCTAGTTTTGGAAATCCACATTGGTTGAAGTTAGAAATCATCACAAAATCAGTCTCTCTCTCACACATACACACACACAAAACCCAATAAAATGTATTATGAAATGAATTTTTGTGGCTTCATTTCCAAGTCAATTCCTCAATAATTAGATTACTTTCCTAGTTTATGGTGGCTGGTTGTCCATTGTTTCAGTGATGAGTAGGTTAATTTGGTTTTGCTGCAGAAATATTTCAGAATCTTTGTACTTTGAAGAAAACAATATATCTGGTTTTTTTTCTTTAATTTTGAATATATTATGTTTTGATTGACTAAATCTTGACAATGAATGCTAAGATTTCAAAGGAGCAAGAAAAACAATCAAGTCCCATTGGTGATACAGTATAAAACATTCTTTAAGTAGAATGTTATGCAGATACATGATTTCATCATTCTTACCTTCTTAGGCTTAAATACAATGACATTTCTATTTAAGCTTTCCTTTTTCTTAAAAGTTATTTTTTATTCTAATGCTACAGGTTCTCATGAGGGAAATTTCATGAATAAAATATTTCATTACCAAAATTTTCTCAACGGAAAATTAAGATATCTTTGAGAGCACCCAGTGTGTAGCTGCTCATCCTTTATCTATTAACTGCCATTAGAAACACGGAGAGATTTATATTTATCCAGCGTTGATTTCTTTTCAAAAGCTTCTGTGTAGTCCACATCAACTATGATAACAAAAACCCTGCATGACCATTTACTTTTAAGCTTTCATAATTCAGTAACATATAGAGCTTCTTTTAATATCCTGTAATAGAAATTTCCTGTAATAGAAGTTTATTGTGCTAGAGAAGAAAACTTGATTACGGTCTTCAGGGTAGTGATTTAGGCCTATGAACACCTCCATGGTTCTTACTTGCTGCTCAGATCCCAGGATGTCTGTATGGATTTCTTTTCCTACGCGCAGTCATTTTGACAAGAACGTGATTTGCTAAAGGTGGTCAAGTGAAGGTTTTGATAACCTTTTCACATTCTCTCTGATCTCAAAAGAGAACAATTTGTCCATTATAACCTGAGAACGCTGTGGGAACAGAAGGCAGATCATGAAAAATGAGGCTATGGCAGTGATATTAAATAACTATTTAATGTCAAATAAGTGCTTTACCAGAAGTTTCTACAGGCTGCTGGTGTTTCATTTCTAATGAGATAACGAGATACAGGAATTCTAAGTATTTGCGGAAAAAAAAAAATTATAACAGATAAAGAACTGATTTTTCATTTTCCTTTCTTAAGGCTTAAATAATTTAATGATCATCTGGGGAGAGAATGAAGCTTTGTATCCAATGTCATTTGTGTCCATGTCATAGAACTAAAGAGCAGAGAATTTAAAGACTTAATAGAGGATGTGGCTGCTATTCTACTTCATAATTAAGGAGGGGAGAGTGAGAATGAACAGGAAAATGATGACATGGCTGCACATTATGGTTATTGGAATGTCCTTCCAATGATCCCTATTTTGATAAGGGGTGGAAGTTGCTCTACCAAATGCAATGATGCTGCAGAGAACATCTTTCACACTGAAGCTTCAGAAAGTTCTATATAATGATAAAACAATGCCAAGCAAACAAGGTAACACCTATGTTTTCTGCATGCATTCTGTTTTCCATAAAGTTTAAGAATGCATGTCTTAAAATATTGAGTAGTTTCTGAAGTCTTTGACAAGGACTTCCTAAAAATTTTATGTGCTAAAGGACTGGGAGACCTGAAATGGCTTTGAATGTATGAATTATTGTTTCTAGCATATTTCTTTTTCGCTGTGTTCGAACATTGAAATCAATCGATGTCAACAGAAAGCCTCTAACAGATTGGGATATGCTTTGAATAAAATGTGAAGAAATCTTCTTTCACTTATCACCCCATTTTTCTGAATTCATCTGGTTCAAGTGGATTAGCCTGGATAGAAGTGTAGATCAAAAGGATGAAGCTTGTCCTTGTGGCAACTGAACAACTTCCTCTCCAGCAACGTAGACCATACTGACACGCGAACTCTCAGCCACTGCAGTCTGGCTTGCAGCTTGGGAAAAGCCGCATAAAAAATGGAAAGGCACACATTTTTGTTCAGATTTTTAACAGCCATCATGTTAAGAATTCTCTAGGTCATTGTGATTACTCTGTGTTTTTTCTTATAAATATTTTGAACACATGTATTCAGAAAGTTCTCTGAAATGTTTTAATTATGCAGGCAAAAAGCAATTTTCTTTTCTGATCCTAAACGTTTTATGCTCCAAGGCGTTAGGGACATTATGTAAAATAAACGATAATTCCCTGCTTCTGTATTCTCACTGTGGCCTCCTCTCTCTTCATTGTGTCTTAAATGAATTACACACAAAGATTGTAAAAGAGCTAGTAAAGATAAATGATGCAACTGTTAAAAAGCTCAACAGTCACTACAGTGATTGTCAGGCAGGGTTTTTTTATATGCATTATTATGAAAATGTGTCCAAGAGCTGTGGGACTCCACCTGCAGTGGGACTTCAGCTCTTGGACCCTGACATAAGGACCCGGGCGTGCTGGAGCAAGTCCAGAGGAGGGTAATGAAGATGATCAGAGGGCTGAAGCACCACTGCTATAGAGAGAGGTGAGAGAGAGTTGGGACTCCTCAGCCTGGAGAAGAGAAGGCTCTGGGGAAAGCTTTCCAGTTCCTAAAGGCCACAAGAAAGATGGAGAAGGAATTTTAACAAGGACATGAAGAGATAGTACAAGGGGGAATGGCGTCAAACGGAGATGGGAAGGTTTAAATTATATATTAAGAAGAAACTCTTCCCCGTGAGGGTAGTGAGGCCCTGGCGCAGATTGGCCAGAGAAGTGGATGCCCCACCCCTGCAAGGGTTCAAGGACAGGCTAGATNAAGAGAAGGCTCTGGGGAAAGCTTTCCAGTTCCTAAAGGCCACAAGAAAGATGGAGAAGGAATTTTAACAAGGACATGAAGAGATAGTACAAGGGGGAATGGCTTCAAACGGAGATGGGAAGGTTTAAATTATATATTAAGAAGAAACTCTTCCCCGTGAGGGTAGTGAGGCCCTGGCGCAGATTGGCCAGAGAAGTGGATGCCCCACCCCTGCAAGGGTTCAAGGACAGGCTAGATGGGCTGTGAGCAACCTGGTCTGGTGGAAGGTGTCCCTGTCCACAGCAGGGGGTTGGAATTGTATGATCTTTAGGGTCCTTTCCAACCCAAACCATTCTGTGATTCTATGTGTCAAATTAAAATGTGTTAATTATCTTAGTTGGTAAGCAAATTTTCCTGAGCACTTTGCCATTGATAGGTCTGAGACTTCTTCTCTCCTTTCCACACCTGGCTTTCCAAGAGGAGTCAGGATTTCTTTTGACTGTGACTCCTCTTATCATGGGTCCTAAATGCACGGGCCATTGGATACCTTAGAGTGCTCTGCGAAACATCCATTCAATACTTTGTGTGTCTTATCCATTTTTGCTCATGCCAGTCATAATAGGTGTTCCTGTCCGGGCTTCAGGTAAACAGTTTCCCTAATCAGACTATAAAAAACTCTTCTATTATCTACATCTTGAAGCAGTTTCCTACTGTTTTGTAAAGAGGTCATGGTATTTTGGGAAGGTGGAAACTTTCCCTCACTGGCAGACTGATTCTCTAGGGGTGAAACCTTTTCTATTTCATGATGATTTCTAATGCAGATTAATTAAATTAATTTTGACTCAGATTTTTAAAATCCCATAAATTTTAAACCTGTACATTGGCATTTAAAAAAATATCTTTGTCCCCGAATTACCAGCCAGACAGTTTTATGATTAATGGAGAGAATAGGGAAAGCAGAAATATTAATTTCTATCTGATCTAAATTGTCAGTAGCTTGACTGGGCCTTAATGAATTGCATTGGCAACATAGTTTATTTACGATATCTGTCAAAAGTTCCCAGAGTACTGCAAAATGTTTTAAGTATCAGAATAAAAAGTTAATGTTTGGGTGTTATATCAATATATTGGAAACAGCTCCTTGCATCACAGACCTAATCAATAACCCAATTTTTGTCAAGTGAATGTGACTAACAATGAGAATTAATGGAATGAAATATTATCAACTTATATTTTAAATCATTGAAAAAGCATTACATGTGAAGAATAATGATAGCACCATAACCAGAACATTGGGTGCAATTCCATTTCAGAAAATCCCTGAGACTTCCAATAAAAAAAAGAAAAGGGAAGTAAATAAAATCTGTGTTTAATTACTAGTGTTTTCCTCACAGTCATTTGCTTATCATTGCAAAATAATTTCCTAAGACATAACATTGCTCCAGATTAGAAACTTCATAGGGCCAGGGATCTCTCTACCCCTATAAGGACACAGTTTTTCAGATGCTAGAATGTATTCTTTTCTCAGTCTACAAGAATTCCATTGAAGTTCGTGGAAACTAACGATAAACAAAGTTGATAGTCTGCAGTGTTTTTCTCTGAATGACTTACATGCTCATTATTGCATTAGCAAATGTAATGTAATCCAATATTCTTAGCTAGAAAGCAATTCTGCTTAAAAAACCCAAATCCAAACCCCACTGTTCATACCAGCTACTGAGTTTTTTCACCTCCTGGCCAAATTATTTGTAAATCTAGGCCAGTTCCTTAATTGCACTTTGGTGTCATGTCCATCATGTAGAAAACAGTATTTAATTTTTTGTTATGTTAGCCAAAGTCTCTATTTCGTGTATGAGATTATTCTACTTTCATAACCACAGTACCATTTCTAATTTTGTGACTGTCTTTATCTGAACTTCACTGGTACTTTGAACTGAAAAACCTGATAAGTTAATCCAATTCCTACTCTACCCAGCTGTTTTGATTTCTCTGTAGTAAGTCTATGGCAGTAAAGGTGGTTGGATTTTTACATAAAATAAGTAATCCTCAAAGCATTTACATGTAAAGATATTTTACTGCTCCTGTGACATAGTACAGAAAGTTGTAATATATCTGATTCAAGCCCCATTTCTACACCTTCCATGTATATCTGCATTTAGCTGAGCACTAAACCTCTTTCCCTTAAAGTGAAGACCATTTTAAAATGACATGCTGCAAAGATGTCCTGCCCTGCCTATTAAGATCTTATTGCAGCAATACAATCTTATTATTGCTTCCAGCCATTTCCACTGCTTATCATTTCAGAGTTAAAGTGTTTTGCCTCTCCAAATTCTCTCCTTGCAGAGAAAAGTCCCCGAGGCATTCAGCCTCATATTCCTTACTGTAGCTAAATGACAATGGAAGAGTTTCAGTCTGAGAATTAAAGGGGAAAATTTTTGCAGAATATTCCTTTTTATTTCATTTTGCGGAAGAGATCAGCTGGCAGAATGATTAAAAAAAAAAAAAGGAAAAAAATAAAAAAGCCAAAGAATAATAAAGTGAAGAGAGAGAAGAGTGGAAAAAAAAGGAAAAGGAAAAGGAAAAGGAAAAGGAAAAGGAAAAGGAAAAGGAAAAGGAAAAGGAAAAGGAAAAGGAAAAGGAAAAGGAAAAGGAAAAGGAAAAGGAAAAGGAAAAGGAAAAGGAAAAGGAAAAGGAAAAGGAAAAGGAAAAGGAAAAGGAAAAGGAAAAGGAAAAGGAAAAGGAAAAGGAAAAGGAAAAGGAAAAGGAAAAGGAAAAGGAAAAGGAAAAGGAAAAGGAAAAGGAAAAGGAAAAGGAAAAGGAAAAGGAAAAGGAAAAGGAAAAGGAAAAGGAAAAGGAAAAGGAAAAGGAAAAGGAAAAGGAAAAGGAAAAGGAAAAGGAAAAGGAAAAGGAAAAGGAAAAGGAAAAGGAAAAGGANAAAGAAAAGAAAAGAAAAGAAAAGAAAAGAAAAGAAAAGAAAAGAAAAGAGAAAAGAATCTTTATCAATCAATTTTAATGTGAGACATGGGCCACTTTTATTGCCACTCATTACTTGATGTAGGAAGTGGAAGATTGGATGTGCATTACATGCCTGGCCAAAAGAACAAGGAAAGAGATTTTTTTTTGTATTCCTGGGATGTTAAAAACTCCTCTTCTGAATCTACCCTGGTAATTGTACGTCCATGTGTGAGGGAGAAGTTGCCTTATTATGAAGAACACGGGAGGCCTTTTTGATTTTGCCTCACAGCTACTTTACAAACCACGCAAAGAATAACATGTAATGAGTAGCAGTAATAAAACACAGACACAAAGGAATTTTTTTTTACAAAATGACACTATTGATGAGGAACTACCACTGTTCATTGGTGCTACACATCATTATACCCACAATCAGAGCTAAATTTCTACTTTTTTGAGAAATTAGATCATGTTATAAAGTCATATTTCACATCAGAGATCATAGCACAGGCAATGAAGTTTGCATTTGTGATTGAAAGGAAACATAAATAGCAAATGAACTGAAGAATACTTGGTCACTTAGATTGCCTCATCTTGCTCTCACCAGGGGTCACCAGGATGCCCTGTGTCCAGGCTGAGAAGTTGCTGATGGCAGCAAGCGACAAAATTGCATTTCATCCCTGGTGTAGTAGGTCCCTGCAGGGAAGGATACCATGGCCTGGTCGAGTCTTCAGACCTATTTCCCTAATTCAGTCACTAATAAAGTCCTAGTCAGTTTCACTAACAAAGCAGGCACGATTAAATGCAATGAGTGTTATTAAAAGCATAGATATTTCTTTCCTTTAATTAATTTTTATGCAGACTCATGTATTAAATCTTTGCATAATGCATGTAGCTCATTAATAGCTCATATTGTTATACTTCGATACATACAATGTGCATTTATGTGAAATGAATAAGTGGGCTTTGTATGACAGTCAAATAGGAGTATGCATGAGTAAGGAGTTATTATTATGACTTGTAGAAAAAAGATAATGGTCTGGTGTAAGAGAAGGAAGCAGTGTTTAATTTTTCATTGTCATTTCAATGGTCGTTTATTAGATGAACTTGGATGGGTTTCTCATACTTTTCTGAATTTCTTTCCAATCTTTCTTTCAATGAGAAAGTGCACTTAGCCTGAAATGTCATCTTAAATTCCAGCATCGGTGGGCTGACTGACTGAAATTTCAAACACTTATTGTTAACAGAAAATCCTAAAAATAGTGACAAAATAAAATCTTTTGAAAAGAAAGGCATGTTTGTCTTATGTATAATTGTTGTAAAAATTTTGATGTGAATTTGAAGAAATCTGTCAGATTTCATATTTCATTCTGTTTTCCACAGTTAATAGCACGATGACCTTTTTTTTTGTTTGTTTCTATCTTTGTTTCTTAAGACTGACTTGAACCTAAGTAGCCTATATCAGAGACATTTCTGTGGGATTTTTTGTTATGCATTGATAACTTTAGCTTAAAAGGAAAAAGGAGAAAATAAAAATAAATATAATTTTCAAAAAGATCAGACACAAAGAATACATACGCGACTCTGTTAAATAAAGAAAAATATTCTGGTAACACAGAAAACTGGAAAAAAATGTGTACACAGCTTAGATTGCAATTGATTCACTGACTGTTTCACCAGATAGATACAATGGAATCGTAATTAACTGGTTTTCTAGTTCAAAACTATAAACCAAAATAAACTCTTCCAGCCTAATCATGTTTAGTTAATTTAGGGTCTAATAAAGGAATGGAGGGATCAATAGGTGGAGCTGGAAGGCAGCAGTGCACTTTCAGGAGAACATTTTGTTTTAACTTCATGAAGAATCTCTATAAAAGTTTCCTGTCTTGGATAAATGAACAAGATAAGCTAAAGGATATAAGAAATGTAAGGAACTTGCGGTGCCTGTTGCAATGCCGAGTCATCTACGGTCCAGAATTTGAATACTGTGGTTGATGGAAGACATTTCATCCAAACAGAAATAAAAATAGATACATACTGAATATAAGTAAATTAAAAAAAAAAAAATAGTGAAAATGTTCTAGTCTGTTTCGTAGAGGGATTCACCAAGAGGCGTGGAACAGATAACACACTTTCTGTTCAGAATTTCACTTTGCTTCAGCATCCATTTTTCAGTGAGTTTGAACTAAAATTATCAATTTCAAGTTAAAACAGAACACAGTTATATCAAAGCTATTTCCTTATCTTGACAGAAATACCTGTGTCGCCTGTGATCAGATAACAGCTGGAAAAGTCAGCAATATTATTATGTGTAATAAAATCAAATTTCCCATAATTAGTAGTGCCTATTAGTGAAGACACTGCCAAGAGTGTCTTCACACGGAATACTATCAGATCATCTTATTCACCTTATTTGGGAAATCTCTACACACCACATGAGAATAAAAGCTAACAAAGATCCAAAAAGGCTTGGAAATCCCTTTAATAAAATAATTGACTGCATAAGAAGTTAAACTGTCCATATCTCCTTTCTTCTCTATAAATCTCATGTCTTCTATGATAAGGAAAACAATGGAAACATCAATGAAATTAAAAAATAATAAATTAACTATTTAGAAATGAGCAGGAACAGAATATGTTCCTGAGGTTAAAGAACATCAGATTAAAAAAAAAATAAAAATAAAAATAAAAATCTTTGTGGCCAGTAACAGAATTTGCAGCTAAATAAGACAGTGACTTAACTTGAAGTAAATTTTTCTACATTTTCTTAACAAGAATTAACCTTGACAAAGTTTCAGAGGAACCTTCTGATATGGAAGCCATCTGAGTTCTTTTTGTGTTCTTCTGAAGCAGCTGGTACTTGTCATTTTGGGAGTCTGAACACCTGACAAATTTTTGGCAGCTCTGAACAAGTCTGGCAATTTCTATTAATTTATATTACTGTCAAAAATATTTCAAGAGCCCACAGATCAGTTATCACAAGAGGGCACTACAGGAATGCCTGCTAAAATCACCCAAAGATTCATCTGAAGCATGTTGGTTCTTCTTTCCTTTTTTATTTTCTCCTTACATTAAAGTAGAATAAAGGCAAAAATGCTAAAAGAATTACCACGATCTTGCAGTCTGTTAATGAAAAGTATTCATCTGATGAAGACATTCAAGAATTTATACAATATAGTGTCAAAACACTGTTACCAAATTTTTAATGTTTATTATTCTTTAGAGGGCTCTAAAACATTTCTTCCACCCCTATCTTGTCCTTATCATCTTTTTCATGACCAAGTGTTCTCTTTATATGTTTTACAGCACAATCAACAGCCTAGGTGAGGTGCCTCTATTACAATACACGTACAATACAGCATAGGGAACAAGCAGGAGGAGCTGAAAGCCACAGTGCAGCCAGAAATCTGTGATTGAATTGCTATTGCTGAAACATGGTGGGATGAATCACTCAAACGGAATGCTTGTCAGCAACAGGAGACTCTTGCTCCGAGGATACCCTCCTTGCGTAGAGGATAACTTCTAATTTCAGGTGATAGACAGCCCAGCCAGAAGACAAGTGTTACTAGACTGGTTGCTTGCCAACATGGCTGATCTAATTAGAGATATAAGTCTGGACTACACTGATCACACCTTGATGGAATTCACAATGATGAGTAGAGCCAGAACACTGATTTCAGGAGAACAAACCTTCAGTTATTTAAGGATTTGGTGGACGGGACTCCCCAGGAAACTGCCCTCAGGAACAGAGGAGATGAACAGACATGACAGCTTTTGAAGCACATTTTTCTTAGAGTGAAAGAGAGATCTTGATTCCTACATGTAAAAAAAGGACAAAGATGGCATGAGACCATCATGGCTCAGTAAGGACCTTCTGACCAACCTAAATGCACAGGCACTGGAACGGGGAACCTGTCTCCTGAGAGGAATATAGGCATGCTATCTAGTTGTGTAGGGATCGAATCAGGAAAGCTAAGACACAGCTGGAGCTGAATTTGGCAAGGGATGTAAAGCACAAAAAGAATTTTTACAAGTATGTTGTCTAGAAAAGGAAGATGAAAGAAAATGTACCCAGCCTTACAGAAGTAGTGTCCACCAACATGGAGAAGGCCTGAGGTACTCAACAAATTTTTGCCTCCTTTTCCAACAGCAATTTCTCTTCCCACCGTTTTCAAGTCCCTGAGCCTCAAGGATTGGTGAACAAAGTCCTTCTCATCATAGGAGAGGATCAGGCTCAAGGCCACATGAGAAACATACAAAAGTCCATGGGAAAAAACAGGATGCATCCTAGTGCTCTGAAGGAATTTGTTGATGTAGTTGCCAATTTGCCTCTCTCTCTCACATTTGAAAAGTCGTGGCAAGTCAAGTGAAGCCCCCAGTGACTGTAGAAAGGGAAACTACAGAGTCATTTTTAAAAAGAGTAGAAAGAAAGATCCTGGGAACTACCAGCCCATCAGCTTCATCTCTGTTCCTGGGAAGATTATGGAGCAGGTCCTTCTGCAAGGTGTGTTAATGCTGAGGAACACAAACAAGTGATTAGAGACAGCCAACATGGGTAAATTATGCCTGACTAAGCTAAAGGCCTTCTATAAGGGATTAACTGCATTAGTGGATAAGAGAAAAGCTGTGAATATCATCTACCTGGCCTTTGATAGAATACCCCACATCATTCTTACTTCTAAACTTGAGAAATTTGGGGTTGAAGCATGGGCTGTTAGGTGTATAAAGAATTAGCTGGATGACCACAAATTACAGTGAATGACTCAGTACCCAGGTGGAAACCAGTAAAGAGTGTTGTTCCTCAAGGATCTCAGCACTATTTAACATTTTTATCAACATAATCAGTGGTATTGAGTATACGCCTAGCAAGTTTGTAGATGACACTAAGCTGAGTGGTGCAGGTAATTTGCTAGAGGGAGGAGACATCATCCAGAGTGACCCTGATAGGCCTGAGGAGTGGGTCCATATGAATCTCATGAAGTTCAACAAGGTCAAGCGCAAGATCCTGCAGCTGAGTTGAGGCAATTCCCAATATCAGTACAGACTGCAGGATAAAAGGATTGAGAGCAGCCCTGGGCAGAAGGGTGGATGCTATTGGTTGATGGAAATTTGGATATGAACGAGCATTGCACGTTTGCAGCCCAGTACCCCCCGTGTGCTGGGCTGCATCCAAAGCCCCGTGGGCAGCAGGGCAGGGAGGGGATTCTGCCCCTCTGCCCCGCTCTGCTGAGACCCCACCTGCAGGGCTGCATCCGGCTCTGGGTTACCCAGAAAGACACAGAGATGTCGGAATGGGTCCAAAGAGGGACAGGAAATATTATCAGGGGCTGCAACTTCTCTCCTATGAGGTCAAGCTGAGAGAGTTGGGAGTGCTTAGCCTGGAGGAGAGAAGGCTCGAGAGACACCTTATTGTGTCCTTTCAATATAGAAAGAGAGCTTGTAAGAAAGATGGAGAGAAACTTTTTGCCAAGGCATGCAGTGATAGGAAAAGGTGCAATGGTTTGAAACTGAGAGTAGATTTCAACTGGACGTATGAAATATCTTTTGTGGTGAGGATGGTGAGACACTGGAACAGTTTGTCTAGAGAAGCTGTGGATGCCCTGTCTTCGAAACTTTCAAGGTAAGATTGGGTGGGGCTTTGAACAACCTGATCTAATGAAGAATATCCCTGGCTATGGGAGGGAGGCTGGAATACATGAACTTTAAAGCAACCCTTGCACTCCCCATTACAAAAACCATGTAACACGATCCAGTCTCACGATCTTCAGAAAATAATTCCTAACAAACTTACCTCTCTTTCATTTCCTGTTCATGAGGGTTTCTGTTACTGAAGACCCCACTTTGCCAGGGAAAGTCTGTGTTTTTCTTTTTGAAGGTATGCTCTGCAGGAGGCAAAGTATTCATGTGAATAATTATACCATGTACATACCTGTATCTTAAATGGCTCTTCTCTTTTATTCCTAAAACAGACTACAGCAGGTATACGATATGCTTTAGTTCACCAGCAAGGTTATGCTTTGGTTCTAAAGTTGGCTGGATGTTTGATTTTTACTAACAGCGTAGAGACATGATCTTTGTTTCCAGTCAAATACACTCAATCTTTCTCAAAATAAACTAGAAAATGAATCTTGAAACTAAGTTATATACATATATATATATATATATATGGTTTTATGTCAATATTCATACACAAGAATCCCTACTAAAGTGGAGAGACAAAAGTTAGAAGACTTTTTTTTTCCAAACACAAATTAAAGCTCATGACAAACAAATTTCTCGTGACATAAAGTATTTTGAAACCATATCATTCTTAATTTTTCATAAGATCTTAAAATTCTGGTATTTTTTGCTTCATTTTAGTGCTCCAATATTTTTGCCTAACAGTACTCTTAGTGTTGCTAAAACAATAATGTCAAAATAAAAAATTCTGGTCTCATAAATACATTTTTTAAAAAATTTATCATGTATTTTGATTCCACCAAACTGACGTTTTAAAGAGCAAAGATATTGTATCAGAATTATCTTGACTAATTTTAGTTACTAACATACCCTTACTAAAATAATTTGAAACATCCTGAACTCTGTGAAATATAGGTTTTTTTCTGGATTTATTTTGCCTGTTTTTCACCTTCGCTTTGGCATGCCTGAACTGAGTAGGGACTATCTACATGAGTAAGAACAACTTTTATTTTCTGTGGGTGAGCTGATGGCTTCTGGCTGCTTTATGTTGCACAAGAAATACAGTCTATATCCCTGTGTTCTAGATATCACAAAAATTCAAGTGTATAACCAATATGAGCTAGCTAGAAAAGACAGAATTGCCGTTCTGTTAGTATAAAATAAAATTTAATCTACCTGCAGAATTACAAGTCCTTTTTTTTATATTTTTTCAGTTTGTAACTTCAGGGCTTCTTCAAAGCTTAGGAAAGCCAAGACTTTGTAACTGCTTGACACTATTCCCTTAAAAACTTGATGTGAAGCAAGTCTGTGTATTTCTTTCATATCAAACTAGGAACTGTGTTTCAGGTTAAGCATATCAGTGCATTATTTTAAGGTGACTTTGCTGTTTTTCAAAATGAGACAAGGGAAGATGGGTCATAAAATGCAGCACAGTTCTGGTAAGCTTCTTAAGAATAGTAAGGTTAAGCTAGATTTAAAAAGCTGCTGGAAATTCACATCATAAAATAATCTCTTGAAGGCAAAGAATCAGCAAGCCTGTGATTTCAAAATAGAACAAAAATCAAATTTCCCAGTAGTACATATTCATGAACTATCTTTTTGTTTCTCTGTCAGCTGCAGCAGATGCGTAATATATATTGTCTATGCACATAGTATTTTGCCAGAGCAGTGGTTAAAAAACGGCTTGCATTGTACTTAGATTCATCACATTTCAAATGCACATTTGTCTTCCAATGATGAAGGGATATATTATACACATTTTGACAAAATTGTGGCTTCAGCAAGTTTTGTTTCCTCCACAGATCTTCTGACGGTCAAAGGTCTTCCTGTGACAAATTTTGTTAGCTGAGTTAGGATTTTGGACCATGTGTTCCTCTCAATCCATAGGCAATTTTGCAAGTGGGTGTAAGAAACAATTGAATAGTTTGTATTACTACTGGGGAAATCTTGATCAACTGTAGTGGGTAAAGCTCTACTTTGGCAAATATGCTGAGTCATTCACCAAAGTGGACTTGACATGAAAACTGGGCACTGTCCTTTCAATTCTTTGCAAATGTTCACAGACAAACGTTTGATACCCTGAGAGCTGGAATTGATTTCCTCCTTTTCAATCCATTTAAGAGGATTTCCTGCCTAAGTACTAACTGCATGGTAGACTGGTGTTGCTGCAGCATCTTGCTGCCTGTCTGAATTCTGGTATTCAGCTGCTGTTTCAGCCACTGAGGTCTTTTCACTGATGGTTCAGATCTCAACTTCCTCCTAACAGCACTCTGGCATGGAAATTCTTTTTTTTTTTCACTTGATGAGAATGTTACTTAAAAAACCCCAACATTATCTTTTCTGAGTTTAGCACTAGGAAAAAAGCAGCATAATATCTGATAGATTCCTGTAAAATATACTTGATAATCTTGTACATGGAAAGCCAGCTGCTTTTCTACCATCACAGAAGGAAACACTCTGTAGCTCCTGAGACATGTAAAATGTGTTTCAAGTGAGACCATTCAAGTTGAAAATTCCTCTTGAGTACTAATAGAAATTCTCTAATGAAGAAAGACAGAGAAAGCAGACAGTTCAGAAGACTGTGGGGGAAAATTCTGGTCATTGTGTTATATGTCCTTGTGTGTACTATTTTAACAAAAAAAAATTAATAACAATTTAAAAGAAAATACAAGTCATGCAGAAATGGTTGATAATACATACAAATCAAAGTGGCAGCTGAGATTAGCTCAGTTGGTCAGAGCATGGTGCTTATAATGCTGTGATTGCAGGTTTGATCCCTGTACTGGGCCGTTCTCTTAGGAGCTGAACTCGTGGATCCTTGTGTGCATCACTTCCAGCCCAGAATATTCTGTGATTCTGTGAATAAAGTGCATCCTTTAAATAGGTTGCTGTTTTGCCTTGTAAATATTTTATTCACTAAACTATGATGATGTTTGAAATGCTGCTACACCTCCCAGAAATACAACAGCCTCGTAATCCCAAAAAATGTTAAAACTCGGAGCTGAGTAACAAAGGGAGTTTAGTTGCACACTGTTTTTATTAATTTTAATGTAGATGCAGAAAAAAAATATGTAAAGGATATTAAAGATAGTTGAATTCCTAACCTCTGGATCTCCTGCTCTGGCAATAATGAAGAAGACAAATATGACAATAAGTATTATAAAACTTATAGCTGATAGCCTTACAGTGAAAGTATCGGAACATATGCATATATAATTAGAATTGTTCAAATATAATGTAATTACCTTAAAAAAATCATCAAAAGTTTGGAATAGCCAGGACATATAATATTACATACTTGAAGAAACTGTCAGGTTGTCTTGGCAAGGTTTTCTGCAAGATTAAAGACAGTAAGAAACCTGCCAATACTGGCACCACACTGGAATAAATAACAAGGAAAATTTATATAAATCAACAGTTGGCATAGAGCTTACTTTTCTTGCTGCAAAGAAGTTTGACATTTTTCTCCTGTGCTGCAAAAAAAGAAAAAAAAAGGCTTTGCTGTATTTTATTGCAACATGTATTTGAGGTTGGACAAGTGTGCAATAGAGATTTTAATGCTTGAGCATTATATTACTGTTACGTGCTGGTTTTACAGTTGCTTCTGACTTTCTCAAACTTTGACCATATGGGATTGATTTTTTTTTTTTGTCAGATATTTTAGTACAGAGTACTATCATTATCTCGTGTTTATTTTTAAAAAGTTGGTCCTGACCCTCCAACCCACCACCCCGAATCTTGAAATAATTTGAATCAACCTTGTGTCCTTGTAAGTAAAGCTTTAAATTTTTGATTTTAAATACCTTGCAGATGCTCAGTAGCAATTCTTTAGAGCTTTGTTGCTTAATTCTTCAAAGATTTTCTTTACATTGGCCATTCTCTAAGAACATTCTCCTTGCAATTACTGATCTTGTGTGTCAAAGAAGTTTTAGCCTGAGGTCCAAAGCTGGCCAGTGGTCTGCTCTGCTCCCTGTTCTCCTTTGTCCACACTTCTCATTAAAGCAAGAACCAAGAAACTGAATAAATATTTTGTCTACCAAATACAGATGATGTAATTGGGTCTGAGTGCAGGAAGACAGGTTAAAATAGGGAACTGGAACATGGATTTACAGCAACTTCAGAGGCTGACGTTGGGTGGGAAAATGATTAGTTTGGACACAAGAGACTTTGACAGAGCTGGCAAGGCAAAAGGATTAGGAATATGTGGTGAGGTGTGGATGGCACGCTTGTACATTGTAAACAAGTAAAGCAGAATAAACCAAAAAGCTTGTACAGTGTTGCCAGCAAAATATTCTCAAGTAGGGTAATTTTATTTGGCTTTACTGCTTGCCAGCGGACTAAAATTTCTGATCCCGGATTCAGACAGTAGGAAAAATAATAAAAACAATTAAAGAAATATTTATGTAGCATTAATCCTCTTCCCTCCATATCCTCTATTTTCAATATGTTCACTGCTGGATACACTCTCTCCATCAAAATTATTTTAGGGAGTCATTGGGTTGCAGAGGAGAGAGAGGTGATCTGCATAACCGTGTTTGGGGTTTTTTTTGACATGAGATGATGTTTGGCCATGCTGGGCATAATGGTTCCTTTCTGCCACTCTACATGTATTGACACTTTCTTCTCCTGTCTGGGCACTGGTCCAGGTTACTCCCAGGCTGGGGTGCCTCAGGTCTCTTCCCTGTCTGGCAGAGGTTGCAGTTATTCAGGGGGTCCCTACTCAAGGATGGTACAACCACAGGTCACAGTAACGCAGGGGCATCCCTGCCCTGGTGTGAGTCACCCATGGGCTGCAGTTGCTCACAGCTGGACCAGTCTTGGCACAGGTGAGCCACAGCCACAGGTGAGCCATGGCCACAGCCGAGCCACAGCCACAGCTGCTTGCCCGTGTCCCTGCTCTAGCCTGTATCACCACCCTATGTCAGTTCAGGGCCTTCTCCCACAAAGGGTACCGCCGTACCCACCTCCTACTTACACTTTGTCACTTCTGACCAATATGTGGAGTTGGCTGATCACCTGACTGAAACCAGGGAATTCAACACTGAGATGGGATTAGGATCAGGAAAGTAAGACTGAAGCCTGGGACTGAGTCAGTCAGAATGGCAGAATAAGAGGAGAAGCGCATCAGAAAAAATTCAGTGTGGCATCAGTGGGGACAAATGAAAGTGGCTGGTAAAAAGTCTGCTATGGACAGGATGAACGAGGATGACGTTGTGGTAGAGGGTTCAAAGGCATTAAATTAAAAATTGCTGAGAAAGAAGGCTCTGTATTTCACCAACAAATTTCAGCAAATTATTCAGCCATTCAAAATTCTTTTGTGTGTTCTCTGCTTCTCCTTTCCCAGACTCTGGAATTCTCTGCATCAGTCATATTTTCCTTGCACATTATGGAGAATATTTTCTTTTTACCAGCCTGACACACGAGTGCAGTGATGTGTCTGCACAAATGTAGAAGTATGTGCAAAGATGTTTCCCTGATCTTGCAGACGAATGAGGCGCACTATCCCTGGAATATCCCTAAAGAAAACAGGAGGGACCTTCACAGTGTGAATTCTTGCTGTGAGCTGAATACAGAGAATAACATGTACTCAGGCTACTGAGAAAGATTCAGGTGTCATGAGGATATTTCAGGATGGATATTTCTTACTCTGTTGGGTTTCTACTTCCTTTCATCATTTCTCAGCAGTAGCAACAAAAGGAAAAATAAGAAGGAAAAAAAGAAAGCAACTGTCTGGAGATATTTGTCCATATGTGGTACTGATTTTTGTTTTCCCTTACTGTATTCCACATTGTAAAAAACAATGATAAGGCTTAGTCTATTGTTTGTGTTTCTTTGAACTTTCAGGAGAAGTTCTCATTTGTATATAAATTCTACCTGTTCAATCTCACAGAGCAAAACCTCATTCTGCTGTAATTAAACCAGACAAAAATCCCAGCCAAACAAGAACCAACAGATGGTGTGCATCATATGACAATCTTTAGGAGTCACTTTGAAGTAGTGTTCTTTGTAATAAGCCCTGTCACAACATGGTGTATTAACAGCTCCCTATTTTCAGTTTTCAAAAGTGTTTTGCATGATGTGTTCAAGAAACAAATATTTGTCTGCTTTTATTGTTTAATCTTCATTTATGTTGAGTATAGATCAGGGAGCCACCATTCACATCAAGAACTGAATGCACAGAGCAAGCTAAATAAAAATACACCTACATAAAAATATTGCTGAATTCAGACCACACAAGACATATCCAGAAATGTATTTTCAAGTGTTTTGCAGAGTGCAGGATCTTAGAAGACTAAATTAAGAAAGAATCAGAGAGCAGACATTTTTTCATCAAAAAGGAAATTATTGATGCATTTAGCTACACTCCGATTAATAAAACATTAATCTAATGTAATAAAAGTTTTTCAGAGTAGTGGTATGGTTTTCTGTTAGCAAAGAGGAAGTGAGATTGCAGGAGATTCCCTTCTGGGCTTGCTTATGTCTTGCCATCCCCATTACTTGTTTCTGACAGCTAACACCCACTTCTCATGCAAATCTTGCCTTGAAATTTTTGCTACAAGGAAAATCTTACTTTTCTAAGACCACATTGTAATTATATTTGTCATTCTTGTCATATTGCTTAAATGTCACTCTGGAGAAAATAATACAGTAATTAGCAGTGATTTGTGCAGAATGTTTGCTCTGGGTCTAGTTCTTCAGAGCAGCAGTCGTCTAAGTTTTGTATTGGGGGATTACACTTCTTGGTTCCTGTAGCAGGCAATGATTTTTGCCTCTTCACCACAGAGGTGGTGAAGATTTTTCTGTGTGCCCACATTCCTGAGCACACCTCTATGCATTCACAAATACTGTTCTGGTGTGCTGCAAACTCTCACCTGTCTACTTCCAGTACAACACCTGGTGTGACAAAAAAACCCAGAAAAAAATGTTCTTGCAGTCAAACTGCTTTGTCTTGTCTTCTCAGGGTATTGCAGGGATTTTCCACACTGCCTTAAATTTAAATAACACTGGTCATGTTCTCTATTTAAAATCCTCACATTGTAGAGGTCACTGTGAGCCATTCCTTTCCCTTTTGCCTAAGAATGTCTTCTCCAGCAATAAAATTTATTCTGTAGAATATTTTAACATACCTTACTCTAAACAGGAACCGACTCTTCTGGGGGTTGACTTTAACAATGCTAAAGATTCTCATTTGAGGAATGAATTTTAAGCAGCAATGTGACCTGAGTAAAGCTGTTGACCCCTAAAGAACAGTGACAATAAAATAGAACCATATCGGGTGTAGCTGCATCTTGTTACCAGATAAGAATTACAGAGGAAAATTTACATGTTGAAGATATTTAAAAGAATTATCCTGAAATTCTAGATGTGACTGAAATACAGATTATTTAAAAAACAAAAATTCCGCATCACTGAATAGAAAAAAAAAGATTTCTCCAACCAACAATTTATGGCCAATATTTTTATTTTTATATAATCAGATATGAAATCATACTATAATACCCTATAATACAGGCTATTTCTGATGATTTTTTATATTTCACTTTCAAATGCAAGTAATAAATTCATAATCTTGTAATACAGATTTGAAAAAAAAAAAATTGAAGCTATAAACCTGTAGATATAATGGTTGTCAGAATTAATCAAGTTTTTGTCATTTGAAGTCATGTACCTCAAATGTATTAGCAAAGAATTTTGGTGAAGTCTTTCGGTGGATTGAAATATTTTAGAGTTTCAAAAGTAAGCCAAAATCTTGGTTTACCGGCATTTTGAGGATTCAAACCACATTTTGTAGAATATGAAATAATAAATAGCTTTACCAGAAAGCAATATGATATAATTCTAGATGACAGTCATGTCAAATTGCTCTTCTCGACAAAAGTGAGTACATTTTGTTGTATTTTCAGATTATATGTTTCTTGCTTTTTCTGTGGTATGGAACCATTTATAAGAATTCTATTGTTCATTTTTATTTTTCCATAGGCACATTTCTGAAGTGAAACACTTAATATTAATGGCTGACTGGAGGTTCTTCCTCTTTTTTCCCCCCCCACATCAAAATATGGTTATTGTCCTTCATTTTTCTAATCCGTTATTGAAGCTCACTTCTCTCACTTTCAAGAATATTCATGGAAATTTCCATGAAAACCCTGTAATTTCCCATTATACCAAGCACTTTTGCAGTGTAAATGTCTGACTTGGGATGAAAATTAGGAAATAACATCTATTTCCTAAAAGTGTGGCTTTTTGCTGCTATGTTAAGAACAATTAGTTACACATTCATTTATAATCCCTTGACAGTGAGATGTTTATAATAACTTCTCGTCTGGACTAGGATGTCTTTCTGGGGTTCAGTGTTCCTTGCACACGTTATGGAGAACATTTTCTTGTTACCAGCCCAGCACACAAGTGCAGTGATGTGTCCACACAAATGTAAAAGTACGTGCAAAGATACATTTTTCCCTCATCTTGCAAATGAATGAGGCACTGGAATATCCCTAAAGAAAACAGGAGGGGCCATCTTATTTGTATACAAATGAGAACATCTCCTGAAGGTTCAAAGAAACACAAAGAACAGACTAAGCCTTACCATTGTTTTTTACAATGCAGAATACAGTAAAGGGAAAACAAAAATCAGTACCACATATGGACAAATATCTCCAGACAGTGGTTTTCATATTTGGAAAAAGGTACTTGGCTTCTCTGAGGTACTGTATGAGATATGCCATGAGATAGGTGATGAAGGGATTTCCATGAGCTGTGCCATGAAATGTGGGATGACAGGATTACAGTGGGCAGGATGGCCCGTTGATGGTGGTGATAAGTTATCAGATGGAGGCCAGATGACCCTTATTGCTGCAATTGGTCACATGGAAGAGGGACTGATACCGACATATCACAGTTCTGTTCTGCCCTCACACAACACCCACAGCCTTTGCAATCTCTCTCTTCATAACTCCTTATAAGGCCCTTTTACATATAAAATTGGTGTCCTCCCATCTGCACCTTATATGACAGCAACAGGATATTTTGACTACAGTCCCACCTCTACTTCTCCCAAAAGTATAAATTAGCATCTGAAGTCCTCCATTTCAGAGGATCAGGATACAACCATCGTGCAGAAAGTTCAGTGGACCTGCTCACCTCTGCTTCCCAAAGCAGGTCAAATTTGTGCCTCCGACTGTGTTGGAGTGTAGCCAGGAACACTTACACATAGTGCTATATGCTGATATTTTGTAAATCTAGTGAATTGATCACTGACAATCTAACAGGAATCCAAAATCTATTGCTTTAATAAACTGCACTATTCGTGAATCTGTGAAAGTTTCCGCTGAACTCAGCCAGACTTACAGTATTCAACTGGTAAATCATATTATTGGTGGGGCTGCGATCATAAATGAGACCAGACTTGTAGTGTAACACACACTGTTTGCACATCTGGGATCTTATTGAATGCAACCAAGCTTATAGTGACAAATTAATAGTACAGAAATTAGGCCCAGCTGCACCCAGCCCCTCTGATGTCTGAGAAATAACTGGAAAGCAAAGGGAAGCAACTGGAAATCTTTTACCAAATTTCTACACTCCTGACATGACACTGCTAACAGTTTCATATTCCTGCGCTGTTTCTTAAGGTCATTTTGGATGTTTTCCTTTATTTTTCATACTGAAAGGAGAATTTCTTTAGGAATTTCTTCACTGCTTATTTCTGTTCTTCTCTGAGTCATTACAATATTAAAAACTGTTTCACTCTTATGCCTTGTTCTTGCTCTTTCTACTAAACTTGTGATTTAAGAAATTTACTTGACTCAAATAGGTTGAGAGATTATCATGTTCTGAGTTTTCCTGCACAACTACTCCAGAAGACAGAGATATTTGTCCATGTGTGGTACTGATTTTTGTTTTCCCTTTACTGTATTCTGCATTGTAAAAAACAATGGTAAGGCTTAGTCTGTTCTTTGTGCTTCTTTGAACTTCCAGGAGAAGTTGTCATTTGTATACAAAAAATTTAATGATAGAAATAAAAGCTCTGGAAAGGGAAAAAATGTGAAGTGGTTGGAGCAGAAAAAAACCTTTTTTGAGAAAAAAAAAAATATTATCTTCTCAAAACTTGACCTTCTTTTTTAGATGGAAATTCTTTGTCATTTCAACCTGATTTTGCAGATAGATTTGCTTCCTCTGTATTTGTTTATAAGTTAATTTCCCATGTATAAAAGAAAAGCTAAAGAAGAAGGAAAAAGAAGTACACAGACCAGGATCTTAACTACAACTGACAGCAGGATCTTAGGCTTTTTACAGCCTGAAGTCCAGACTCAAGGCATACAGTCTTCAGCATTCTTCTGTGCAGCAGATTACTGTGCACATCATCAGTGCATTGCAGCACAGCTGCAAGTCAAGTTTTTTTCCGAGGGAAGCTGAGAGGATGAGAAAGAGCTTATGCTACTCTCTCACAGAGACTGAAATTTGGAAGATTTTTGGGAAATGGATTTTCCTTAAATGACATTGCTGCCATTCCTAGATCTTCAAGGCAAATAATGCATCCTTCTATTTCACTAATCCAAATATTATATTTAGGCTGAAGGAATGTAATTAGCACTAGCTTATAATCAGTTGTTGACAATACTAAGCTTTAAAATAATTTCTTATTCAAATAATTATTCATGCTAATTTAAAGCATTTTAATGCATCATCAGTATAACAATTTTCATACAGAGGGAAGGGGATGTCAGTGCATAATCTTTTAATTCTGTACACCTTTACCACACCTGATGGCCAAAGTTTTCACAGATAACAGTTAACACTATTTTGTAACTCTTTCATGTAGTTAGGCTTCAGTAAGTTCGAAGATCTTGGTCATTCTTTTGTCCTATCAAAGTATTTCAACGTCCGGGTTTGGTTTCTAGGTCTAACGTTACACATACATTTTCTCTAAAACAGCACTCTAAACACAGTTCACAAGCCAGAACCAGTTGTCTAAGGCATTAGATAAATAGAATATGAGTAATAATGATTGTGCATACATGCCCAGTACAAGTTAATATGCATGCTTTCATGAAAAAAATGGTATAAATTCATCCACTGATACATATGCATCGTTGCAAAGTTAATATGTGTCGTGATGAACACAAATTCTCTCTCTCTCTACATATGCATTTATGCAAATATGATTCTTTATTACAGGTTCACACTTTAAGTTGTAGTTGGCGAAGATAATTGCCAAATGCAGACTGGACTCTTTTCTCCCTTCCTTCCTCCTCTGCGTGCTGTTGGAAGAAAGAAATGGAAACCCAGATTTTCTGTTTACCCTTAGGATGCTGTTATTAGATTCTGCCAGAGAGGAAGATACATGTTTGTGATACCTTTTGGCTTCTGGTGTTAGCTCAGCTTTATTGTTGTAAACCATTCCTGCTGGATTTTGAAGAGATGGCTGAGAGGGACCCTCATCAGTGTCTGTCAGTGCCTGCAGAGAGGGATCGGAGGATGGACCAGGCTCTGCTCGGTGGTGCCCAGCAATGGAACAACGGGCAGGAACTGATTCACAGGAGGTTCCACCTGAACATGAAGAAGAACTTCACTGTGGAGTGACCGAGGACTGGAACAGATCCCCCAGGGAGGGTGTGGAGTCTCCCTCACTGGAGCTATTCCGAAGCCATATGGCTGCAATCCTGTGCCATGTGTTCTAGGATGGTTGGACCAGACCTAATCCATCGTGTGATTCTGTGATCCTACAGTGCTCAGTGTCCACTATGGCAATACTTTGAGTTAATCAGTACCATCATATATTGCTTTGTCCAAAGGCAGCATGTGTTCCCTCCATGGAATAATTAAGATGTTTATTTTATAAAATAATTGATGATAAAGGTCAGTTTTCCTTAACTGGAGGAGATAAGAAGCAATACTGTCTTTCTGCTAGGCACCATCAGAAGGAAACGACATTTCAACCTGTGGAAATTTGTTGTATCTATGCAGAGATATATGCTCAAAGCCCAGCTGTTCTAAAACGGGTATTTATTCCTTCTTTTCTAAAATTCTTTAGACAGGCAAAACGTGACATTTCATGGTCATACAGACTCTTCAAGAATACTACAGAACTGAGAAATAGAATGTGGCATTTGATCTCTATAGAAGATTCTCTTGAACAAAAGAAAAAGACAAACAAGAAATCAGGAGGTAAGGATGAAGGACTGCTTGGCGTAAGACCTTATGCTACCATGACTGAAATAACTTCATTGAATTCAACCATTCAAGACAGCACTGGATTCATGCTATAGGTTATTAGGACCCAATCCTTTTGTTTTATTTTTTTTAATTTTTACTCTTTTCCTTATATTCTGAAAGTCTATTATATATATTTTGATGGGTTTACATCAGGCTGGCAGCCTGTCAATTAGTGGTTGAGTTTCCTCATGGCTCAATTTTAGAGCCAGAAGTGAAGCCTGTTGGAGTTCAAGGAGTGTCTGGACAAAACTCTTAGTCAGAGGATTTAGTTGTAGGTAGTCCTGTGAGGAACAGGGAGTTAGATTTGATGACTCTTGTGGGTCCCTTACCACCCAATATATTCCGTAATTCTGTGATTAAAAATAAGATGGATGGTCCCCAAGTTCACCTACATTTCTGATCAATCTGATATGTAAATTCATTTGAAATGCTGGCTAAACTCCTTTAATTCTCACAAAGCACTTTTATCCTGAAACCAGGGAAAAATTCAAACTGAATAATTGATGGACACGACTTGGATAACGTAAAGGCAAGAGGTTTACTATTCAGTTACTTATCATAAACAAACAAAAAGTTCAGTGTCTGCACACTGCAGTTAAGTATTCCAAAATTTATTTGCTTTAAACAGAACAAAATTATGATTTATTCATAATAGATTATATAACATAGTTGCACTAGCAATATCGTACTAAAATTTTCTGTGCTAGAATAATCAAATATTCATTGTTTATTAAAAAATGTCAATAATCCTGTGTTATTTTCCAACTATATTTAATTAATTGTCTGTTAGACATGTCACACGGGGGAAATGGAAAGGAAAGCAAGGTGCAAATATTTCATTCTTTTCTTACTCATCAGTATTCATCATAAGCCCATTTCTCTTGGCTCAATTTAATACATTTATGTTAATCTGAGGAAAGTTATTATTTAGTTTCAGAATTTTGAGTTCCCTTTCCTCTTCTGTGAATCTATTGATTTAGACATAGATATTTTCCTTCTTTAATGTACAATTAGCAAAAGTATTTCTGATTCTAGCTAAGATTTCTAGCCAATTTGTCCAGATTAAGAACATTTTACATTTTTTTTATAATACAATTTTTGGTCTGTAAAGTTTCCAAGTTCGATTTGGCTCTTTTTTATTTTTTTTAATTTTATTTTATTTGCCTTCATTATGGTTAATGATAATTCTGCTGTATAGGAGAAACAGCGTAGGATAAACAACTTTTTACATTTATTGAAGTAGTCCTATCCTGTGGCAGTGTTGCAAACTGCCCATTTTATTACAGAAAGCTGAATATGACGGAGAATGAAAAAGGCAAAATTTGCCTCAAGGCAAAGAGGTGCAATTTTATCAGTCTTTTAAAATATCACTACTTATGTATGTGTTCATAGACTCTTGCTGTTAAACAGGTAAAATTCCACCTGTCTGACATTCGTTCCACCCTGCCAGAAATCTTGTGTATCATGTAGGCAAGGATATCTGCTTATCATCCTCAGAGCATAGCAGCTCTAATTCTTTCCAGAAATTGAAGAGTTAAGTAGAGTTTGCACGTGATAAAGCTTTCCAGCTTCCAGTTCAGCAGCAGTAGGACCAAAGTCCAGAGAGCTTTTGCCACCCATGTTTTTCAAACTTTACACAGGGACACAAAGTTTTGTCACACTTTAGCTCTTGAATAGCAGTCTCTTGTGTGGTCCCCAGCTTCCTTTTTAATAAAACACTTTTAAAAGAAATTACAACCTTACTCGTTTTCTTTAGGGTGTTGGAGGTATTTTGGTTAAATTTAGCTAATGAATAAAGCACTAATTCCTGTGTCATAGGATCACAGCATCACAGCATCATAGAATGGTTTGGATTGAAAGGGACCTTCAAAATCATCCAGTTCCAACCACCTTACCATAGGCAGGAACACCTTCCACAAGAGCAGGTTGCTCAGATCCCCATCCAACCTGGCCTTGAACACTTCCAGGGATGGGGCATCCACAGCTTCTCTGGGCAATCTGTCCCAGTGCCCCATCACTCTCACAATGACACATTTCTTCCTTAAATCCAGTCTAAATCTACTCTCTTCTACTTTAAAACCATTACTCCTTGTCCTGTCACAACAGATCCTGCTAAACAACCTGTTCCCATCATTCTTGGCAGTTGACTTTAGGTATTGAAAGACTGTTGTAAGATCACCCTAAATCTTCCTCTTTTCCAGGCTGAACAATCATAATTGTCTCAGCCTTTCCTCACAGAAGGAGTGTCCTATCTCTATGATCCTTTTTGTGGTCCACATCTGGAGCTGCTCAAATAGATCCATGCCTTTCCCATGCTGAAGATTCCAGAGCTGCAGGCAGCACTCAACACACAGGACAGATCTAACTAATTGATATGCATTTTCACTGAGTTCTCTGTAAAGCTAAAGGTCTGACAAGTGGCAAGGAAAGAAGAGCCTGCAATGTTAATATCCTTTTGCTAGTGTGTACAGAACTGATTTAGTATAAAAGTCTAATAATACACTTGTACTTTCAGTACCAAATTAAATTATTGTAAATTAATACTTACTTGTGTTTGTATATACACACAACATTCATGCATATATAAAAATCCTGTTTGTTTTTGTTTAGCATTCTACTTCACCAATTAATAATTTACTGAAATACAGTTATTCCTTGTAGGGATAATCTTTGCAGGAAAAAAAATAAAATCCCCTCAAAAAATTCAACTTCATTCTGCCTTTGGGGAAAGGAACAGCAGATGATGCCAAAACCTACACGCCAGTGCACAGATGCATGAAGGTTGTAAGGGCTGAATTCTGTTACTGAGGAAAAGGTATCTTGTTCAAATGGCATTAAGCTGATTACGGAAGGAATATCCTGAGTACAAATAGCTGTCCCAGCAAATGTAGGCTTTTCGTGAGGCAGCTGTGATCCAAAATCCAATGTGATCAAATAGGTTAAATCATAAGTGATCCCTGGAGGTACTAAAAAATCTCACAAAATTTGTCATCAGCTTTTCATCTCCTGTCTGGTAATTCATCTGACATATTGACATGAATAAAAAGGAAGATGTGCAAGTTTTGTTTCACAGTTAGAATAAATTACTGGACTCTTCATCTATTGCATAATCTTGATGCAACCACATAAGAGCCAAATCTCTGCTCACCTGTGGTTTTCCTATAAAAAACAATTCCTTCGGTTTGAAGAGCTTTAAGCATCTTTTTCTGTGGAAGAATAAAAAGGTGTTCTTGAATCTCCTTCTCAGCCAGTGACCTAATAACTGTACTCAATGTACGTGGTCACAACTGTACCCCCAGACACCTCTGCTGATCTTATCAGGGTTTCATCATTTCAAATTTCTGAGCTTTGGCAAGCATTTCTGCCTTCAGTGCTAAAGAGAATGTCCTTCTTAAATTGCTAAGAGGTTTCATGTGAGAGGTGAGAATCCTATGTATCATTTATATTGAGTAAAAACTTTAAATCATCTGAATTTGCTTCTTCTGTAAGTGCTTGTTCCTTTTTAAAATTAGATGTTCTGGAAATGTAATTAAGATAGTATTTTTTCCCCTTCAATAAGAAGTACTAATATGAGAGAGAAACATCAGTTTTCAAGCAATGCAGCAATCTGGAATCTGCATCTTAATTGAACACAAGCTTTTCTATTGTTCTTGCTTAGTCAGTTTTACAACTCTAGCTTTGATGTGCATCTTTCACAATAAGACCAAAGGAACAATTTAAAAGAAAAGCAGCATATGGCAGAGTACAGTGGAATCTAAAAAAAAATAGAGGTTGTTTATATAACGGGAAGAGCACCCAAGGTGACAGAAAAGACTACATAAAATGTGTTGATTCTTGTGGGATGAAAATGTCGCATCTGAGCACATGCAAGGTAAATTTTTTGTGTATTTGTTATTTGTTTCTTTTCCCCAAGATAAGAAGGAATCCAGGTATATTGTAGCTTCATCTTCTATATACTCAAATATTCAGTGAGAACACAAACCTGTCATGGGTTTATACTGCTGCAAATTGGACTGGAAAGCCCAACCTAATGCTTGACATCTGTCTTACAAGAGCTCAGTGAAGTCTTACCGAAATACAGTATATCACTGCAAAGCTGTAACTACTGTCTTGGGCATTTCTTCTCTTTCTCTGTCACTTCCACGCTACATCAGTATTTTAATTTATTTTTGCAGAAATACCTCCAATTCTCCTTGAAAAGTTTCACTACTACCTTTTGCTCATTCCTTGCTATAGAAAACCAGAGAACACTCATTTGCTTGTCAGGAACTAAACGAAAAGCAGAAAGACGGCTTCCTCAAATCATTTTTTTCTAAAAATGAGC
>VZTF01006540.1:303551-313711 GCA_013397755.1 Cnemophilus loriae | reverse complement strand
TTTTTTTTTTTTTTTACATCCCTGGTTTTCTGTCATGGTTTAAGCACTACACAGCCACTCACTCACTCACTCACTCACCCTTCCCTGGTGGGGTAGGGGAGAATCAGAAGAGCAAATGTAAGAAAAGTTGTAGGTTGAGATAGATGGTTTAATAGGGAAATTAAAAGTCATGCACACAAGCAAAATAAGGAATTCATTCCCCAATTACCACAGGCAGAGCGAGGCCCCATCATGCTTAATAATGACTCGGGAAGACAAACGGCATCTTTCTAAACATCCCCCTTTCTTCTTCTTCCCCCTACTTTAAACATCGAGCATGACATCGTATAGTATGGAACATCCCTTTGGTCAGCTGGGATCAGCTGTCCCCACTGTGTCCCCTCCTAACTCCTTGTTCTCCCTGTGTCCCCTCGCCAGTGAGGCGGGATGAGCGGCAGAAAAGGCCATGACTCTGTACCAGCAACAACAAAAACATCCCCCTGTCACCAGCACTGCACAAGCACTGCTCAGTGATAGTCATAACATCCCTGGGTTATCCATGCTCTTTCCATCACAAATGCAAAACACAACCCCATACCAGCTAATGTGAAGAAAAATTAACTCTGCCCCAGCCAGAACCAGCATGGTCTCCTAGATCCCAGGGATCTCTACTGCTTCTCACCAAACTCTTTTGCTTCCTGAGACCTACATTTTCCACTCATCACCTGGCATGAAGCTTTGTCTCTCAGGCTCAGGGCACAAAATGCACTGCCCCAACACCAAACTGATACTGGTTTGGCAATATTTCTCTTGCTGCATATTAATGCTCTCAAAGTTGCCTAGCCCCAGGCAAAATGCTTCCTTGGGCACTTCCTTGTGCCTTCAAATTTCATATATGCACCTGTTCTGCAAAGCAGGTTATGAATATCACATGCTTTTGCTTGTAGTAGCTTCAAAAGATGCTTTTCTGAGAAGCCATCTTATTCTAATCCTGAGTAATTTATTACCATTCTGGAAAGAATACTTAGAATATTGACTGCAGACATCTCCATTTGAATGTCTAAAAGCATGTAAACAGAAAAAGGATTTTTCTCTGCTTCTTATATCATAAAAATTTCTTGGCAGTAATATATTTCTCAGTTAATTGTGTTCAATTCAACAAACCTACTGAGAAGAAAATATAAAGTTTTAAAGGAAATAATTTTAATAATAGTTATTAAACAAAAAGGTTTGGACCTGAATCTGTCTTCTTGGCTGATAGATAACCAATTGTAGAAACAGGTAGAGTATCTCAGAGGAATAATTCCTTTAGATTCCTTATGTTTCCTAAACATTTCTGAGCATTTGGACACCATAAAAGACCAATGAACAGACTCAGTGAAAACTGATTGAATCCTGCAGAGCAGCTCTTATTTGTCTCCTGTGAGAAAACCTCTATTTCTACAAGCAAGAAGAGACAAAACTAAAATTAATTCTATGATAAGACATTAAGTCTTCCTCTCTAAGACCCTCAGGGTTCCTGAGAGAGAGACACCAGCATCCTCTCCCTGAACACAACTGTTCAACTGTACAGGAAATAACTATGCCAGGTTACTGCACACCTCTTCACAAGGACAAAAGGAGAATATCTTTTTTACCTTGGCTTTAGGAATTGCAGTAGCCCATTGAAGTTAAGCGGGTACCATTGTAGACACTATTGTCTAGGACTGGACATAATGATGGATGAATGGATATAAAATGAGTATGACAGAACACATACAAACTTAATTGCTACATTAAGACACAAAGGAAAAAGAAAGGGAAATAAAAATTTTATTAGGAATTTGCTAATGGGAGGCTTTTGTAATACATTTCCAATGATTGTCTTTCTGTTCATTATTTGGATTGTTTATTCCTATTACTGGTTTATTTCCAGAACTTCCTCTGTTGTTTTCTGCAGTTCAAATAAGTTGCTTTACCCCAAGCTTTGACTTTACAAGTTTTTCTCCCAGAGAATCCGAGTTAGAATTTGCCTAATTCCTACCAGCATTCTAGCTACAAGTTTATTACTCCAAGCCAGTTTCTGCTCAAGCAGTGACAAACCACCTGTGGGAATAGATCAGACAAATATGAATCCCAGCCAGCTGTAACTACAGAAGGCAAATTGCTGGTTCACTAGAGTAGTCTACTTTTATTTATTTGTCCCTAATTATAAGACAAGGATTTAGGAAAATAAAATTATAGCTTTTTTCTGCAAGACCAATCTCTCCCAGAAGAATATGTTCGAACAGTATGGAAAAAGTTTATTTAAAATAATACTGTATGTTTCAAAATTAACCTTCATCTGTGTAGACTGGCAATCAAATGTTACTTAGAATTGTAATCCAAGTAGTATAAAAGGGGGGGAAAAAAAGCCTTGGAGAAGAAAATGTTCAGACTTCTTCCTTTAAGATAAATGATCTGAACAGGAGAGTTTTGAATGTAAGATTAATGTACATTATATTAAATGAATACTTGCCATATACAATCTCATGGATGAAAGGTTTATTTGAATAGTTTCATTCAATTTGCAATAGGCCATTGTAACCCTTTAGCATTGAAAAAATGGGCTTTTACAGTGTTTGACACATGTAAAATGAGTTGGCTCTTCAACATCTGTTCTGAGATATTTACAAAATTCACCTATTAAATTTTAACACTGTGCTCTGAAGTATTCTGCACAATGTAATCAGAAATCTTGGTATATTTTGTTTCATTCAAATGTTAGATCTCCATGGAGAGCTTTGGGATGAAAAACTCCTACATGTCTTTCTTTTAAAGACAGAAAATATTGTATTGATCTTTATATTAAAAAAAATTGTACTGAAAATCTCTAGTTGCATATAAATAAAGGCTTCTTAATTAGTTTTGACACATATTTAAGTTTCAGGCAGATTATAAAGCAGAAAATATGAAAGCATTACTGTTACCTTATAGCAAAAAATTGAAAACTAGAAATTGAAAACTGGAGAGCAGATTTTTGGCTTCTTCAGGGTTGTGCATTGTGGGGCACCAGGGGGAAAAGCCCTGGAGGAGAAAGGGGCCCAAGAAAACTGGTTAATATTCAAGGATAACTCCTAATAGCTCTGAAGAAATGCATCCCAGCAAAGAGGAAAAGGCAAAGACTTGTTTTGATGAACAAGAAGCTCCTGGACAAGCTCAAACACAAAGAAGCCTGCAGAGGGTGGAAGCAAAGACAGGTAACCTGAGTGAAATACATAGTGGTTGTCCAAGCAGGCAGGGATCAGGTTAGGAAAGAAAGAGTAAAATTAAAGATCAAAGTAAACATGGATAGGGACATCAAGGGCAAAGAGAAAATTTTTTTTTAGGTACACTGGCGATAAAGGAAGACTAGGAAAATGTGGGCCATCTCTAGAAGGAAAGAGGAGATTTGGTTAAGTGGGATGTTGAGAAGGCTGAGGTACCCTCAGTTCTGTCATATTTTATTATGATTTTTTTCAGAACCACTAATCAGTCTCTATCTCATTTATTTCAATTTCTGTAGCTGTGATGACAATGCCACTTTTTGTTTACCTGGTCAATAAAAGAGTTTTCCACTAAAAAAAGTGGATTGTCTGAAAATGCAGCTTCTTAGACAAGAAAATCTTCTTGGTTGCAAGGAAAAACACTACTATCATGGCCCAAGATAGAACCCAACACTAGAAGATTTTGTGTAGAGTTAATGTATTTTTTGTCCTTTTCATACATGTTTAACTGGTGAATGAAATTGAGAAACAAATAAATCTACAGTCACTCAAAGAGTTAGAGCAAAAAGTGAGAGAAGAAGATCTAGATTCCTTGTATAGACCTTAAAGTTACTTGTGGCATTAGAAAGCATGGTTGAACAGCAGAATTCTATGATTTTTATTAATTGTTTTTGGTTTGCCTGTAAGAGTTCTGAGAGCTCTTTTCTGGTCTTTGCTATAAATCACATTTCATTAAACAGAGTTTATTTAGCTGATATTGTTTTAACACTACTTCAGTACAAATTAAATCAAGACCATGTACTACTTACTGGATTTCTTTTTGGTTGGATTGTTGGTTGGTGGGTTGGGGTTTTTTTTATTTTGCTTTAATTTGCAACACTACTAGGAAAATTGGAAAAGGAGGAATAAAGTAGTAGTTTAAGACAATGAAGCACATTGAATTCTTAAATGATTGTGCCAATATATTCTGTAAATCTGTAGCAGTTCCACTGTCATGAACATTGGCTTAATATCCAATTAGTGCTTACCAGTACTAATGACTACAGATGACAAGGAAGTTATATTTCTGCACTGTTGTGATGATTAGAAACTGTGCTTTAACAATGAACAAATGAACAAAAGGAATTTTAATCTCCACAGATTGGAAGCTGTTACTTAACTATCCTATTTTAAACAGCAAATTTTCTGACTTAGTCAGTGATTTGTTTTATTGATTTGATTAGCTGTTTCGGCAATGAATTCAGTCTGTTCACTGATGAAAAAAACAAAACCAACTGGCACTGACACGTAGACTGAACATAATTTCTGATGCAAAATCAATTTAACTTATTTTTCGGTTTAAAGATATTCCCACAGAATGTTAATTTGCACCCTTTAGCATGACATCAGGACACAGGAAGTTTTCTGATAATAGACTTGGATAATTTAAAAGATAAAGATGAAACCTACAAAATTCTCCTTATTTAGAGGGGGTTGTAAATAATTTTTCAGAATAAAAAATATTAGAGTTGTTAATTGATAAATATTTGGACTGAACTTCTGCGAAAAGATCATATAGACTTTCCAGCAATGTCATAAAAGAAATGCTAGAAGCAATATTTTAATAAGCATGGTCAATATTTTTGATAACAAATTCCAAATATTCCATTATTTACTAGCTGTTCTATGACAGAAGATATTTTAAAAGTTGTATGATCTGTTCTTGCCATCATTTAGTGCTGAAAAACTTTGTTTCATTCTTCCTGGTATAAGTAATAAAGAAATATTGTACTTCGTGATTTTCTTTCAAGAAACCCCTGATGTACTGAATATTAGGAAAATATTAAAAGTGTAAGTGTATGCTTTCCCTCTTTCTGCCCAGAAATGTCTGGTTTGGTTATTACATCTTGCATGCTATTTTTAGTTTTTTTTCCTGAATATAATCTAACCGGGAAGGTTCAGGCAAGGGCAAGAAGGATGGGCAGGTATGGAATGTGTGCTTTACAGTGAGTAAATAAGAAGGAGCCTTCAGTGCAGTAAAACAGAAAAATCAGGGGAATGTTAGTGGAATAGAGGGATTGTGAAAGGACTATAATATCATGACATTATTAAAGCAGATAAATAAGGATGCATTTCTCAGTGTGTGTGGCTACATTACTAGTGTTGATTCAGATAAGAGAGCATTTGAATTTAAGATCGTGCTCCCTTAAACCTTTGTTTTCAATCACAGCACATTTCCTACTCTGGGAAGCTGTGGTAGATGTCATATCATAAAAAAAAAAAAAAAAGAAAAGGAAAGGAAAAAGAAAAGAAAAAGAAAATAAAAGGAGGTAAAAATGGACTTCTGCATCATTTGATTTAGCCTTGTATGGACCCAAGAGTTTGTATAGGAAGGCCTGTTGAAATTAAGGGTCTACATGCTGGTGTTACTGACAGCAAGGATCCAATTGGGGATTATTTGCAGAATCAAGTAGCATAAGGTAGTCTGAGCTTAAGTGAAGCATTAAGCCCTAATTGAAGACGACAGTGTAGATACTTTCCCAGGAACAGGTAATTGTTTAAGTGGAGCCTAGAAACCATGCTATAGAACAGAAACATCAGCAAGTGCAGAGAAAGGGGACAAACATTACCACCTCCTTTATTGATCTCTTTGTAGATACACACTAATTCAGCTGACACCTCAGCACAGCCTTTCCAAATTATTTCATTCCCAATCAGCCTACCTGTCATGCAGAGCCACAGCTGATCTTGGCAAAAAAATGTCTATGTCTGTCTTCTAGCACTGAGAGAACTAGTTCTGCATTTCAAACATCAAACTGGAAGTGACCAACTCAGTTATTAGAACCAAATTTCAGACCTCTATGTTGAGTCGTACAGAACACCATGTCTAAAAAAAAAGATAAAATCTATCTTAACATATACACTGATGGCTGAATTTTAAACTCCACCACAAGTTAATACGGCAGAGGTGATTGATCATTTTGGAGGTAAATTATATGAATTCTTTTCTTGTTCTATTAAAAAACAAAAATCTATTGAAAGTGTTTTCTTCTGGACATTTGATAGCTTGGATTTCATTGGCTTTTTATATGTATTCTTTATATATATATATATATACACACACATTTTTATTTTACAGCTGCTATTTATGTGTTTTATTTTGATTCCACAGGGACCTATTACTTAATTATTATATTTAGATATCTCCTTTAGAGACACTTAATGTACTTTTCTAAATGCTTTGAAAATGTAGTGTAGCTTTTTAATGGATTATTTCTTTAGATGGATTTTAATGCACTTTGTTGCTTCTGTGTCTCTGTCGCTGAGTGTTTAATGTCAAACCTCCTGTTAACTCCAACACTATGCAATCTGCTGTTCTTTTGTTTTCAATGTTTTATAATTGGAAATGTGCTGTATAAAAAGGGCGTCATTCTCCCTGGGAACTCTCATGCAAAGTAGGAATCTGAAGATAGGAAAAGCTGAAGTGAAAATTTTTAAGAGTGTGTATGCAGTAAATAATGCTATTGATTTTTTGGGTTATGTTGCACTTGTGCATATTTTAATCATAGCTGGCTCAGATTTCAGTTCTTCGATAATCTAGGTCCGGTTGTGGTGACAGGAAAAAAAATACAAAGAACTTAATGTTTCATAATTGCAAGAAGTAACTCAAAATCTATTTTTCATGTGCTAATTGGACCACAGTAATAAACTTATAAGATCAGAATAAACATCTGTGGCTTTCAGCTCATTTTTAAATAAACAAACAAACAATAATAATATTAAGCAATATATGTCCTTGTACCTGCAATTTTTAGGTTGATTGCCATTACAGAATATATGTTGAGGACCATTTCTTTATGGCAAAATTCTTCTGCACAAATTCATCCCAATACATGCTATAAACAGGAATGATATGTTTGACATTTATAAGACCGATAAATGTACTCAGAGTTGTCATGGTAAAATTTCGTGGTGAGAAATCTATGGATTCACACTGTAGTAATGATTCTACTTAAACAGGAATTATCTTCGTCTTTACTAGGGCAAAATATCCAACAATTTTAAGGTACCTTTAAGAAATAACAGTTGTGTCCATAGTCCACATAGCCATACAAGCTGTAGTTTGTTTTAAATAGTTCCTGGTTTCTGTTTGCACATTTATGTATTTGAGAATTCTTCTGATCTTATCTAATTATCCTTCTCCACTTTAATATTATTTTGAGAATAGTTGTTTCCTTTTTCTTTGGCTATAAACCAGTATATTCTTCATTAATGTCTTTTTTACAATATTTATACTTATTTTTTCTTACCATTTTCTGAAACTCATCAAAAATTTGGTACTGAACTCATTTTTCCTTGAAGTAAGTTTCTCATGGTTCTATTTTTTCCCTACATTTCACTTTAAACTAAACTGTTTTATTTAAGTTTTTTTCACAGTTCTGCTCTTTCAGTTGTTCTTTCTAGACGATAAAGCTTTTATTCTTAAATCTAATTCCACCCATAGAGTGGACTACCCTGCATAGTTTTTCATTATCCATAATGGTTAAAATAATTTTTTTTCTAATATTTGCAGAAATCATCATTTCAGACATATTCCAAAGGTAATAGATTAAACGGAAAATAAACAGAAGAAGTAAAAATGTTTAATCAATTCAATTAAAAATCATGATATTATATAGTGAAAAGTCCTTGTTAGTAAATTATGGATATACCAAAAATTCCTAAGCAAATCCAAATAATGTGTACTTTCCATCAGGTCTCAGGCTACGATGGCACAAGAATAGTACCAGTCCACTCCTTCATGAAAACCACTGAAGAAACACTTCTCCTATTTGGGTAGGTAAGGAGGGTGTTGGTTTTTTTTTCCCTTCTTCTCAAAGCTGATCAAGTCTTAAGTGCTGACACATGCCCAGAAATCCATGTAATTTTTCTCTACCTAGACACAAGATGAAACGAACCTCGGACATACTGGTCTCTCTAAACGTGAAAGAGAGTGACTGAAATAGAGAACACAAATCCCTTGTTCCACTACTTAAATAAGGTATTAAAAATGTAATGTTTATAGGGTGACAAGCATTTACCAGCAGTAAATGTTTCACGCTCAGCAGAGTTTTCCTTAAGAAGTTGTGCAGCTACAGAATTTTATCACACTCTTCTATACCACAGTACACTGACTTAATGAGTGTAACAAGACAGTGATTCAGGTATTAAGTCATGGCAAAGTGTCGATAAAAAGACAAACAAAACTGAGAGTTTGGTGGATGAGAAGCTAGACATGCCCCAGCCGTGTGTGCTGGGAGCCCAGAACCCCCCGTGTGCTGGGCTGCACTCAAAGCCCCGTGGGCAGCAGGGCAGGGAGGGGATTCTGCCCCTCTGCCCTGCTCTGCTGAGACCCCACCTGCAGGGCTGCATCCAGCCCTGGGGGCCCAGCACAGGAAGGACAGGGACCTGTTGGAGCCAGGCCAGAGGAGGCACCAAGGTGATCAGAGGGATGGAGCAGCTCTGCTATGAGGAATGGCTGAGAGAATTGGGATTGTTGAGCTTGGAAAGGAGAAGGCTCTGGTGTGACCCAGTTTTAGCCTTCCAGTGCCTGAAGGGAGCCCACAGGAAAGATGGAGAGAAACTATTACAAAGGCCTGCAGTGACAGGACAACGGGGAATGGCTACAAATAGAAAGAGAGTAGAGTTAGATTAGATACTGGAAGAAATTATTCCCTGAGAGGGTGTTGAGGCACTGGCACAGGTTTCCCACAGAAGCTGTGGCTGCCCCATCCCTGGAAGTGTTCAAGGTCAGGCTGGATTGTTCACTCAGCAACCTGGTCTAGTGGAAGGTGTCCCTGGCCATGGCAGAGGAGCTGGAACAGAAGGTCCCTTCAAACCCAGGCCATTCTGTGATTCTATGAATCTATGGAAACCTTTCTTTTATCTGTGTGTGTCTGTATGTGTACAGGAATACATATGTGTAATTAGGAATTTAAAAAATAATATGGCTATTATGATAGAATTATTTTATGCAGCTTTCAGTTAAAGGGGCCTTTGACACTTATAGGTTGAGGCTTGAATTTCATATCAGTGTCTTCCAGGATGGACTTAGTATTTCTAAGTATTTTCCTACTGGTGTTGTGATTGCAATCAGCCCTTGCTGGTGTGGTGGAAGGTTTAAAGGCACAGAATCATAAATCATGCTCATGAAGACTGAGAGCATAACTAAAAGGCTACAGTCAGATTAAATATGCTCAACAGTACCTAGAATTTGAATATTACTCAACCTCATAACCTCTTGTAGTTTTCTTGTTTTTCTATGACTCTTGAGGAATAAATGGCTGGTCAGATAAACTGTTGTGATATTTACATTATTCTCACATCCACTGCCTTCCTTCAGGGCCTGGAACCTTCCCTTTTTTGTCCTATAGTAGTAACCTTAGTAACATCATTGAACACCCTATATTCCAATTCTTCTGCTTCCTCCAGGTGTCTTAGATAATGCTCATAATTAAAATAGTTAATTTTTGCATACAAAGTAAATCTATTGTTTCAAAACACTACTGTTCATGTGGGAAAACATATAGGACATGAGATTCAGGACCCAACTTCTTTTTATGTCACTGACAAAAAAGATCCTTTGAATAAGCTGCTCTCCCCTACCCTCTGTTGTGGTCCAGTTTAAACCCAGAAGAATGAAGAAAACTAAGTCTTTGTGTATAAACTGGAAAGAACATAGAAGGTTCAAAAGATACCCAAAAACGAGATTAAAACCAAATGAGGTTAGATGTTGGTGACAAAAGAATTGATGTTTCATTTAATAGTAAAATAGGCAAAGAGAAAGAAAGAAAGAAAGAAAGAAAGAAAGAAAGAAAGAAAGAAAGAAAGAAAGAAAGAAAGAGAAAGAAAAAGAAAGAAAGAAAGAAAGAGAAAGAAAAAGAAAGAAAGAAAGAGAGAAAGAAAGAGAAAGAGAGAAAGAGAGAAAGAGAGAAAGAG
>VZTF01006540.1:262474-303368 GCA_013397755.1 Cnemophilus loriae | reverse complement strand
CTTGGTGGTGAGGGGCCCCACTGCCGCCGCCACGCTGTGCCATGCCGCGCTGAAGAGTATAGAATCCATGGATTAATATGGATTTTCCCACCTTTGGACAGGTGGGAACGCCCACGTGCCTCCCTTGCAGGGGGCCGGTTTGACACTGTCCCTTGCAACACGGAGGGTCTGTTGCATCATGCTACAGTGTTGTGATGCAGAGTCTGGGGATCTCTTTGAGGGGGCCCTTTGATGGGCCATGTCACCCCCTTCTGCTGTGGATAAGTTTCTTCCCCGGGTGAAGGGCCCCTCAGCTGGGCTCCTCTGCACATCAGAGGATGGGCGGTCACTGCGCCTCTGACCAGAGGCTTTCCAACACACACCCAAAGCCTCTCTCCCCCCACCTTTTGGTGCAAGGGTCTGTGTGAGCCTGGCAGCTGATAGCCCTGGGGCTGTGGTCTCCACCCTGAAGGTATTGGGCTTGTGCTTCGTGAACCTCCCCAGCCCTGAGTTGTTACTTTATCTTATCTTCATAAGGAAAGGGTCCAGGGCCTCACTCCAAAGGCCTATTCGGGCCGTGGTGGTATTCTTTCCAGCTTTTGTAATATGGTTTTAAAAGTCCGTCATGGAAATCCTTAAGCCAAAACTATAATATTTCTGTCTCTGACACCCTCTTCTCCATCAGAAGAGTCATGTGCTGAATGCCATTTTTCAAGTTGTTCTCTATTCCCTTGGTTTAAGGAACAATGTGCAATACTTATTATTGACACAATTTAAAAACCATAATATGTCATATATTTAAACTTAGGTGGTAGCATTACGTTTTCCATTAAAACTTCACACTGCTTTTTAAATACAGCTACTCAATGATAACACCCACTGTTCTATAAAACTCTTAAAAGAGAAAAATTCTCTTACCAAAGTTAATAGTTGCCCAGTTAAATCTGCAGGAGTCCAGCCAACACAATGCATCTATCTGCAATAGGTACCTAAATCCAAAGGTCTTTATGAAACAGTAGCTACTTAATCCTCATAAACATTTTTTTCTGAATCTAGAGATGTACCTCTATGTTTCTTCAGACATATCAAATGTTATCTTAAATCTGTCACTAACTTATTTAAGGTACATTAACACTTTTAATACTTGAGAAAGAAATATGAAACAGAAAATTTAGTGTATTGTGACATTTGGGAAAAAAACCCAACTCTAAAAGACTATAAAAATGCTATTTGGATTACAGAAGATGTGTCATACTTTTCTTTAAAAATCAGTCACAGGTTCCTGTCATTCCTACAAACCACGTACATGGTTTCTTATAAATGCATCATTAAAATGTTTCCTGTTGCTTATACGTAAGCGTTCTGGAAGAAAAAACATGCCTGCATAGAGTATTAAATAAAAGACTGGTCTTACATGAAGGACAATTACCAAAGCTCTAACTTCTTATTGAAGCAGTGAGACATGGAATAAATATCTTGAGTCTGAAAGAACACCTGTTGAACTACTGATCTATTAAAAGTTCCTTGAAAAGCATCAGCAGGAGAAATAATGTTTTTCAAATGTGACTGAATTGAAGTGATTAAAGCATATATTCTGTTGAGAAAATCATAATAATGGGAAGAAATTGTCTGCTTTTCAAAAGAAAAATCAGCTATTAAAAAAACCAATATACTTTCCAGAAAATTTCTCTGGTTCAGTGTAAGACAGGATTTGCATACAAATTTGGAAAATTTGGTGAAATAAATAAATAAATAAAATGTTGCAGAAAGCTTGTAATGAGAGAAAGGTTGTGTGTTTGGTTGTTTCTTTTTTCCCTTAGAAATGAAAACTCAGCAAGTCAAGGCGATGAAAGAATGCAGTTTTTGTTAAGTACTGTTACAGTTGCATTTTCTACAACAATGGGGGAGGGGGTGTTGGTGTTACCATTATTGTTATTATTGAGGTATATTTAATATATTTACCAGACCACTTGTATAAGCATTTTGTTCAGCTTCAACCTTTAAAGTTTTAATAAAAATTATATTGTTATGCCTTTTTAAAGATGAGCACTGAGAATAATTGAAATTCATGCATTTTGTCCCTGGCAGAACTCAGAATAATATTCCAGACTTTTTCTTACATAAGTGCTGATGTTCATCTTCTTCACCTTCAAATCTTAAGTACAGAATGTGTATTTTAATGAAAAAACACGTTAGGAATATTTTCTTTAATTCTAAGACAACCCCGAGAAGATCTGAAGATAGAGAAGTCAGTTATGTTAAATGCCAAGATGTGTCACGTTTAAGAACGTTCACTGTTTCACTTTGTCTGCAATCTTTAGGCAAGGAGAATCTATAACAGTAGAATGTTATATGTATTCACTGAGTTTTAATCTTAAAATCAATTAGAGCTTCTGTTGTCCTACCTTATGAGGTAGTCAGGATGATCGTACGGCAGAAAAATGTACGTCAACATGTTTTACCAAAGACGAATTTTTCAGTGAGCCTTCAGAAGGCATGGCCTGGCCTTCCCCTTTTATAAAGGATATTTTCAAGTAGAGGACTTATGGGCAGCTCGCTTTGCAAAGCTCTTAGTACTTCCACTAATGGAACATCAGGCCTTTGAAAGGGAGAAGTCTTCAAAAGCTCATGTGAGTTGGGGTCTGTTTGGACCAATGTTGTAAAAAAAAGTGGAATTTACACGGAAGGAGGAGGTCATTAAGGAATCCAATTTACAAACATGGGGTGGTACCTCATTTCTTTCTAGCTTTAATATCATAATCTCTTAACCCTCACATTCCTTATGTAACTCTACCCTAATTCTAATTTTAACTCATTATCCTATCACATGGGATTTTGCCTGAAAATCACCTCTTGATTCAACTCCTCTGCCAAGCTTGTCATTCATTTCACAAATCCATCAGAACAAGCCAAAAAAATTATTTTGGATTTTGTGACAATTTTCTGAATACCCAGTTATAATTTTTTTACCAAAAAATAACTGTTGCCCATTCCATTGGATAGATAAGACATAGAGCAGATCAGAAAAAAACGAAAAGCAAGCTGTAGACTATTTATAGTAAATCATAGGGTTGAATATAGAAAGGCAAAAATGTTTAAGTGATTTTGGATAATGGAGAACAATTATTTTAGGTGTTTCCCACTTTGACATTTCATTAATTCATAGAAATTATTTTATACATGTATAAGTGCACACATATTGAGTAACTTCTGTTATTCCAATTTAACCATTGAATTGCTTATCCTTTTCTTCTTCTCCTTACCCTTCAGTTACCCATCTGACTGATGTATATCACAGTCTATCCTTGAGAAAATTCTGAGGCAGTAGTTTACAATTCTTTCCTGATGATCATTAAGCAACAAAAGTGTTTTTTAAATCAGCAGGACCCCTCGAGACATACTTACAGCACCCTCAAACAAATGAAGCTCTCACGTTATAAAATAACAAATGATCTCAAAAATCAAAGATAATGGTATAACTGACTTATACTGGTCTGGATATTTCTTTAATCATTTATATCCTTAAAATCACTGAGGTCTCTGCATTTTAAAGCGGACTATGCTATGCACAATGAATAAGAGGGGAATAATGATAACATTTACAGGAATCTGACATCACTCACAGGAGTTATCATTAACATGAGTAAGAAGAAAAATAAGTTATCTTCCCGTCCAAGTAACTTACGATTCTTTCTTTGATTTTGTATAATATTCAAGTAAGTGTATTGCTACTTAAAACGACAGAAATTGTCTGGGTGAGGCTCTCTAGTGTTCAAGAAATGTAGGCTATGTTTGAATATCTCTGTTTAGACCAAACCCAAAAATGTTCATAGAATCACAGAATAGTAGAATATGATGAATTGCAAGGGACCCATCAGGATCATTGAGTCCAACTGCTGGCCCTGTACAGGACACCCCAACCACATCACCATGTGCTTGAGAGCATTGCCCGAATGCTTCTTGAGCTCTGTCGGGATTGGTGATATGGCCATGTCCCTGGGGAGCCTGTTCCAGCGCACAACCACCCTCTGGGTGAAGAACCTGCTCCTAATATCCAACCTAAACATCCCCTGGCTCAGATTCAGGCCATTTCCTCAAGCCCTGTCACTGGTCACAAGTGAAGAGATCAGTGCCTGTCCCTCCACTTCTCCTCATGAGGATGTTGAAGAACAGGATGAGGTCTCCCCTCAATCTCCTTCAGGCTGAAGAACAGTTGCAAGTGGCTTTCTCTGCTCTTTTAAACAAAACTCTGATGGTAAAATCTATGGAATTTAAGCCAGAAGCAAGGCATTCAAGTTTGTCCTACAGTTATAATTTTGGCGCAGTTGAGTACATCATATTTGTCTGTGCCTGTTTTCACGCCTATAGCACGTAAGTAATTAATTTCCTGGGAGGTCAAGGCAGTCCCCATTGAGTCTCCCATGGATGAGACTAAGGGCTGATTTGAGACAACAAATAAATGTCAGGAGATTCCTCCACTGGACTGCTGCTGTGCCTAGACCAACCAGCAGTCACTGCCTGTACCTGCTGATTGATTAATTGAGGCTGGATGGACATTCTGGGCAAAGAATCTCGCTATGCAAGCAACTTGATGAGGTAAATACTGCTGTGGGTGAAGAAACTGATCAAATTGAATATAGGTAATTTTAAAAAGTCTAAGCAAACTCTTCTCACAGATGCAAAACTGGTTGTGAAAGATAGTTTTTTCCACATAGTTAAGATAGTTACAAGGTTTAAGATAATCAGTAACAACGGTCATGCATGTGCTAGAGGGATCATGTGCAACCATACTGAATCTGGGCTATAAAAATACAGCAGAACAGTTTGGGTAATCTCACATCATGTGAGTATTTTTGTGCAGTTGCAAAGACGTTCAACAGAGACTCACGTCAGCATCTGGGCAGCAGCTGACCACCCTGCTGGAGAGATTCAATTCCCAATGTATTACCCTTTGCAAAATATTCCACAGTTTATTTATTTTTAATGCTTTAAGTACAAATTAACAAACACACCTTTCATAACATATACCAATATGAAGACAATAAGACTGATTCCTATGAAGTCTTGATGGCTTTTCAGAATCATGCTATTTTTTCCTTTGCTATTCAGAGCCAGCAGTTCATAGTGGTGATTTATTAATATTATAAAAGATGTTTCATCTTGTTAAACGTCAGAGAACACTACATAGAACAGAGATATTTAATTCAAGTCACCTTGGAGACAGCATATTTTCCTATCTTCTCTTACAAAAAATTTTCTGGGATGTATTTGCTGCCTCCTTAAATCTTAAGACTAAGTTACAGAAGACTCAGGATTGGATTTTTTTCTGCTCTTCTGAGAGGTGAATCAAAATTTTGCCTTTTTGGAAGCTTGCATTTAAAGACTCCGCTTTCAATTTTTTCCTTGGTTTTGATTGTTTTGGTTTGTTGTTTTTTTTTTAACTCGAGATCTCTTAATTGTCTAATTGGTTAGTTAATTCATTTATAAGGCTTTGATAGCATTGTGTGCCCAGATGTTATAGGAACATGTTACGTTTTTAAATAGCTACTTGGTTTATTCCTTAGCTAACAATTTCCTCAAAGAATAAAAAGGCAGTGGCATAGAAACTCAGCTGAGAAACAGTGTATGTAGATATTCCCACATATTGGTATCTCATTTTATGAAATACTTGACTGAAAACAACAGGGTATATATTTTCCTCAATTTTTATTGAGAGAGTAATAGTGAAATAAAAGTCAAATACACTGAATAGAAATTATACTTGTATTAGTAGTAATATTCAGAATCATATCTTGTTCCTTAAACAAACCTGAGTTTCAGGAAAAAAAAAGAAAGGAAAAAAGGGGGGAAAAAAAGCTAAACCAAGGAACATAAAATGAAAGAATTTTGGAGAATCCTGAAATTCAAATTCATAATTTAATATGGAAATTTTTAAGAACATTAGCAAGTTTGGTATCTCAGGTGACACAACAGATATATGGTATTTAATTCAATAATGTAATTCCTTACTAGGATGTATATTTTATTAAAATATTATATGCACTTTGACTTGGCAGGATTATTAAAAAAATTCCTTTGTGATGTCAGATTTTGGTAGCCCTCCAGAAAGCATGAGACAGAGATATCGTTGTAGCCAATGTTGTTTTCTGGGTTCTGTTTGGTGCTGATTTTGGATAGTGTTTACATTCCTCATGAAGTTATTTGTAAAAATTCCTATACTTTAAACTAAAACTTAGGTCTAGGGAAATAAGCATCACCCCTGATTCAGTTAGGCTTCTGTGAGAAATCGGAGAAGATAATCTTCTCAAGCAGAAGCTGTCAGTATTGGGAGCCAAAAAGGCAAATATATGCAAAAAAAGTAACATTCTCTTTCGTAAAAGTAAAAATTAAAATTTATACCTGTCTGTATTTGTGTGACATACCCGCTTACTGCAGCTCAAAGGGATAATACAGGTGCTGGCATTTGTGAAATCTTTTTCCATGAAAACTGAATTTTACAGAAAACCAGGATAACATTTTTCCCTTTTTTGCAGAAAACTGATACATTTGCAGCCCTCTGGGTGTGTGAATTGGTTCAACATTCTATTATTTCTGTTGCAAACCACTGTTCTGCTAAGAATTTTGTATTACTAACACGTTCAAAATATTTTTGATTTCAACAGTACTCTACTAAAAATGATTGCTGAAACGTCTTGATGGAGAGGAAAAAAAAATATCAAATAGGTCTAGGCTCAGGCTGAGAGACATTTGACAGTTCTCAGCACTTCAGTTCCCAAAACAGTGAATAAAAACACTGTTCAATATTTGATATCCCAAGCACAGTTAGTTGTGTCAGTAGCTGTGATAAGAACATGGTTCTGTAGAATGTGGTTTCTTTTAAAAAAAAACAAAAAACAGGGAATAATTCTTAACAACATTTTATTGACTAAGGACAAAATAGTTTTATAGACCTAAAGATAATAATCAATCTTGTTTTATTTAACCCTCATGAAATATTTTTTTTCTGTGCAATTTCAGAATATTCTACCTCCGAAATAAACATGAAAAAAGAGTTAGGACATTTAGGTGTAAAAGAAGATGTCACATGTAAGTATGGACACTTACCAGGGAAAGGTTTTCCGAGCATGAATGCACAGGTTATGCAAGGATTTTTTTTTTTTTTTTCAATTCTTAATGAGAGGCAGTCAGAGAAAACTTTTAGTACTTTTACAATTTATAAATTGATGACAGACTTCAGTGGCATTTCAAATGAAGGTCTTCAGAACTGAACTGAACTGAAGATGGAATCTTCTGCTGGGTAAAAAGGACTTCAGAGTCCTCTGAGGAAATAGCAGCTCGTATTGTGTCCTATCCATTTCCACTCCTGATGCCCAGAGAATTTAGGGTAAACTTTCCTCTCCTAGGTGGAGACAGTTAGAATTTATTCTAATTTGTTACTATTTCATGGTGTGAACTCCTATCGAGCCCAGCTGCTCACATGCTAGACCTGCAATTGTTTCTGCTGCTCTGTGCATTTTGGAATTATCCTTCTCTCTCCAGGTACATCAGGAAATCTCTCGGCTCATCCCTCCTCCTGTGCCACAGCAGCAGGTGAAATTCAGAGACAAAAGCAGCTCTTGATTCCCCTGCTACCACTAACCCTCGTGACAAAATGACACCAATTTTTGTTATTTCCTTTAAGAGCCTTCAATATCCCCTCTTAAATAGGTCTGAGCATGTAAATAGTGCATCTCTTCCATCTAAATCTGTGTATCACTGGGATATTCAAATGAGCCTATGGGTTTTTAAAAAGATATATATTAAAACCTGTGTTTTTCTGAATATTTCTGTGCAGATCAGTTGTGTCTTTCACATTTGTTGAATCCATTAATTGTAATACAGTTTATAGAATCAGATAAGGTACAATGCTGTAAAACACACAAACTATTTATATACAAGAAACATTTTGTGCAAGGCATGATGGTAACATTTTGCTACTTTAAATACCTATGAAACTAAAACACAACAAAAGAGCTCTTTATGTAGTTTTGACACCAGAATAAGTTCAGCTTGGTAACACAACTAATTTAAATCATGCAGCTTTAATGATGTGCCCTTTTGGATTTGTTTTTACTTTTCATGAAACACATTTTGATCATTTTACTTTGAAAACTGCGTCTTTTGAAACTTTTAAATCCATCTCCCAGTACTTAGTTTGTCTGCTAAAAGTATCTCATTAAATATGTCCCTCTAACTAGGTGTTTGGAAGATCTTAACACACGCATTTTTTGACTGTAATAATATTTTTAATATTAAAAAAAGCCCCATTCATTTGGAATGAGATTTAACCTGAATAATTGGCATTTGGCAGGGCTGGTGATGCTTCTGAATAAGAACAAAGATTCCTAATAATAAATAGTTTTGGTGCATGCTCACATTCTTGGATTTCCAGCATTTGTTAATTGCGCCTTAGGGGGACCGTTTTTCTGGAAAGCTCAAACCCTTTTTTAGACACGCATGATAAGTCAGACATAGAAGCATCTTGTTGCGAACCCCCACATGACTGCAAAGTTGTCAACCAACAGTGCACAGCTCTATCATATGAATCGGTGTTCTTGTGCAGAACAAAAGAGGAAATATTTAAAAGATGTGCATGCACACAGACAGATGGACAATGCAGGGCTTGCAGGTTCTGCATCAATCCTCTGCTATGTCAGCTGTCTCCCATAGAACTGACTTCCCGAGAGAAAATTGAAAAAGGGATTTTTTTTTTTGGTTTATTTTTTATTAATAACACATGCATGGTCTCCATTTAATACTGCAGTAGCATATAGGATAAAGAAATATTGAGATAATTTATTGGAGAAAGTTTTAGATAAGCTAATGAGTGAAACATGAAAGACAGGCTCAACTGGGTTAGTAGGAATTTGTCATTAATGGAAATATAAGGAATGTATATTTTATATAAAAAGAATCTTACTAAAAACACAAAAATCCCCCTAATAGTACAGAACCTTGCCATTTTGTCTCATTTTCAGGCTAAGCTTTTGGTGCATACCTGTGAAATTAAACACATTACAAACACAAGTAATTATGCTATCAGAATTGTATTTTTATGCCCTCTGGAAAATTCAAAGAGCAGAACTAGCTATAATAGATTATTATTTATGTACCATCTTATTTTACCACAATTACTTGTTACTGTTAATCACTACTGTTAGGTATTAGACAAGACAGGTTTTCCTACATGGGTAAGATGAAATAAAACTAGATTATGTGAGAAGAAATATATATATGTATATATATATATTTAAAGACTACATAGATGAGTATTGGAAAAGCTTTTACAGGACCTGCAAGACAGATCTCTAAGCATCAGTTTATGTGTTATAAATTTGCAATGGAAATCCTATTTGGAAGGAAGCAGATTTTGTAGATTTTACCCATTGTGTCCTGAGAGCTGTGGGCTCATTGACTATTCATAGATGATTGTATCAATAATGTTATTAGTATTTATATTTCCCTGAGTCATTTGATGTATTTTCGGGGGAATCATTATATACAAAAGATAAATAATTCTCATTCCCAGTCCTCTCGTTCAGATTGTATCCCTGAGGAAATAGAATTGACTTTTATTTGTTTGGAGGACGTGGTGAAGTAAATACCTTGCCTATCACAGTACTGCAAAGCCCCTTAAATGGTGTAGAAGAATTTCTGATAAGGGACATGTTTGCATCCATTTGAATCCTATTCTCAAACAGAGGCTGGATAACAGAGGAGGAAGGTGAAGGAAAGTGAAGGAGAAGGAAAGTGAAGGAATCTAAAGCTCTTCTAACAGCTTTCCCCACTATTTCCACTTTTTCCTTTCATCTGACCCTTGTCCCATCGCTCCTTCCACTCCTTTGATAAACTTGGATGTATGTAAATATACATCATTGTTTTGAGAGTGTTTTACCCTTGACTATTTTTGCCATTCATTATTACTGTAATTTGTGAAAACCTGCTGTGGTTAACTATGTTATTAAATCTGTAATTTTACAAGTATTTTGCACTGTTAATATTATATCTTATTTATAATTATTGCTCTGCCTATTATCTCTTTCTGGAAAAAGATTAACTTTATTCAGCAGGGGCGGTTTTGCTGAAGTGCAAGGAGTCTGAAGCCCAAAAAACTGATGCTAATGAAGACCCGTGTAAGCTTCCATCCCAGGGATAATGTCTCTTAGAGATTCTAATGTGGCACCATAAGGGAAAACATGTCATGACTGAGCTACAAAGCACTCCACCAGAATTGTTCCTAGGCACCTTTTTTCCTAAGCTGGCTGAACACTGATCAGGAGCTGCTTACTGTTTCATTCTTTCCACTTAATATCAGATTGCCTTGGTGACAGATGCTGTTCCATGAGGACTGTCACGTTCACATTCTAATTACTCAGGAAATCAGCAGGTTACTTTTTTCCCCACCAAAATATCTATCTTCCCTCTTCTTCCCAAGGAACTCTGCCAAATTAATCTATGTACAGATATTACAATTTAGCAACATTTTCCTCAAAGTTTTTGTATCATGTTGTGAAGAGGGCAGACTAGAAGCTTTTGCTAGTGTTTTCTCACTCTAATAATAAATGTGAGAAATCTGTATTGTTTTCTGTTTTCTAGCAATTAATGTGGTAATTTAAAATATCTAGATAAGAAATATTTTCTTTCTCATCATGGATACCTTAGAAAACTCCTTATAATTGTGTGAGACATGCTCATATCTTGTACAGATAGAGAACAAAAATATTTTATTTAAAGATGAATCTGATAAATGTAAATGTTAAAGTATATGTATGTATATATGTATGTGTATATATGTATGTATATATATGTATGTATAAATACATATTCATCAAGACATTCGTAGAGTAATACTTCAAAATATATTCAAATAAGGATTTTTATATTCAGTTACAGTAATTCCAACATTTAAATTCCAGGTCTATGCAGGCAGATGTCAGTGAAAGTATCCTTAACTTTTTATACGATAATCTCTTGTTTTCTGGTGCTACACTCACCCTTCTGAATCTCTTCTGGCTCTGATTGTGGACAGTTTTAGCCATCCCCAGGCAAAGAGACTGGGAATGTTGGAGTGAGCACCAGCATCCTCAGACCTCTCTGGGAGGAGTATGATGCTGCCAATTGGGTCCATTCCTTCTCAGTCCTGGAGTTCCCTTGGCTTTCCTTTCATGCTTTTCTCATTCGTGCCTGCTCCCTGTGCCTTGATTACAGGAAAGGAATGAAAGGTGCCCCGCAAGCCTCGGGGGCTGTTTGCAATATACATAAACCATTTCAATTTAATACTCTTCCTTACCCTACTGTTCTTGTTGCCTTATGATTTTATGGGTTCTTTCTCATATCAGGTTTTCCTATCCTGAATCACAATAAAAACCATAATTTCCAGCAAAAGGGGCCGAATGATCTCAATTATTTTTATTTCTTAGAAGAAACTCTCTGTCCTTTGTTGTATTCTGTGACTATTTATTATTAACCAAAAGGCTGGAGAGACTAATTTGGTTATCAATTACTGTCTGTACAACAGAAATCCCATCTGTTTTCCAGAAGTCTGTGGTTATACATGAGCTTTAAATGTGAAACTCTATTGAATGCTGTCAGAAAAGTCTATGTACAATACATGTCATTGAATACATTGTTTGATGACTACAGTAAAAATACCTTCAAACCACTCCAATAATTTAATGAGGCATACTGGTCTCACCTGAAATCAAAATAGCTATTGTTTCCTCAACCAGACTTCTACGTTCCAGAATATGTTGCTCTTTTAAGTATTCTGAAGATGTCTTCTGCAAAAATATGATGTCCTTGCAATTGTGTATAAAAATCAATTGTCCTTTGCTCAAAATAGACATTTTTTCCTAGCCCATAATTATATCCATCCAGATGGCTCCCTCCCCGAAAGAAATCCTCCTGCTTTCAAAGGAATCTGACCTGCCTGCATAAAAAAATGAATACATGAATTTTTTTGAGAGACATCCTTTTTTTTTCCTCCACAACTTTGCCACTGACCAATCCACACAGCCATAGGCCTTCTCTTGTTTCTAATTTGCACAAGATGGAGGAGCACTAATAAAGAGGCAGAAATTTTGGAAGGCTTTATACAGAAGCTAAATATTTATAAATTATCACCAATATTTGATTAGAAAGGTTAAGTTTCAACTGACATTTTAGCAACTGGTTGATAATCACTAATATTCCAGGTCAGAGTGTCATCCTCTAAATTTTTACTGTAGTTATTGCCTTAGCTATGGAATGCCTTGTTGACATTCCATAGCTAAGGCAGTAACTGCTTTTGGCACCCTGATTTGGCAGTTTTATTAAGATTTTAAATTTATAAATATATATTTATATTAAAAACTTTATTAAAAGTTGTTATCAAAAACTTCGATTTCTATCAAGAATCTTGAGTAAGAAATGCAAAAAGACCTTGACATGTAGTTCTGATAGGTAGTGCTATCTATCAATGCCCACTTGACTTGTAACTTTAACCTTGTCACTCTTTTTTTCCCTAAACCTGGTTTCCTAAGTACTATGTAAATGTGCACATCTTGACAGACAAAGTTTGAAAGGAGATTTAAATACAATTAGTGGAACAGTTCATATGCGGGACAAAGTAAAATGGTTATTCTAATTAATTACAACCTTTACTCAAAAACTGCATCTGTAAGAGTATCACCCCTGCAGTAATAATGTTGATGGGATAAAATTAATGTTGCAGACAAGAGAAATGTACTGAATGGTGAGTTAATTGAAAACAAAAGAAGCAAAGAAGAATACTTACTCAAGAAAACCTGTAAACGTTTCTGCTCACAGGCCAGGAATGATGTCAAAGAAGGTAGTTCTCAATTCTGTAACAGTAAGTCAACATATAATTTTTTTTTTATTATTATTAAAAAAGTGTGTTAAATAACCGTGGGATTTTTATTTCAAAATATCTATAATGTTAAGCATCACCTTAGCTAATGATAACTTGACTCATTCTGACTTTCTGCATACACGTTTTGGAGCAAGACACTCCAGCTCAATTTGCTGCCATTGTTTGGTTTTTACATCAGCTCTCAGTGCTTTGGACCACTTTGAAAGATTCTTTGGTACCTGGTTATCAGTCAATTTCCCCTTGCTCTATTATTTTAATTATTGCTGTTATTATACCACTTTAGAGCCTTCTGTTTTAGTTATGGTTTCAAAGTTTTGTGGTGTCTCAAACTCTGCATATGAAAAGGTTACATTCAGTAATTTAGGACAGACTTTGTTTCTCCTTTAAGAAATAGGTAGTACTAGTTACTGCACATCACTCTAGCTGGTCTTTTTCATGGATAAGACATTGCTAGAAAAGGACATGTGGCCCAAGTTTATGCTAAATACCAAGTACAAAGTAACTAAATTGTATGCTATTTTTCCTTCTCACAGCTATCCTTTAGATTTTCCAAAAGTTATGTAGATTCTAGTTTTATTGAATTGCCAGGATTTACAAGCCTCTAATCTTATAAAAATCAATTTTAAGGTTGACTTCTGGCTTCCTAATTCATAACTTTTGTCTCTTGTCATCTGGTCCCTGAATGATGTAGATATCATTCTTTTCATCTGAATAAATAGCTGAACAGGAAAACTTAGTATTATTGCTATTTCATTCTCTCTTTTCTGTAAATTCAGATAGATTTCCTAGGAGAGATGCTCTTTCTCTTCCCTTTGACATTTTTCTATTCTGTTCACATGTACACGCTTTCTCTATTTTTCTTTTATGCTTCATATTTTTGATGATTTTCATTTTCACTTTAATCTCAAGAGGACCGCGTTGTGTTGAGGCACATTCTGTAGCTATAGTACTTTTTAGAGCTTTCATGTAGTATTTCTCAAACTAAGGTTCACAAAAGTAAAAGGGGAAATAAAATTGGATGGCAGAAGTCAGCAGCCATTCAGAGCTACCTGAGTCAGCAGCCACTTTAGAGGGGGAAGCAAAGAGCAGAAATTTTGACAGCAAGTGTTACTCGAGCAGCCTACCATTACCTGTTGGCAGCAGCGCAGTTTCACCAGTAAAATGGGGTAAGCATAAACATCTGCATTCAGTGATTACAGTGTATTTCCACTTTAGCTCTTTAGCAGGAAATCCATAACATTCTTCCAGAAAATATAAGCTGCTGCCAGCTAAGGATTACATGGTAGGTGAGGATGAGAGTGTCAACATTTTAAAAAACTAAATTTACAAATACACTTACAAATAACACTGAGCTCATCAGATTATGACAGAAGAAATTAGAAGAAATGGCCTACAAATCAGTTAGACTGAAGAAGCATCAAATACAGAAGTATATTTACCACACACGTCATGCAGGAAATGTATTTTTTGCAGATGAAGACAGTATTTGCACAGAATTCAGATGAAGACTAATGGTGGTCTCTTGTGCAAGGACAAGATGGCAATAAGATGTCACGGCCCCACGTCTTTGTGAGTCAAGAGGTTTGGCTGGAACTGGGTTTGGAAGAAAGGATCAGGATCCAGGGGTGCTATTGACAATACACATCTATGTCAACTAAACTTGACTTGCAATTTAGATCAAGACCATGGAGATCCAAGCCTTCCTTAGAGCAAACCTTCAGGCAGCCACTCTTCATTACTCATGACGTGCAGGCCCTGCTGAAGCACCAAAGCAGGGGGATAGCAGCTGTAGCTAAATTAATCTTACCTCAATCAGTCTTTGATTTGATGATTGCTTACTTCAGCCCTCAGAAAATTAATCTGGCCATTTTTAACTATGCTTTCTTTCCCAAACATTCCTTCTTTTCATGAAAAATTGGATATGCTGCTGAAGAAAATACAGGAATCACAGATGTAGTGAAAACAGGTAACCAGTGAACTAATGTGACTTCCTATTGCTGCTGGAATGGATTTCCAGTAGAACAGTTTACTTAAACTGAGGTATAGTAATGCATGAGAAGATATTTTATAATTAGGAATATTGAATCTCTACAACATAATAAAAATATATTCTCAGGATAGCAAAGGAAGGGACATTCCAGAGAGAAAACGAAGTTATAAAGATTGCCAACTGTTATGGTCACAAAACCATGGAGTGGAGCCTTGGAACACCATATTTGCACTTTGGTTGTCGAAACCAGCACACCATTTACAGTTTTCTCCCTTCTATCTAATTCAAACAAAGAAACAAATGAGTGTTTTAGGGCACTATCCCTTTAAGATAAACAGGCTACAGGAATAAACAAATAAAGCTGTTCCCAGTTCTCAGAGGAAGAAGAATGCAGGTCAGATACAGCAGAAGGAAAGCAATTCATTTCAATTGTGGTAAACAAAAGCAAGTAAATATAAACCCAGTCTTGTAATATATGCTCACAGATGAGTTTTTCCCCCTTTCCCCATTTGGCAATACAAGTTTAAAAGAGGATGCATTGAAATTTCTCCCTTTGGAAATATTCCATTATTCTGTTCGCCCAGTTTATATTCTAATTAACCCATTGGGAGGATAATGTTCTAATTAAGTAGCCTATATGTAGGCCTGTTTTATTCCTTTATGGATGTATAATATCCCTGAGCAAATTTTCTAGCTTTTGACAACCCTTTCATGCAGAAATCATTCCTAATATCCAATCTAAACCTCCCTGATGCAACTTGAGGCTGTTTCTTCTTGTTATGTTTGTTACTTGGGAAACGCGACCAGTGCCCACCTGGCTACAAGCACAATAACTGAGGATCATCTCTAACCATTGGCTCAGTTCAGATTATATGTTGTAAGACGTGAATGATTGTGCTATTTACCGAATATTTGATGTGAGAGAAGAATAATTCTAATTACTTTCATTAACTTGTGGATCGCTTATTACACTGGTTTTCAGTAGTGTTTTGTTATTTTTCCTACTGAGATTCTCATGGGTTTCCTTTAATGATACCTCCATGTTTCTCGTAGAATGGATTCTGAAATCTAAAAAATTGCACCAAAACTAAATTATTCCATTCATGTTTCTCCTTGATCATACAAATAAAGGCAGTGGAGATTTTTTTTTCACATTAGGAGACATAACTTACGTCAAAAAATACATACTATGTTCAGAATGTTAGAATGTAGGAACAAATGGACACTCATATAATCTGTTCTCTGTTGCCCTGTCGGACTTGATCAATAGACTAGAGCTGTGTTTCAGAGAATCATGGAATGGCTTGGCTTGAAAGAGACCTTAAAGATCATCCAGTTCCAAGCCCCCTGCCATGAACTTTTCACTAGACCAGGTTGCCCAGGGCCCCGTCCAACCTCGCCTTCAACAATTTCAGGCGTGGGGCATCCTCAGCTTCACTGGGCAAGCTGTGCCAGTGGCTCACCACTCTGAGTGTTTGCTGCTAAAAAGCTTTTAATAGGGATATAGGTTATGGTTTACAGTTTTTCCTACTCATGTTTTACTAAATACTAAACTACTAAATACTAAATACTAATTTTACTATTTTACTTGGTTTTTCCCTTATCCTATAGACCCTGGTTGTTAGATTCACATATTTAAAAGTCAGGACAGGACTGAGATTTATTAAAATAAATGCCTTTATTAAAAATTGAAAACAAAATGTGAAATTCTGGGCCCTGTAAAAAAATCCATATTGGCTTCATCTCTGACTTAAACAGATTCAGGAATTTACTCTAGGTGTAAAAGATGTACATCTGTTACAAATAGGGCTATTTCTTCCTGAGGAATTTTATGGCCAGAGTCAGTAACTGAATTTTTCTTTGTTTTTCTCTTTCTTTTACTAGGAAACTACCACAAAATATTCCTGTGTTTTTCTCTTCTTTGTAGTTGATAATAAAAAGCAATATCAGTAAAACCTGAGCCATGACACAATTGTGTCAAAAAAAACCCCAAAACTGAGTGGAATTTAGCAAAATGGCTAAATGCATTTCCAGGTCAGAGGCCACTGGAAAGCATCAGTAGTGATCAAGAAAGTTCTAAACATGGAAATTCAATCGCAACGCTTCTAGTGAAAACACTACCAAAAACTTACAGTTACAATGCCTTGTTCTGAACCTCTGCTTATCCAAAACTACAGCACAGGGAACCACTGATCTTGGAAGCAGGAATCCAAATGATTTTATGGTTCATGCTTTTGACTCAGATCTTCTCTGAAGCAAAGAGAGAAGGCTGAGCAAATCTTTTCTGGATTGCTGGAGAAGGATCCTATTGCTTGAACCACATAGAGACAATATTACTTAAAGTAATTTATAGTTGCAAGTCAACCTATTCAAGATACCTTTTCCAGATTCTTATGATAAAAAAACTTGGACTAATTCTGGTTATTTCATTTTGCATTACAGTGACTAACTTCGATTAGAAAATTCATACATGCTATATAAAGGACCAGAAAAAAATTTAATTCTCAATTGATATTGTGAACTGGCTCTACCTTTACTCTGTTTTACAAGACTGGAAGATGGGAAAGATTTATCTTAAATATATAGTTTCCTCTCACTCTGTTTCCCTTAGCTTTGCTGAATACTAGCAAGACTTCGCTATAATTGAAACGTCATCACCAAACATTTCTGAAACATAAGAGGGATGAATTGTGCTCTCAGTACAGTTATAAATTATGGAAGTCTAAAAGAAAATTGATTGTATTTCACACACTCTAAATGAGTGTTCAAGGTAGAAAATCTTCCTTCTCTGCTTTTGCGTGTCTAGTTATTTTAGTTCTCCTTACATCAAGTTTACTCCAACCTCAATGAAGATTTTAGGAGTTTTGCTTGAATGAATACCTAGAGACAAGACTCCTGTGGTGTGTTTTGTTGTATGGGATTTTGCACTGCTTGGAAAACTCTTCTAAAGCCCTATGAAAATATAAATCAATAATTCAAAACCACCCAGAACTTTACACCTTAAAATCTAAAATGAATTAAAAATAAGTCTGATATTTACTACTTCAGGTTCATTAGGTTAATCCATGTGGAACTTCCTTAAACTCACACTATTCGTTCCTGAGCTTTTACAGTTTTATAAATCAATATTGAAGTATGCGTTGACCCACCAGACAGAAAGAGCATTTTTGAACCTCTTGCAATCTGTTCCACCAATGAGTATCGAAGGGGTCTTAAAGCTCTTGGTTATATGTCTTCTGAGAATACACACAACGACAAAGAATTTGGTATTTTTATGAAATGTTTGCCAAAAACAGCGCAGGTTTATTAGCAATGCTTTTCTAAACAAATAAGTTAAATTTATGAGTCTTTCTCTCTCACAAGTATATATAAGCATTTAGCCATAGGGCAAACCATGCACCCTGCAGTTCAGCTGCATCCAGCTATGCCAACAGTTTCCAGGAGAAAACTTGTGTTAAAAGAACAGAATCGTGGTAGTGCAGAGCTCATGCTTTACAGTGCTCCGCTTTCTGGCAATTTCTCTGTGGAATATAACTCTTAGCATTGTAGTTTCTTTTTTCTGGCTTGCTGGATCCTTCCTTGTCTGAGCTCAAGATTTAAGATGCAACCCAAAAGAAAAAGAAAAGACATAGAAGATAATCTGTACTGTGTCTTACTGCAATTTGCTGAAGCTGTTCTGCTACATTTGCATAGTATCTTTTTTTATCATGGAAATTTTCATAAATACCTATTTCTTGTTCACTCTAGGAAAGTACAAATGTGCAGAAGTACAATGTGCCTTTGAAATAACTGAATCTGACCCTCGTTAACTACTTACATGAAAAGAATTTAATTTTGACTGCTAGGGTTAATCTATTTTTCCCATAACTTAACATATAGCAATTTTGTCTCATGCTTCACAAAGAAAAAATTATATTGTCAATTAGAGTTCTATTTTTATTTGGAAGTTAAAACACTAATACTTATTTTCCCGAATTTATATTCCTAAGAAGATTCTTCTGAATCAGAACCTTCTAGATATCAAATTAATGAAGAAACACCATTTTCACTATTAACCTGTTGCTAATATTCTGCTATGACCCCATTTTTGTTCGCACAATTTGAGGTACAACATCAGAATGGAAAATTTTCTTTACATACATCTCAAGAGATCCATTTCTGAAATCAGAAAACCTGCTTTTCCCAATAAGACTGTCTTTGCCTTGGGTTAATAATATTTAAATATGAAAAGAGAGGGTATTTAACACAATGCATCACATTTCTTTTCAATATTACATTATAACCAAACACAACGGATAACAGTCAGTTATATTTCATAATTTTTCTACTGTGGAAGCTACTTAAAGTCATCACATTTTAACATTTGATCTGTTCTTGTTAAATAATGTAAAATATTTAATTTTCTGTATTTTGATTTGCAAACTTAGAAATTTTTCCTACTTTTATTTCAGTAACATAGGGTAAATACCACCGAAATTTATTATTTCCTTGACCCAACAACTGTCCAGCTTGACTGTAAATTGTCACAGCTCATTTTGATGCTTTTTTCATCCAGACTAAAAATACTTTAATGTTCTCAGTTTATTTTACATCAAAGTTTTTAAGCCTGTAATCAAATTAGTAGTCAGTATTATGCTTCTTGAATATACTGAATATATTTAAATCATAGAATCATAGAATCGTAGAATCATAGAATCATAGAGTCATAGAATGGCCTGAGTTGGGAAGGATCTTAAAATCATCTCCTTCCAACCCCCCTACCATTTGCAGGGACTCCTTCCACTAGACCAAGTTGCTCAGAGCCCCCAGCTCCAGCCTGGCCTTGACCACTTCCAGGTATGGGCCATCATATCTGTTGCTTTAAAACACCTTTGCAAGGCAGTTATGAGCAGCTTTTATATTATCTCCCATTACTAGAATATTCTTCTTTCAATAGGAAATCTAGAATTGCATCAGTTCTAGTCTTATCACCTTTGCATAGAGGTAAATCGATTTCATTACCTTGTTTATTCTGTAAAAAAGTCTTAAATAATCAAAGAATGAATATGGGCTAAAATGGAGTGGATACACAATTTTAAAAAAGCTATATATTAAGCTGCAGTTCTTCAGGGATAACTTATGATAATTTGATTAAGTTAATGGAGCCTGAGAGAAAATAACTAGAGAATCTCAAGTCACAGAATGAATGTTTTGCCAGTGTTCTGAATAAAGGAAAGTTTCTGATTGATATCTTTAGTATGTGGCAGTTACGCAGTACCTATTGGACTTGCATTTCTTCAGAGAAGGAACTGTCTTATTTAAGGTCTATGTAAAGATATTTGTATATCTTTATGAAGACAAAAAAATCACACACAAGAGCAAGTTCTCTTTAATGACAGTTTGTTAAAAATAGATTTCATATTACGAATATCAGAATCAAATTATTCTGAATCTCATACATACCTGATTCTGAAGGGGGAATATGAAATTTTTAAACATTATTTTAATGGCACTCAATAAAGTTGTTCCATGATAAAGGACTACAGGTTTTAAAATGAGTATGGAATTTATTAAGAAATGTGTCATAAATGCTCAGTGAGCAGGGCACAGCAAATGAGTTTATGTTTGCAGGCATAAACTATATAATTTAGCCAAGGTGTTTGTATAGAATACCCAGAATCTCTAAAACTTTGCAGGTGATTTTCTTTGATACCTCTATGTTACACCTCATATATTAAACTACAGATTGAATATTCTAAATTTTGATAGTGAGCCAGGAAATACACAGAACCTCCATTTGAAAGAGTGCTTACTATCTAGAATTGAATGCATGTTGGAAATTTTGTAAACAGACTACGCTATCTAACTAGAATACCAATGTAAAGGTTTTTTCTCCAGGTTGTAGTTTCTTTTCCACTAATGTTAAATGTGAATGAAAAATCCTTAATGTGGTATTGAACATGGCCACGAAAGCAGATTTAGAAGTACATTAAACAGAGCTTGGTTTCTCCATGCACTCTTACACTAGAATAAAAAAAGAATTTGGTTAACTTTCCTCATAATATTTTCAAGCTTATTTTTAGCATTCACAACACGGAATCATAGAATCATCAAGGTTGGAAAAGATCTCCAGGATCATCAAGTCCAACCTTTGACTGAACACTACCTTGTCAACCAGACCAGAGCACTGAGTGCCACTTCCTTTTTGTTTGTTTAGTGCCTCCAGGGACGGTGACTCCACCACCTCCCTGGGCAGCCCCTCCAATGTTTGACAACTCTCTCCATTCTTCCCGATGTGCAGGCTGAACCTCCTCTGGCACAGCTCGAGGTTATGTCATTGTGTCCTGTCAAAAACATAAGCCAACACATCTTAGTTTTAGATTTTCATTCCAGGATTATTATTAGAGGCTTTGGAGAGGAATAAAAATAGTACGCCTTAATTTATATAGGGGATAATAATGCAAAATATTTTAAAAAAATCTTCTTTGGAATTAAAAAATACTCAGCAACTAAACAATGGAAATTAAACTCCAGGAAAAGTGACTCACTCATGGTGTGTCATGCTTGTCACGTACATGATCACGTACTTCCTTACTTCACAATCATCTCTTATCAGACTTAGTGCAGTATACAGGGAGCACTGTAATAAAACTGTATAATAGTGCACAGAGGCAGGGACATATTACACCTGGAAATAAGGCAGACAGGAGGCCAGAGTATACAGGTGTTAGTTCTTTATATGTATAAGTAGGGATGTGCATATAGGTAGGTACACATACCTTTTTTCAAGGAACTACTGAGTTTTTGTGTAATGTAGGCCTCAGTTTAATCTATTTTCAAGATAGATAAATCTGAGACAAGAGGCACTGAGAATGCTAGAGGGAATGCAAAATCTTTTTATGGGAAATGATTGAAAATGCTTGATTTGCTTAGACCAGCACACTGCAATCTTGCAAAAGATACGTTTTTTTCTCTATAAATATATGGGAGAAGAGTTGAATATAAAACAAAGGAAAATTGCTTTGGGATTGACAGGTGTTTTAGGTACAAAAGCAAATCAGTGTAAAATTGTGCTCAATACAGGATTCAAAATTGTTGCACCTTATGATTTTATCTTATAGGGACAGTTTTTGATAAATGAAGTATTCTGTCCAATCTTATAGAATTCAGGCAATCCTTCAAAACACAAAGTATAGGAACAATTTTTTCTAAGTTTTTTTACCTCTATTGCTGTAATTCATAGCGACTGTCTTCTCTTCTAAACAATAATTTGCCCCAGTTCTTGCTCATTTTGAGCCATATCCCCTTCGCCTTTGATTTTTCTCTAATCTGCATTTATCAAATGCTCATTTTAGGTTCTGGTCCCTCTGTATATCCATCCACCCATCAGTGCTTCCTATGGGTTCCCCAATATCCGTCTCTCTCCTCCCACCCATTTCCTCTCTTCTGTTTCCTTTCATCACCTGGCTTGTGTCAGAGTTCTCTTCACATTCCCACTGTTCAGCTTTCAGCTTTGTGTATTGCCAAGTTTCTGTTTAGCCCTTCTATTCGCTAATTCCCTTACAACTGATCACCAGACACGGGTGAAAGAGCACTGCTGAGAACACAAAGAGAATGCCTTTCTGCTCTTCCCTGTGTCAAGTGTCACAACCAGCGAGAACAAATCTCAACCACTCTTTTCAGCTCTGAAGAGCCTAGTCCTGAAGAATTCTCTAGATGATTTAGCTGCAAAACTTCAAAAGATGATGAACTCATACGCAGGTGCCTTTGTTTCTTTCTGGATTTTTTTGGTGGTTAGAGTTAGGGTAGCATTAATGCAGAGTTTCACTGGTATGAACAAAATTATATCCTTGATGCAAAATTACCCTAGGACCAGACACCCAAACTGGAAAACATGTCTGAGCAATTGGTTAAATGTGTTGCTGGTCTTCGTGTAGAACACAACATCACAAGAAACAGAAAGTTTCAGGCAATCTAAAGAGCAAACAATGTTACCAGCAATTTATACACCAGCAGCAAAAGTTATAACAGTAATATCACATATAGCCTGCTTAAAGTGATGAATAAATTTTAAATGTTTCCTGAAATTATGAAGCTACATGAAATGTAAGCAGTGCTCATAAAAGTTTTGATTTTGGGTTTTTTTCCTAATGGATGCTACTAAAAACCTCTCAGTCTAAACTGCCAGCAGTTTAGACTGAGAGTTTCATTTCAGAACCTGTAGGAGGGAAAAATGTGTTAAAGTATATCAAGCTTTACCAAAAGTCAGTGTCTGGAGTGAACATAGTGTATGTTAACACTAAAGATACATATTGCATGGTTCTAAAATGTGAGTCACATTATTACGTAATGGTACTTCAACTGATCAATTTTTATCATCAAGGAAAATCTCAATTTGCAAAATATTTTAATGGAAGAAAATAAGGTAAATCAAAAAACAATATATCTTTGAAGCAATGCTAAGGTAAATTATATATAAATTTACTCCAATAATTGGGCAAAGTCACACATTACTGTTACAGTATGATCTGTAAGAAAATAACAGCAGTTCTTTAAGTTTAAGGTACTTAAACCATTCTAACAGACACAAACCCCTGCCTTAAAATGAAAATTCTAGTCTTGACCTCATCAGGAAGATATAGAACACATTGATTATGTGGAAACCTATAGGAAGCAAGTGTAATTAGACTGATTTGCATACCTAAATTAACATAATTGTTTTTAAATACCAATGGTTTAAAACCCCAAGCGAGTTTTGGACTGTAATTGTAATGAATGTGATTTACAGGAAAAGGCAACAGTTCAACTTCCCCAGTGATCCATCTTACTAAGGATATAATTTTAATTTTGCACTTAATTACTGTTTAAGGGATATACCACACAAGTGTCATTGTACATCTCCAGTTCTCTGAGGACTAAAGAGATTTTATTTAACTGGAAAGACTTTCTAAATCTTCTCTTGCCACCTTCCTGAGATGCTACAGTTTATGTTTGTAGGGAGGACAGTGCATTTGAACGCCTCCTTTAAATGGCTGGGAGGTTTTGTCAAGAAGAGTTTGGAATCCGGGTGATGTGATTGGTTGGAGTTACCTCACCTTGCTTCAAACCTACAGAATGGGTCAAGCTTCCCTCAGCTTCCTGGGCAGTGAGTACAGAGAGAGGGATGGAGATTTCAAACCATTCCACAGAAAAAATATTTTGCAGTTGAGTTTCTTAACTCCTTTGCAAAGAAAATCAGAGGTCAATTCTGTACTTATTGCAGTAGGTGGGAATTTTGGCATAGACTTTAGTAGTATAGAAAAAGTCCCCAGTTCTGTTATTTATATCATATTAAAATTGTTATAGAAAGATTAAGTATTGCTGGAACCTGTTTTTAAAACTAGGCCTTCATGTTTTGAAAAGTTGCTTGATTTCTTAATTATGATTAAGAATGTTCTATAATCATCCTGATAACAGGAATTATAAGAAAACTGCAAAATGCTTCAAACTTATAACAGTAGAGAAAAAGCCTATTCTTGCTTTTCTTAACTGCTTTTTCAAGGTCCTGTGACAAATGTATTTAATGCCTCTGTAAAATTTCTTGGGAAAATAAAAATATCATTTAAAGGATAAGCAAAAGGAGTAAATTGCTATGTGCTTTCCCTGTCCACAGTGGTAGTTTTAAAACAAAGAAGGAAAAAAGCAATTCACTACACCTAAGTGATAAACCCATAAGGAATGATTTAATATAATTTTTAAACAAATTCTCTTACACTTAAATTTCTGTAACACGATAGACTATCAGATAAATTACAAGACTATAATATATTTTCTTCATTTCTAAACCCCACTTTATGCCAAGTAAACATCTTTGAATTTAGTAATTTGCATATTTCAAACACTGACTTAATTTGAAAGATGTTACAATTGAGCAGAACAATGAGCTACTAATTATGGCTTTTTCTTTTTTTTTCCCCTTTTGTCTATTGTTCAATCATCTATGCTCTTTCTATGGACTGCAGTAGATTGTATCAAATTGCATCCTGCTAGTGACAACAGACTAATCATTTTAATTCCTCTCTTTGGCTAATAGCCCCTTGATTCATAGACATCTGCTATATTTTATTCTCTATTTCTTCTTTCTCAAGAAGACTTTTCTTATTCTATAGCTGGAGAGATTTCTCTATCCAGATTGTTCTGAGTTTCAATTTCATGTCATGTCTGTCTCAGAGTAAATGTTGTGGATGATGGCTGAGCAAATCTTTACAGATTCTTTTAATATATATTTTTTCCATTCTATCCTTTGCCATATCCCAATATTTTTTGCTTTTAAAAATAATTTTGTGTATTTTTGATCGACATCCAACCATAGCAGCCAGTGTAAATGAAAGGGTTTTCATTGCTGACACTGATGCTTATCACTCTTGTAACAAAAGAAAATGAGAACGATTCAGGCCAGTCTTATATCCTGAGTGCATATGAATTTCTAAAAGAAATCAGGAAATGCACAACTGACTAATTCTTTCATTTTCTAATATCTTAATGGAAGAATAGCTGCAAATTCAATGAAAAAAATAAAGCTTTTGTACTCACTTGAAGAGATAAGGATAATTTTCTATAACAACTAACCAATGCAGTAGAACGAACAGTGATATCTAGGACAAATGTGCACAAGGTCTATTTTATCGCATACTGTCAACTGGAAGCCCCTAGAGTTAATTTCACAAGACTTTTTGTTTTAAAATCCTGAACAAAATAATCTGACAGATTACTGAAACATTCACAACCTGGTCCATGCAAAACGTATTTCTGGAAAGAAAAACTCTGCTGTATTTTGAAAAAGTGTATGTGATGCTAGGATTTTTTTCTTCAAACATTGAAAGATTTATCTTTAACTAATTAGATTGAAAGGAAAATGAAACTTGGGTTCATGCTGTTTTAGATTGCCAACATATTTTTCTGATTTTGACAGGTGAAAATGAGTAAGACACAGATTTTTGCTGGGAAGAAAAAAAATCAGATAGGTGATCGAAATGCAGTGGTGATATTGTTTAGTATTTGCATCAAGAAGAAGGCCAAACACAGCAAGTAATTTCAAGTCCTCTTTAGATCATCATAGTCCAGAGTGTTCTCCTAAATCTTTAACTTGAAAGAATGGATGTGATTGTTTGTCCTGTTGTGAAAATACCACAATCAAAACATAAAAAGATGCTGCATTGATGCTTTTGGTGTGAATCCTTTTTCTTCTAATGTTTCACTTGATTTGCAAAAGGAATTCCAAAGCTGAAGAATAAAAGCAGACACCCCTCACTGGCACTAAGAAAAATGACTGTCCCCACCAGCAGGCAGTAAGAGAGGGCCTGCAAGGCAGAGAAGTCTCAAGGTTACTTTCTCTCCAGAGTCTTAATTTACAAGGCAGACATGCACAGCTTCTCCTGACCACCAGGTAGGAAAAACAGCTTGATGTTTTAATGAAAGTGCAACAGTGGGTCTCTTAACTGTCAAAGTCACTGTCAGCAAGATAAATGCTAGCAGAAATATTGCTAATGTGATGAAAGTGTAAAATCCATCAATATGCAGTCCGCACTAGCATTACCTATGACAGTTTTCCCACTGGAACTCCAAAGTGATATAAATTTTAACATAGTGTTCATAAGCCAGAAAGTATTCAGTGATGGAAATCATATTCGGTCACTTGAAATCAGAGCTCCATAATACAAGTGGCCAACTCTTGGGTTTTTTTGCAGTATATCCCCACCTTTTGCTTATAAATCTTAACAAGAGGTGAGTAAGGGAAGAGAATTCCAAGAATGTTGGAAAATTTTCTCTGCTTTTGAGCCAGATACGGAAATATTATCAGTGGAGCATCACTGGTTTGCAACATCTAAGTAGCAGAGCCATTGACTGGGAATTTGTATAGATTATCTAACTTCCTTGTCTATTATGGAAAGTTCTTATGGGGGGCGGGTGAGGTAGATTTTGGGATTTTTTTTCCTTACCTTATTTTTCTGCATTTACCAGCATATATGTTTGTTAAATTTATGATATTTCCTCCTTCTCAATTACAATAGTCTCAGGACAAATTAATTATGTAAGAAGCCAAACTTTTTCTACTTGCTTTGAAAAAATTACAATTAAAAAAAAATATATATATAATATTTATTTTTGGTTGACAGAAAAATTATCAAAGAATAATGTTGTTAATACATAAAACCTAGTCTGAAATTTCTACTATCAGATACTCTTTGACATTCATATGTAGCCTAGGGGTTTAGAATACAGGTATGTCAGCATAATAAGAATTATTTCAAATTGGTTTTAAAATATCATAGTTGAGATTTAGGGCTGATTTTAGTTAGGGCAGAAAAAATACCAAAATACAGAAAACTGGAAGCAACCAAATAAATATATATTTTCCTTTCAAAGAAGACATTTCTGATTATTTTATTTCTTTTTGTATTGTTTTTTCCCCTGCCTGAAGAGAAGATTGAGATTTTGCTCAGTTCAGTTTTTTGACATTACACAGAATATTTCTCTGAGAGCAATAGAAACAAATGGTAGAAATCTGTAGTCTGCTCAGAATTTTCATTTTACTTCCCCTACATTTTCCAGAATCCCTGTCTTTTGCTCATGCAGACAGAAGACTGCAAGTGACAAAAATGTCATTATGCTTGAATTCAGTTGGAAAAAAATCCTTTTTTTCCCCTGAAATGTAACTTTATCACTCTCCTCCTGAGCTCTGCCTTTTGCAATCTGCTATTGCGTTTCTTCTAACTATTGCAAAATATAGTGCAACTTTACACTCCTTCCCTCCAATTAACCTCTCAGAAAAGTCTGTTTCATAGCAAATTTTTGTGATTTGTTATGAAAACAAATTAATTTGTAACTATCTATAAAGATATTAAATGGTAACTTAATGATGAAATTAAAGAAGTGCCCCCATCTTGACCTGAAATAATTTATTAAAACCAGCCCAAACACACTCTGTAACACAGATTGCATCTATAGATATGTTTAAAATCACTGGAAATACTCCAACTGTGCAGAAGAAGTTAATCCTCATATTTCAAAATAAATGTGAGATGAGTTAGGCAATATTTAAGCTAGTTAGCATGACACAAATTCTGGTCAAAGTTGATAAGGAATATAACTGGTAAAGTATTACAAGATTGTAACTTAATTAATGGTAATGAAAGTAGCTTTATGGAAATTAGATATTTAAGACGAAACTCACATTATTTTAGGAGATTATAACTTGATTACCATGGAAATCTAGTAAACTGAGGGCTTCTGAAAGACAGTTTGCTTGATGCTGCATGATGTGATTGGAAGTTAGACTGCACAAAACCACAGTGTTTTGTGTTGAGAGCGGGTCAGCTAATCACAGACAGAAAAGTGACAGAACAATATCTTCAGTAGTGATATTTATATTGTTTTGTGCCATTTCCTTACAAAATTAAGATTCTCTGCTTTATTACAGTGCAATAGGTGAAATGCTTGGAGAAGCCCACCATTTTTACTTTGACTAGCAGGAAATCAAGGTTAACTGTGATCCCTGGGCTCCCACTCGTACCATTTAAAGTTGGAAACACTTTGGTCTAGCACAGATATTTCATTGGATGAGATCCAAATGACTACAAGGGGGGACAAAATTAATTCAAACCCCATACTTCCAGCTATACAAGCAATTATTTGATGTAGCAACTCAGCTGTGGCCATCGTGCCATTTTAGTCTGTTCTAAAAGCTTTCAAATCTGCTATTTCATGCAAGGATTGCTGGTGAGCATTATATTGTTTCACTTACCTATCACAGAATATAAAAATAACCAATATGGGGTACCATATGTATGAAACATGATAGAATCTTAAAGCTTGTGTCTTTTTCTTTCTTTTTTTTTGCCTTCTTAAAAAAAGAAAAAAAAAGTCTTTATTTTTTTTTCTTAGATTTTCTTTAATCCCACCCTGTTGCTTCCTCTTAATTTATCACATTTTAGAAAGTCAAAAGAAAAAAAATCCGGCTTTGCCTGTGCTGGTTTTGGCTGGGATAGAGTCAATTTTTATCACAGTAACTAGTTTGAGGCTGCATTTTGGATTTGTGCTGAAAACAGTGCTGATAACCAGAGGATGTTTGTATTATAACTTGTACAGAGCCAACACCTTTTCTGCCCCTCATCCCACCCCACCAGCGAGTAGGCTGGGGGTGCACAAGGGGCTGGGAAAGGACATAGCTGGGACAGCTGAGCCCAAATGACAATGGGTACTAAGTGATGTGCTAGGTAATGAAACCTTTATAGCACAGCCTGATTTTTTCTTTCGGTTAAAAAGCAGTATTTTCCTTTTTTTTCCTTTTTTCCTTTTTTTTTTTTTTGAAAAAAAAAGGATTATATATCTGCCTGTGTTTTCATCCTGTAAAACATCCTGTAACATAGTCTCAGAAGACCACGTATTTAAGCAAAACTGTCTAATTCACACTTCAAGGATTTAAACTAGAAAATTCTCTTCTGATGCATTATAAGATTAAATTCACCTATGTGTTGTTGCAATACACTGGTATTTTATAATCGTTTTGGGATGAAGCAGTATATTAAATCTCTTTTGCCTGTCATTTCTACATAATTCATCAGTATTCATCATCAGAAATTATAGATCAGAAATTCTTGTTGTTAGTTTCAGTGCATAAATACACACCGTGGTAGTTTACATGTTATTCCATTGCTGTTGCTCCAGGATTCAAGGTCCTGAAATAACAGATTTACGTTCGTCCTTTGATCCTGCAGGGTATTGATGAGGCTTCCTATTGGCACATTTTGCCTCTCTGTGCAGGTGGTGGGAGAGACCAAGTAGACACACAACACACACATACACACACTCTGCATATGCTTATTTTTTCTTGGCCAAAGACACTAAATAAAACCTCAATAAGGTCAGGGAATCTTCTTGGGAAACTGTACTAGTAATCTCCATCTTTTATCAGAGCTGTCCTGTCATCTTGCTGGCACTGTTTGCTGGCATCTTCTCCAACATCTTACCAATTCCTGTTTTCCTCTGTTTGTCTAATAATATATGATGTAGCATATTATTATATGAATCATTGACATTTAGATTGGTTATATAAACAAAATTTTCTATTTCTGGAAAAGGAGGGCTATTAAGAATGGGTATGTAACTGTCTGGAATACCAACATTTGAGAAATTTTGTTGCATGTTTTCTATTTTCCTATGTTTTCCCTAATTTTCTCTGGTTTTGTTTTCCTGTCTGCAATTGTTCAAAATCTCACGCACATGTAAAGCAAATTTAACGTGACTTTAATTTCTTTGCCATCTTCAGTTCTATGCTCTTTTCTTCCCCCACTACTCCCCCTGCTAAAAAAAAAAGGAAATTAACTTTGCAGTATTATGTCTCAGTTCTCCTTTTGCTGCATTCTGTTTGCTCAGCATGCCAAAATCCAGTTATTTGTCTTGTTTCCAATTCAAAGGTGTTAACTCCAGGCAGTCACTTAGTATCTGTGCCAAGGCTTGTTATCTTTAATACTTTCCAATTCTATATGTAGGTCTGAATAAAATTTTTTACATTTTTTTCATCTGAAAATGAATAATTTGCACTTTTTGTTTACATTAATTTTAACTCATATATATATACATTTCTACAGCACATTTTTAAACTGAGTCAAAGACCTGGAATATGATCATCACCATTTCTGATATTTTTTATTTAAGAATGCAGAAAAATGCACAATATCTATAGTTTCCCAAGTAACAACAGTGAATATTCCAAGACGTTTTCTTTGCAGGGCATCTTTCTTACTGCATTAGCAAAATGAATTTACAAGAGCATGTAGTGACAGAACAAAGGGGAATGGCTTCGAGCTGGCACAGAGTAGGTTTACATCAAATATCAGGGAAAAATTCTTTATTATGAGGGTGGTGGGGCCCTGGCACAGGTTTCCCAGAGGAGCTGAGGAGGGTCCATCTCTGGAAGAGTCCAAGGCCAAGCTGGGTGGGGCTCTGAGCAGCCTGGTCAAGTGGAAGGTGTCCCTGCCCATGGCAGGTGGTTGGAATGAGGTGATCTTTAAGGTCCCTTCCAAAGTAGGCCATTCCATGATTCTATGATCTAGCACACTATTCATAAGAAGTCATTCTGCTGGTGGTGCATCTGAAGACTTTTAACCAATATATTTACTCACCAAATGTTATTTAAAACTAAATTAATTTTAATAAGCTGATTTGTGTTAATACATGCAAAAAGCAAATATGTCATGCTGAAAGAGCACATAGCAACAGAATGCCAAAGCTGGCACAGTGTGCCATTTGCCACCTGAATTCAAAATCCAACTATGGATTAGAAGGAATGACTAAAATACTTATAGATAAATCTAAATTTACGAATGGCTTAATTATGACTTAGGCTCACATCTGCAATGAATAGCACAGAGTCTATGTACCGATCAAGTCCTATTCAGTAGCTTAACTGCAGTCTTCTAAAAAAAGACATCTTTGAAGGTCTTGTTAGTTTTTGTTTTGTTTTGTTTTGTTTCTTTGTGGCAGATGTTCTCCTGATTTCAATCATGCCAGAACTATTTCCTTTTATCACTTGCAAAATTGCACTGAAGTCATGTGCACAATGACTATGACTTGCCTGTCAAGTACGGTTTAAGTTCAGCCTCTCTGTTTTCCACAGCTCGTCGTTTATCCCTCCTCTCTAATTTTGGTAAGTGTTCTGACTTATTGTTCAAAGTCCCTGGCCCTTACCAATAAAACCCTTTTGTCCTTATAACCACTGCCTAGATTAACATGAAAAGGGAGGAAGCCTAGCACATGTGGAAGGCTGATGTGACCACTAAATCCCAGCAACCTTTTCAGTACTTTTAAATGTTCTGTTTGGTTGTTTTTATGTTTGGTTTTTTTTTTTTCATTCTAACATTTGAGAAGATTGCTGATAGAGGTGATTTTAACTCAGGCTGAAAGTTGTCATAAAGCTGGTTTATGCCAGAAGCCTGTTCTGTTTTACCTGCCATGTACGAAAGTTTCAAAATATACTGAAGGTCGAGCGTGAAGATAAAACATCAAACAGAAGAGAAAACCATTCTCCCCAAAACAGTAACCTTTGATTTGCTGAGTTAGATGAGATTTGGATAAAATTCCTCTTTTTTTCCACATTAGAAAGTAACTTATAATTTTTGGTAAAAACAGTGTTTTAGATGGATGGAATTACACAGAGCTATGTTAGAAACAATATCTGCTTTTTTTTAAAACTCTGTGGTATATTTGTGAGTTTATGAAATGCCCACTAAATGGATGTCTTTTTCTTTTTTTTTTTTTTAAAGTCAGTCTTTGGTAGAATCTTCTAAATATCTTGCTCAAATACAATGGAATGTGTCACCCTCTGTGAGAGAGAATGTTGAAAATGTCAGCAACAACTGGTATCATCTATATTCTGAAGCATCTGAAGGATGCATGGTAGAAATATGGAAGTGGAGGAAAGGTCTTCAGTTTTCTCTGTGTGATTTTGGTTTTTGGCAAGCAGGTTAAAAATAGGAATCCATTAATTCTTTGTATGACTGAGAATTGTATGTGATACTCTGTTTATTTTACTGTTTATTTTTTGCCTGCCTCCTGTTCTCTCTGTCTTGCTTCTTCACCCTGCAACTTAGTGCCATAGAGATCTCATTTACAATGCTTTGGGATGCGCCATGGGTTAAATGTAGGAAAAAAAATGTACTTTAACTTTATTTAAAATTAAATATAGTGCTTCCATTATCACTTCTATCAAGTTTTAGTAATAGAATAAGGAGATATTGCTGCTTAAATCTCTAAGTCCGCAACCACCAATTTAGATTTAAGAGTTGGTATTCTTTCATTTATGGCACCAGTAAATAACAGTTGCAATGGAATTGAAAGTCTAAAAAGTGACCTATTATGTTCAAAAGCATCCAAACGAAATTTCACATTCTAGGAAGCACATTATTTGTGTAATTATTTTGTTACTGACGATTGTGTGCATGCGAAAACAATAGTTTTCAGTTCCAGTCAATGACTATTCTAGAAATTTCAATGCAAAACCTTGGGGTTTTTGTCACTGCATAAAGAGGCAGCTATTGCATTTTCATGGGATGGGTGAGGTAAAGCAGTCATTAAAATAGAGACCAGTTAGGAAGGATGGAAATTATGTTTTAATGTGTTTTCAACAAACAATTGTAGGTTTCAGGTTTTTGTCTTCCCAAAATGCAATAGTAGAATGTAATATGGATCCTATTTATTCTTTATTTATAGCTTGCAAGGGGCCATAATCATTATTATTTATTATATAATTCTAGTGGCTTAATTTACCAAGAGGAATAGTATCATTTCAGTTTATCACTTTAAAAGTTAATGAAACCATTGTCATTAGAAATATGGAAAAGTGGTTGAGAAGGGTTTTCAAAACTCATTATTTTTTCTGACGTAAACAGAAAAATCTAACCAAGGACATTTTTAATTAAACTAGTTTATTAGTCTATTAGTAATTTCCTTGAAAATACCTTAACTGTGCTTATTCCCACAGTGTCAGTACATATACATTTGTATTACTTTGCGTTATGAATAATTGGCCACTTCCTATCACCTATGACAAGAGATGCACTTCTTCGGTTGAAAATGAAGAACCAGATTTAAATAATAAAAAAAAGAGACGTTCCTGTCTGCTGCAAAAATGAAATTGAAACATGAAATTTCAAACAAAAAAGATTGCAGAACAACTAATTTTTAAGCTGGTATTTTAACTGAAAAGCATTCTGTAATAAACTATTAATATTTAGTAAGGTCTAGCCCTCAGCGATTGGGGAATGTACATCGTGTCTTAGTTTCTGGTGACGTTCTGATTGCTGTCGCATTGGAAAATAGTTCATATTGAATTGAGTCTATCAGGGTCTGAACTCTGCCCATGTTTTGAAAAAAACATGTGGTGGAACTTAATTACTGGAAAAGAAAAAAACCCGCACTGCTCTCCTGAGTTGGTAAGTTTATGGAAAATATAGCGTAAAATATCTGACTACTTCCTTTAATTTACTTTGGGTCAAAATGAAGATATTTTTGTAACATTTTTAGTTTTTCAATTACATAAAATATCAAGTAACTGTAATGATAAGATGGTCCCTGGTTCACAAAAGCCAAAACAAGGAAACCCCTTGATAAGTACATTCCCAGGCAAAAAAAAAAAAAATACTTAAACCAATGTCCTTCACACCTAAAGGCCTTGCTACCTTTACGAAAAGTCGCTTTCTGTTGCTGAGGGCTTTTTTGCTTTCCAAATGAAATAAAAAGGAAAATAAGGAGGAGGAACATCTGGCAATGTATTTGCTACTACTCATTCTTTTGTTCAATAATTCTGCGGAAAGTGTGGTCTGGCCACCAGAGTGAGAGGAGATATGCAGGGACACAAGATTAAAGAGTGAGAACCTGTCCGTGAAGAAAGAAGGTAATGTAAACTCTGAAAGATCTGGAGGGAAAAATTGTTTTGGGAAAAAATAGATCTTAAAGTTCCAAAGTCACTGTCTGCAAATCTTTGTCACACTCCATTTTAACTTCAGTAGTATTTACGACATCATCTGCTCATGAAATAATAATATACTCCTGTTCAGGAGCAATCCCTTAAACCAGTTGTCACATGTATGTGCAACTTGCCCGTATCTGATGAAGTTTTACATAATCTGTTTCACTATATTGACACGCAGTATTTGTAGTTATAAAAATGTGTGTATTGATTTAAAATACTTAAGGATATAAAGTACTTCTTGAAGTAAATTTTATTGATTTACTTAAAGACTTCAAACAAGCTCAAAGCCCTGATCTTCATCAAAAAGGGACATGTAACCTAGACCCACCATATTTAGAATATGGGGATATTTTAATGACAATGGCTATTCCCTAACTTGATCCTAAGGAGCTCTCAGTTTGATGGTAAAAATAATCTTACCAGGGCTCCAAGTTCTTTTCGCATCCAGCAATGTACCTGAAGAGGAAATGAAAATTCTCAGAGCATCACTTCCTGCAGTGCTTCTGTCTTCAGACTTGCTTCGTGTAATCAAGTTTTCAAGGCAATTGTTGAAACCAAATGAAGAAACTCCATTTTAGTTCTTTCCCGCTAAAATTTACAAAATAGAGAGAAAAGACTGCAAACATTCTCCAAACTGTAACACAATATGTGCTGCATGTGTTTTCATCCTATCAGATGTTAACAAGAAAGCCTCTTATTGAAGCCATCATCATTCTCCACAAAGATATTTTATGATATGTAGACTGAGGCTTCCTTCCTGCTAGCACTGTCAATGCAAGTGCTACTCTCAGCTCTGAGCCATGGCAAATTAAATGGGATATAAGTAGTTAGACTGCCATGAAATGTCCTTGAAGAACTGTATAGAGCTATCTCTCTGAAAAGCTCTGTAGTGAATGCAGCACCAGGACATTAACTTTTATTGATCAGCAGCCACAGAGGTGAGAAGAGCTGTTTGATTTTTTTTTTTTTTCTCTAGCACAGAATTCAAACAATCTCACAGGGTTTACTGCCCGTTGGTCCTGTTATTCCTGGTGATATTAACTGTGTCTTTTGATATTGACCAAATGAGTATAAGGACTCTCAACGCTGTAAATTAGTTCTGGATTAGTTTGCTAACCCAATTAATAGCTGGAGTTTTTAGCTGGAAATTGTTTAGACAAGCTTCTTGATTTTCTAATTTATTGCTTTAATATGAAGCCTCTTTCTGTCTGGAGTCAAATTATGTTAGATTCACCTGTGGATTAGAAAAGAAGAAATTGCATCACTCAAAGTCTTGGAAGTAGAAATGCTACCACCAAATTTGTCTGTATAAAATCTCTTAAGGTAAATTAAACACATATTCAATGATGTGAGTCTTTAGCAAAACCTGTAAGAATTAAACTGTTTTTAATCCATTATCTGTATATATCATATTGGCAGGGAATAACATCACATCCTTATGGAATAATTTCCAGGAGATGTAGTGACCTGTAGCAATGACTAGTCACAGTATTGACTATTTTTTGAGTGTGCTTTATTCTGTAACACTATTATAGCTTAAAGACAAAAGCCAAACAAAGGCAAAACATACTAATAAAATTTGTCTATAATTAGACATAGGCTGAGACTCTACTAAAAAAATCAAGTTTAAAATCTCAAGAACTTTATGTTAAAGAATAAAATTTCCTAGGGGTTTATATTTTATTATACATGGTTTTCCTTTTATTTTCTTAAATTTACACTATTTTGTTATATTTTAAAATGAGCACATAAATCATATTTATAACAAATCTGCAGCAACTTTTATATATAAATATTCTGTATATGTAGGAATAAGTCTTGTCTACGTACCCACGATATCTGCTGCTGACGAGTTGAAATTTTTTTGTTTCCTAATGGATATCATGGTACAAGTAATAGAATATTATATATTCAAAGTGAAATGGCAACTGCATTTGAAACCAAGATAAGTTCTGTAGTGCAAAGAATAGAATTTAATATTTGAAGCTTATATCCAGGATTTTACATAAAACCCTGACAGTCGTAACAAGACTTTTCTCGAATATATGAAACTAATGAGGATGTGGCTTCAAATTTAGTCTTCAAATTATCCTTTAAAGATTTTTTTTAACTCTGTTACTTGTGTATAATTGCATTGCTACAGCAAGAATATATTATTGAAGTTTTTCATATTATTATTTGCAATTTTGGATGATATTGATTTTTAACATAATTCTACCTTATTTTGGAATTATTCATATTAGTAGACCAATAAATAATTATATTTAATGTCTAACTCCTACATACGGGCTTAAATTTCTGTTGAAAGCTATACAATAGCTACATCTGAATATTTTGTTTTAGAAATTCCCAACATACCTTTGACACAGGACAGCATTCCTAAAGCTTTTGCAAAAATTGTCATTAAGTTTCATGTGAGTTTGGAAGAAGCATACAGACACTGCGGGAAAAAAATATTCTAAGAGTACTGAGAAAGAAAACCCACGGAAAAGAAGATCAAAAGCTGATAAATTTACCAATCATAAAAATGCACACAATTACTGTGTGCGACAAGAAATGCAGATATTAACATGCTTAACCAAATAAGTACAAAAATAAGACTTTTTCTTCCTGTTTAACAAATAGTCTGCTTTAAAAGGTACTTTTTCCCCTAGAGATATAAATACCTGTTTTTCAAATTATATAGTTCATGAACTTCTGAAATTTTCACTAAAACTTCTACATCTAAACTTTAGACTATTTACCACGTGGAAAACTTGAATACAAATGCAAAAAATGTTTTTCATTTTCTTTTTTATTTTTACTGTCAAATGCTTGGTTCTCCCAAAAGATCAACTAATGCTGAATTTATTTCATTGCATTGAGGAGAAAAGTACACTTTGGAATGAGTTTAAAAACCATTTTCATTTCTACATCACATCACTCCTCAGTTACTTCTTAAATATTTTTTCTAATTGCATTTTTTATGAGTAGAAGCTTCTTCAACAACACTGAAAATGCTACCTGGGAAGAGGAAGAAAAAAATAAATTCATTAGTCATATTGTACCAAATGTAGTTTCATTTGCAGATTTTTATTCAAGTGTCATAGGTTTGTCATCATTTCGTTATACTATTAGTAGTTATATCTGTCTAAAACTTTAAATTTTCAGTAGGTAATTATCAAGACTTCCTTATTTGCAAAATTATTTTGATGGAAAAATTAATTGTGTTTAAAAATAATTTTTAAAAAAATATTAGAAAGATCTATTACTGTGTCACACACATTTTTATTGTGCTCCAGTGAAGATTCAGTAAATATCGCTCATAACAATTTCTTACTTTCTGATGTTCATAACACCAGAAAAAAACACTGACAATATTGGACTGAATTTAGGAAAAAAATAACAAAATGATTAATGACTTGATGAAACTGACAACGACAAATTTAAAAAGTTCATTTTGAAAAGCTTGGGCAAATATTTACTGCGTACAGGAAACAGTTTTTCAGATACTTTTGGTGTGTGGACACTGAGTCAACCAGAAATTCTCCTTGTACTACCAGGAAAATTTCTCTTTTACTGGTCTTAAATGCAGCACAGGGAAGGGAAAGTAATGTCCCACTGCTTCTTTCATTTTAACGTAAAAGTAATGAAGGCATATAAATGTGATCTGGGCAATGTTAGAACAGTACATTTCTCTGTATAAAATTTAGAGATTGTTTTATTTATTTTTGTATTGCTTCTGTTCTGTAAAAAAAAGTGTCTAAAATAAACATAATTATCATGTAGGGGATGTAAGAAATGATTTTAGGTTTATAGCTCCTTTTGCCCAGATAACCAGAATAATCTCAGACAAATTACTGGGGAGGCAGTATTTGTTTGTTGTTTCTGCTAAATTTATCATCACAGATGTAATAACAGACAATTTAGGAAAAAAAAAAAAAAAAGGATTGTAAACATCCATAATGAAGTACTGTAAATAGAAACATTTTATGTTTTATAAGATTTAGGTTGCATGTTGGGAAGAAGTTCTTTATTGTGAGGGTGGTGAGGCAATGAAGAGGTTGCCCAGAGAAGCTGTGGATGCCCCATGCCCAGGAGTGTTCAAGACTGGGCTGGATGGAGCTCAGAGCAACCTGGTCTAATGGAAGGTGGCCCTGCCCATGGCAGGAGGTTGCAATGAGATTTTCTTTGAGGTCCTTCCAAGCAAAACAAATCAATTCTATGATTTTATGCATTGTATATATTATACATTTTCTTTTATTGTTCTTTTGAGCTCGTACTACTCAGGTGCTGAACCTTGTAGAAATTCTTAGAGACAGAAATTTGATTACAGACTCTGAAATATTTTGGCATTTGACATAATCCGTGTTTCTATGCTAAATTTGGAATACAGGAGATTATATAGGTAAGCTTGTTTGATTTTTCATTAGATCTCAGAGTTTTCTCTGTGAATGACTGACGAGGTCAACATTAGCACATCAAATGAACATTGATTAATTGGTAAACTGTGGGAAAAAATCCCACCTTTTTATTTATCATTGTGTCTTTCAAAGACGGTAATTTCTTTTCTTTTTTGTCATGGAATAGCATGATAAATTAAACATTTGTTCCGGTTTCTGAGCTGTGCAGTGATCCTAATGTTTTTGCAATGCTATCTGACTATAAAAATTGTATGACTCTATATATTCTTATATTCTATGCCACCAATTCTGTGTAAACTTTATTTCTCTAGATTAATTATCTCTGGTTCACGCACTGGTTTATATAGTTTAATTTTGACTTCGGTCTTACATCATAGAAGATATCGCGGTATGTCTTCCTCAATTTTTAATTAAGCATGTTGAAGACAATGGGATGTCCTCAAAATTTCATTTTTTCCCACGTTTTCTTTGTGACGCTCTGCAGTGAGTTTGAGTAACTAACTACTGGTAGTTGAACAAAAATATACTGATTGTAGGTTTTTTCAGATCTGCTTTTAGAAAATTGCCTCGTGATGCTGTTTGCCCTTCAACTTAAAGACTACTCTGATGTTCTGTCTTACTACCAGGGAGAAGCAAAATGTGCTTTCTCACATTTTATTAACTTGCCTACACCCACACCCACAAAGGAACCCTAAGGAACTGTAGTGACCAGGAATGCTGCAAACAGGGTGGATAAAGAGAGCATGTCGTGTTGTGCAGGGTGTGGGGTGACAGTTCCCATGGTAGTTTGAGTGGGAAGGCAACAACTTGGAAAACGCCGTGTTACAAAGCTGTCAGCGGTGGGCTGAGACGGGGCACCACGTGCTGGTTTTGGTGTTGAATTATGCTAAAACTCAGTCTGACTCAGCAATCCCAAATCAACATCCTGATAGTGAGGCAAAGATTTGGCAGATAAGAGGCTAAGCTGACCTAGAGACATGATTGGCAGTCAATCACTTTATACTTATTAAGTCCTGTCCACTCCATATGGGCAGGTTCTTATAACACATTCCTTCTTGAAACGTGTGAAGATTCCTCGCTTGGGTAAGGGGACACCCAACAAGGTTGCTCCTCGAGGCTGGGGGAGAGACCTGCCCACAAGAGTTGATGTGGTTTATGTCAATCTCTACTTAATTGTTTCTTCTTGCTAGCTTTAATATAATTGCTTTAATATAATTGCTTTGATGTAGTGCACTGTACTACTCTATCCTATACTAGTAGTAGGTTTAGCTTCTGTACTCTGTAAAAAATAGTTCTGATTAAGACTTTTTGTCTAATCGCGACCTTTGCTGCTCACCAGGGTCTGAAAGCAAGGCAGCCACTGAGAGGCTACCAAAGCCTCATACACTGATGTTTTTACTACAAAATAAAATTTAATTTCTTGCCTTTTATCAAAATCTGCTGTATATATGTATAATTTACTTCCAAATAAAAGTACTTATGAAGTATATTTTCTGTTCAAACCAGAATACAAAACGGCACACAAAACAACACATAATACAGAGATCTCAACTCACTTAACTGCTTTACTTTATATTCCTTTTTAACTCCAGCAACAGCACAAAACTGGTGACAGAATAAATAAAAATAAATAAATAAAAAAGGATTAAAGTTTTGATAGCATTTTCATTTGCTTTTAGTCTTGCAAAGCTCTATAGATGCAAGATAAAGTGCCGGCTGTAATATTTATAAAATTGATGTTACAGCAAAATGCAACACAAAGAGGATTACTGTTCCAACACAGTTTTGTAGCTGATAGGGCTTCAGCTGCTTGAGGCTTCCACTGAACCATCCAGTGTATTATAAGTGGTAGGATTATTCTTATTCTGTAGGCAAAAAACAGTAAAAAAAAAAAAAAAAAATTGTGTATCAGTATTACCCATGAAGTCTGATGGAAATCATGTGGACAGTCATGGTCATTGTAGTCAGTGACACTTGACACTGCTACTGATTTTCATTTCATAAGCCCATAGCTAGAGAGTCTCCATATTGTTTACCTTTCTAACTTTGCACACGTACCAACAAAGTGCTGGTGGATCATTTTCTGTTTGCAAACCATCCTTTTTTTCTGTGTGGCAGTAAAA
>VZTF01006540.1:176117-262447 GCA_013397755.1 Cnemophilus loriae | reverse complement strand
AAAAAAAAAAAAAAAAGTCTGTCCATCAAGAGGACAGACTGGGACACATGTTTTTTCAGGGTTGGTTTGTTTAGCTTTTTATATTTTGGGTTTAGAGTTGTGAGCCGTCAAGAAATATTCCAAGTGAGTATGAATAGACGAGATGACTAGAAAATGTGGATGGCACACTAAGATGAGGAGGGCAGAACACACCATGCTTTTTTCATGATAGATCTATAAATCAAGAAGTAATCACTGGTGATTGTGCCAGGTTACATTCTATATATTACTGACCACAACTGTTCATGATTTCTCACTGTGTGAAATTAACTTCTGTTTAAAGGCTATGACAGATAGGGAATCTCTCCAACTCCAAGCTTTTTTTGATTAATTGCCATGATGGCAATGAGGATCGAACTATTAGAGCTCCTTTTCCTTTTCCTTTTCCTTTTCCTTTTCCTTTTCCTTTTCCTTTTCCTTTTCCTTTTCCTTTTCCTTTTCCTTTTCCTTTTCCTTTTCCTTTTCCTTTTCCTTTTCCTTTTCCTTTTCCTTTTCCTTTTCCTTCCCTTTCCTATAAGTCTTTGAAATGAACAATAATTTTAAATATTTACTCATGTTATTATTTTTCAATTAAATGTTCTGTATCGTGTGTGTGTCTTGGTACCCTTGTAAATACCTTTCTTTATTCCCAAAAATCTGTGTGGTACATTTAGAAAAATGTATCTAGTTTCAGAGTACCAAAAGAGTTGTTTCATAAAGTACTATTGCAGAAGTAAAATTGACTGCTCTATCTTAATTCTTCACAGCAGGTAGATTTTCCAGACCTTGGACCTCTCTTGCAGTCATATTTATGAATCAATTTAATATTTGAATACGTTTTAGGGTGTGTGAATACCACGCTGCTATTTGAATTATTTCTTCCTAGTCTTACACAAGCATAAAGACCAGAGGGGATAGCTTTATGAGGAGAGATTGTATTATGTATTCTTTTGTTATCAAAATAAGGTTTATGTTGTTTTCCTTTATGACTTTTTAAGTCTCTTTTGTGTGTGTGCATGTGCTATTAATCCAGCTGAGAAATAGAAGTGATAATTTTATTGCCATCTCAAAATTAAAAGCTTTGCAGGCCATTTAAAAATTTCCAACATTTTGCTGTGTTTCAGTATGAAAATTCAATAAAAATATGTAAAACATTGGAAAATGAATGTTTTGGTTAGGTAGCTGTTCTCTGCACCCAGCACTGAAACTCCTCAGGTGTTACAACAGGAGGGTGCCTGCCAAAGGATGCAGCCAGCTCTGCCTTTTCCTCACGGCCCCGCTGACTCTCCCTGCCAGGATCCAGGAGCTGCACCTCAGCTCTGGGCTCATCAGCAGCCTGTGCCCAGACCTGGCCATGGCTCCAGCCCTGGTACAACCCCTTCTTGGTCCTGAGGTCACTGAGGGGCTGTTGCTACCCTTGGCTCTGCCACAGGAACTTTAGTAGATGCCCAAGATTGCCCAAGCGGTGGTTTGAAAGTAACAAAGTGGGGATACAGTTGAAGCAAAATGAGGTCCAGTGGGACCCTTATTTCTTAGGAATAAGACAAAGTCTGAGAAAATAAGGGATCAAAGTTAATAGGGGAAGAACAACAAAATAATGGAGAAAATGGGGGAAAGACAGGGACAGTGGCAAGTACACAAGCTGTCGGGTGTACATCTCTTTGGCTGAGCCTTGTGCCTGGTCACCTCTGTTCATCCCATCTAGTTAAACTCTACTAAATCGTAGAATCACAGAATGGTCTGGGTTGGAAGGGACCTTAAAGATCATCTGGTTCCAGCTTCGTGCCATGTGCAACCTTCCACCAGACCAGGTTGCTCAGAGTTCTGTCCAACCTGGCCTTGAACACTTCCAGGGATGGGGCAGCCACAGCTTCTGTGGGAAACCTGTGCCAGGGCCTCACCACCCTCACAGGGAAGAAATTCTTTCTAAGCTAAACCTACTCTGAGTTTGAAGTCATTCCTCTTTGCCCTGTCACTCCAGGCCCTTGTAAATAGTCTCTCTCCATCTTTCCTCTGGGCTTCCTTGAGGTACTTGAAGGCCACAATTAGGTCACTCCAGAGCCTTTTCTGTTCCAGGCTGAACAATCCCAATTCTCTCAGCCGTTCCTCATAGCACAGCTGCTCCATCCCTCTGATCACCTTGGTGCCTTCTCTGGCCTGGCTCCAACAGGTCCCTGTCCTTCCTGTGCTGGGCCCCCAGGGCTGGATGCAGCCCTGCAGGTGGGGCCTCAGCAGAGCGGGGCAGAGGGGCAGAATCCCCTCCCTGCCCTGCTGCCCACGGGGCTTTGGGTGCAGCCCAGGATACATTTTTGTGTGATCTTGCTCTGTATTCAGGATATATGTAGAGAGTTATAAGTATATCTGTTAGCTTTGAAGTAGACTAGCTGGTGAGTAGCACATCTACTCCTCGAAATAGTAGAGTTCTGATCTGGTGACTTGATAAGGGTCCTGCAATCTGGACACGAGTTATTAGGTAGATATAAAGGCAATGCTAGTATTTAAGGGAATGTGTGGGATTTTGTGAATCCAGAGGGTGAATATGTATACACAGCAGCAGTGAATTTTCAGTCTGATCAGTCGGAAATGAGATACAGGGCTGAGACACCTCTTTTTTCCCATATTTATAAAAGTGATGTGTATGTTTATCTAGATGTCAGTAAAGGCTCAGTACTCTGTCTGTGTTGATCTGTGCAAACAGCTGTGTCTGCACTGGGAGTGTGTTCCCTGCGAATTTGAAAAAAAGCATCTGCATTTATTGGATCAGAATGGGAGGAGTCACCTGGGGTCTTAAAGCCACCAAATTTGGCTTTCTTCGAGTATCATGATTCCTTCCTGGCAAGCCCCATTGTGTTTTTGCATCTGCATTATCCTCTCCTCTTCCCAGACTGCATGCAGCAGAAGGAGAGACACAGGCACCATGATGTTGTGCAGCAGAAGAGAAAACAGAAATAATGTATCCACAGTCTAAACTTTGGGGTTTCTTTTCCTCCTCAACCCTTTCATCCAGCCGGATGAGTTTTCAGACTGAGGAATGCTACTTTGGCTGTCAACAAAACCACATAACCTTACCTAGCTTGCGTTTAGAAGCTTTCTTTTCAGCATCTGGCCTGAAACACTTAAAGTAATAAGCTCTAGATAAAGATCTGAGAAGTTAATTGCTCTGAAGTATTATTTCCCTATTGAAAATCATGGAAGTGAGGAATTACTTTGTTTCCTAGGTTTTTGTAAGATCATATTAAGGTTTATAGCTTTTGTTCTGAAATTAGTTTTCATATTTTGCTGGCTCTGCTGGACGTTATGTAATTATGTTAAGAGTTCCTGTGGTTCTCATTATTCTTTCTTGCTTGCTGTTGGTGAATATGAATAAATTTCAGTCTTCCCTTGTGGCCTACCCTGTTTGCACTTAATACTGTCTTGGCAGGCCTATATTAGGGAGTATAGAAAGAGTCCTGTTCCAGTGAGGACATGTAGAAGGCAGCAGTATCCTAATGGAATTTTTGAAGGGATGGCAAAAGGTGTGCAGGGCTTTACTGTTCCTTCAGCAAGGCTGTGGGTGGCCGTGGCATAAGTATGACCTTGACTTTCTGCTGCTGGGATGCCAGAGTGGGTTTTGGCCAAGATGACAACAAAAAGCATTGTAAAAGTTATGTATTAAAAGGATTCCTGTTGGCACAAGGTGCTTCTCGTGGTCTTGGTAACATTAGGATTACTAATCATGGGGTCTCCACTTGCACAGCTCAAAACAAGATTTTGCTCTTCACTAAACACTCCACTGTACATCACTTAACAGTTTGCTGTTATGAACAGCAAGAAGGAAATATTATATCCACTTTAAATTCTGATGCAACTAGCCATAGAGAATGGAGGATTTGGTCTTGTGTCTCAAAGTATGAAGAGGGATTGAAGAGGGATATTTTTTTTTTTTTTTTTTGTTATTACTATTTTTCTTTCTCATACACTAGAAATTGAAACCAAAACAAGAGCACATTGAAATGCTTTGACTTTTTTCAATGAACAGAAAGAATTGTGCATGGCAGTAAATAGATTTCTTTAAGAGACATCCCTAGCCAAACATTTCATGGGTTTTTGTTTGGGGGTTTTTTGAATGATGGCAAAGCTAAGTGAACAACGTGAAAAACAGCAGAAAAAAGAAGTAACAAATATACATGTGAATGGAAGAAAAAGAGGAGACAAACGCACTTTAAGAAATTTAAATGACCATGGCCTTACCTAGAAATCTACAGGTCAGTGGCAAGACTTTGAGGATGTGTATTAAAAAGATTGTATTACTTATCTCTACCATGTTAACATTACATATAAAATAGATAGAAGATGAAATAAAGAAAAGGAAGAACTGTAATAAAACTAATGCATTGGATCAGGAGAATGTTGTGCTGGATTGTATTACATATTAAATCTGGCAATATTTTTATGGTATGAGAGTGTTACAGGATTAATTTTGGACTATTTTGTTGCTCTTATATGGCTCAGTATGCAAATAACTATTACTCTAAGTAGCTCAGTACAAGGCATACTCATTATATGTGTGATTATTCATGTTTGTAATTATAACATCAAGGTTATAATCATGGATATAATGAAAGAAATAGAATTTTAAATAATATTTTACTATGAAATATTTCTCTGGCTTGGACTGGGGAAGAGTCAATTTTCTTCATAGTAGCTTTCATGGGGCTGTGTTTTGGATTGGTGCTGAAAACACTGTAGATAACACAAGAATATTTTCGACATCACTGAGCCGTGCTTGAGCATCATCAAGGCCTCCTCTGTTTCTCACACTGGGGGTGCACAAGAACTTTTGAGGGGACATATCCAGGACAGCTGATCCAAACTGACCAAAAGGATATCCCAGACCATATGGCATCATGCTCAGCATATTGAGCTGGGAAAAAGGGTGGAAGTGGGGGAACACTGGAAGTTACAGCATTTGTCTTCCCAAGTGACTGCTAGATGTGATGAAGTCTTGCTTTCCCGGACATGGCTGAACACCTCCCTGCCAACAGGAAAGAGCAAATTGTTTTCTTATTTTGCTCTGTTTGAGTGGGCAACTTTTGCTTTACCCATTAAGCTGCCTTTATCACAACCTACAAGTCTATTACGCTTCCAATTCTTTCCTCTGTCCTGTGAGTGTCTGCGTGGGGCTTAGCCGCCTACCAGGATTAAACCACAACAAATCTAATAGCAACAAGTTTACAGTAGCTTTAGAGTCTTTCTTTCTTTCTTTCTTTCTTTCTTTCTTTTTCTTCCTTTCTTCCTTTCTTCCTTTCTTCCTTTCTTTCTTTCTTTCTTTCTTTCTTTCTTTCTTTTTCTTTTCTTTTCTTTTCTTTTCTTTTCTTTTCTTTTCTTTTCTTTTCTTTTCTTTTCTTTTCTTTTCTTTTCTTTTCTTTTCTTTTCTTTTCTTTTCTTTTCTTTTCTTTCTTAACAAGAGATATTCTTCTACAGTTCCAGGACTTTGGAAGAGAATTAATTTATGAGCATAAAGTCACCATTTATTTTTTCCAAATTACATTCGTTTTCACCTTTAGCGATTCATAGACAATTGTCATGAATGAGTGTTTTAAGTTTGCTAAAGGAATTTACTTCTAAATAATTAAAATTTAATATGCACGTTTCTCTTTAGTTACTATTTTAACATATTTCTAATATGAAATTGAAGTTGCTGCTAAAGATAATGCAAGTAAAAATCTCTGTAAATAAAATATCAGGGTTATTTTCTTATTGCTAAACCTTCTTAATGTTCTTGCTTCTTCAAAATTGCTTGTTTTTGACAAGTTGCTTGGCAAACATTGTTCTTTTTCACTGCTCTCTATATGACTGGGGCTTTTGACTTCATTATTAAAAACCCTCTCAACAAAGCAGACAAAACCAAACACAAAATGAAGAGCATAGCAATTAAAATATAAACTCATAAGTGCAATAGATTTTTCTATTGTTGCTAGTTATTGTCTTAAGTGGTAATTAAACAGACTCAGAAATTAATTCCTGAAGTCATGAAATTAATCCAGATCACACAAAACTGATGTAATAGATGTCAAATTTTAATTTTATTTTTTAGCCCACCAGAACTATGAAATTTTGTGAGGAAAACATGTTCATTGCCAGTCTACTGCCAAAAACTTAATGAGAGGGTTTATATCCAGTAAATTTCCTAATCAAGGAGGCTGATATAATTTGTTAAATGTCTTTTTCCACTGTGGTAGATTGTTCAACCCAAATAAATTTCTGTTTTTTCACATAATCTCCTTAAGAATATAATTTCAGATAGATTTTCATGGCGGGCAAAAGATAAAATAACAAGAAATATATTTCAGGCCTGTTTAGGATAAGGACTAGAAAGTTAAATTCATACTTTTTAGTATGATATTTCAGGTTGTGGGGGCCGGAATTAGAAATCGTCAATCAGGTATTTAATATTTTAACACTTTGGCACATATAGTATTTGTCTGTTTTCTTAAAGGCAGCATTTGTTTTCCTATATGTTGACATAAATGTGAGTCTGATGATGAGTTTTGTATTTGGTGGTTAAGCATGTTGTTTCACAAAGCTGTCAAATATATCTTTAGTTGATAAGTACAAAATTACGAGGGAAGTGGTCAAGTTTAGACGCCAGGACAGGCAGGTTTCTCACCCCAGACTGTTCTGGTGTCAGTAAATCAAACCATAGAAATCTTTCCTTCCGTTTCTCCATCAAAGCACCTTCATGATACTGCAAAAATTCGGGTGTTTCATGATTAAGGCCCTACTCTTTAAGATGTTCAAGCAAGCAGTTCACATGGAAAATGATCTCCTTCAGGATCAATTTGTCCCAAACTCACATCAGGAATATCACAATTCTATAACAGTACCAGAGACTAATATATTACAGATATTTGAAGTTGCATTACTACAAGAAATGTTAAAGTGTTAAGTGGATCTTTACCATTTCATTGGATCATGCTGTTCATTTTTACCTTGTTTATGTCCTTTCATTTCTCATCCATATTTTGTTTGTGCTGAATCAGATACAGAAAAAGGCAGTTTTATGTTTTTCTACCAATCTACGGTTTTTTAAGAACGTGTTTTCCCCCAAGAAGTAAAATATGTTCAAAGTGTCAAAGGAAAAATATACAAGAAAGAAAATTAGTAGAAAAACTTTTTTTTCTTTAAATAATCCCTTTAGAACTTGTTTGGTTTAAAATATATTTTAAAACCATTCCCTGTAAATTCTTGTCCCTGTTTGTACTTCTAGTTCAGTCCACTAATGACAGAATAATCTAATAATTAAAAAAAATCATGACATATTGTTTTACAATTCCAATATACAGCTGTTGCTTTCCAGGAATATAACAAAAGACAAAACAGCAATAGCTTATTGGCTGAGAAAAAAAGCTAATATTTTGAAACCCATAAAATATCAGGCCATGCCTTGTATCTATAACCTTATATTTCATGCCATGCTGCTCTTTCTTGACGTATTTAACCCCTTCATTGGACAAAATCAACCCAAACCTTAACGTGCTTTTCTTCTTAACTCTACCTGTCCTTTTCTTTCCTTCTACATATTGTTTTAAAAAAAACTGGAGACATGTCTCCAGATCTTTCTTCTGAGACAGAAATGTTCTCATATCTCTGAGATAGAATAGTTCACAATGGGAAATATCAAGATGTAAGTCATTGTACTCTCCACAGAAGTTCTATTTTCTAATACCTAGACTAAGGATTGCTCACTAGACTAAGGATTTTCTAATTCACCTATTTCCATTCTAATTCCAAGGCCTTGAAAATATGGAATTTCTTCTAGAAACACGAAATTCAAATGAGAGTCAAAGGTGTAAGTTCAATAATACTCCAAATTCAGTCATGCTTAAAGCCAAACATGAATGTAACAGGAATCCTCTACTGCTCAATTTCATTTGCACCTCTAAAAATTTGTAAGTGCTAATTAATTATTGCTTAGATATGATTAAAAATGTTATCTATGCAATCAAAACAGAAATACAAAATGCTAATCATGATTAATGTAGAATTGAAATCTAATGAGCTTAGGAAAGGTAAAGTGATTAATTTAAACACAAGTGAATAAATTACTTTCCTAATTATTAATTTATTGTAAAATGCTTTGTATTTTGAAAAATGTCATAGCTTGAGAAGGTTAATATGTTCCTAATCTTCAGGGTGTATATTATAATTTGAAAATGAAAAGTCTTTTACTCTTGGGGAGGCCTTATTCTTTTGTTTCTTTAGAAGTGAGATACTTTCTTCCGAAAAGGTCCTTCCATTGTAGTGCCAAGAGACTGTGTTTTCTTAAAATATTAATTCCACATTAATTTTAAAAAGGAAAAATTTCAAAATAATGAGATTTCTGTGCATGTCTAACTACATATGTGTGCTGACCTAGTAACTGATAGGAATAAGTCTGTCAATGCACCTATTTTTTTATTCCACTGTGCCCTCAAAGATGTCATTGCCAAAATAAGAATAGAACCATGGAATCACAATAGTTCAGGATGGAAGGAACCTTTAAACGTCACCTAGTGCACCCCCCTTGCACACCCCTCTGCGATGACCAGGGACGTCTTCAGCTCAAAGCCCCATCAAACCTGACTTTGACTGCTTCCAGGAACGGAACTCTACCACCTCTCCACGCGACCTGTTCCAGTGTTTCTCCATCCTCGCTGGAAAAAAAACTCTTCCTTATATCTGATCTAAATCAGTCCCCTTTTAGTCTAAAACCATTTATGTCTTATTGTATTGCCACGCACCCTGCTAAAAGGTTTGTCCTCATTTTTATTGCAGCTCCCCTTTAGGTATATGTTTGAAATTTTCACAACTTTCCAAAGCACCCTGTGTGACTGACCTAATATTTTTTTATGTCGTGTTTTCTATATCGATTATGTAAGTGTAAAATGGCACTTGTAAAATTCTTTTAAAAAACAAGTACTATTGCAGATATTTGATTATTAATTACAGTGTATTTTATGGTTGAATCCTATTTTTATCAGAGTAATGAATTTGCTGAACTTGTGTTAGCTATTTTCAAAGGTATTTCTCTTTTGGATATTTTTCTGGGACTGAAGGAAACATAGGGACACATTCTTTAAATGACATTTTTCTCCAACTTCTTAGGATGTTATTTCTGGTACCTGTCTGACCACTTGAATCTCTTGATTATTATGGTACTATTCTTGAGTGAGCAGCTTCAATGACATTTGAAAGAGACTGGGAAAAAACTTAGGAACTTGTGAACAGAAAATCATATTTCTTCTTGTGAATATTTTATTTTGGAAATTAATAACTATGTCCTTTATCATCCAAAAAGATCAGATTTTTTCATATGGCAAAACCAAACAATAATTATTATATAATTTTAATTTATCTGGAACCATATATATATATATATCAAAATTATGGATATGTTTTTAACTGCTTTTTTTTTTTTTTTAGTAAAACCTATATTCATTGATACCTAAACCAGACTTTAACCTTGTAAATCTGGATTTAGGGTACTTTTCCTATACTGGCAAGGAGCTGAGATTGGGTTTTAGCATTTTTTTTCCCAATTGCGAACTACATTATTTAAATGATTGTTATAAAAAAAAATAAAATCCCACATTTTTGCTGGTCACTGTTACCTCACTTATATTAACTGCGTGTGTTCAAAGAATCTGCAAATATTTAACTGGGTTCTTAGCCAGCATAGAACTTGGCAAGTTTGTCTAATAATGAATTGTTCTCATGTTCTCATGATTACACATAAATCTAAAACTGGGACTATTTGTAAAATAAAAGATTAAATGTGTCTTGAGACTACACTTGAGCAGAAAATCAGCACTGACCATTCTTTATTTCTAAAACATCTTGTACACTGAAACTACTTGAAGAAACCGTAGACTGAGACCAGCACTAGCTAAATATTAAACCAGTATGGAAACCTGCAGGATTTATTGTCGAGCCCTTTTAAACACATGTTCACCTTGCAGACACATGAAGGATGCATGAAGGACGTGAGATGGTTTGAGTATTGTGGGCTAGAACTTGGGGCATGCAGGAGATCATAAATGAAAACGTAAGGAAGGTAAGAGAACTTCTGTTTGATGGTGGGATTCACAGGTACTGTGGAGAAGGGATTATTGTATCCTCAAGTACGTAGAGGATGTTGTCACATCTTTGTCCCTTTCAGTGCCACTGTATTTTCCTTTTCTACTTTATGTTTACAGTTTTAGTGGTCACCTTTCCCTAGTTTTATTGTTTACAAAAACAAATTATTTGCTTTTAAATTGTTTTTCTTTGCTTTATAAAAGCCACTTTATAACTGCTTCTAAAATGACTGGCATCTGCAGTAGCCCCTCAAAAGAAATCATTTTATTATTATTCTTTGCCATAATTATTTTGCAGCCCAGCACCTGTACCTTTACCTTTTGAACTAAGTGCAGCATTTATCAGATCTGCAATTTCACATTAACAAGCTACCATGAGTTTTGTCTTTCTTCATATCCTTAGTGATATGTTCTTTCATTGAGACTTGAAAAGGGTAAAAGTCATACATCCTTCATCAGAGATATTGCTTTATGAAGAGTCATATTAGCTTTGGAAGTGTTTTGTTTAGGAGAAGATAGTACGGAGAAATCACTCCTTTTCTCCAGTCGTGCAGCCTACAAGTGTACACATCTCACACTGACTTCAATTACCTCTCGATCTTCAACTTGATTTTTTTCTATAGTTGATAAAATATCGTGTTCATCCTTTTGTAGTCATGCAACACTGTTTGTTGAGTCAGGCCTAAGTATGACAAAAATATTGAAAAAATAAGTTTCTTCTGCATGTAGGAGAGATAAAAACTTTGTTGTGGATGTCTGGAATGAAAGCAATCACACATTCTCATAATTTATTGATGCTTAGTTTCTGTTGTGTCACCATATTTTCATCTCCCACTTGTTATGAATTCGAACAGGGCAAACTGCTCTGCTGTTTTTTATAGAACTTGAGCTGGAGCACCAGGAATCTGTACTCTTCTTTTGCAGGCTCATAGTCTCGAAAAAATCTCGTTAAAGTCTGTCATTCAGCTTTGTGCGTGGAAGCATGAGCTTTCTTGTCATTTATAAATGCAGTATCTTAAATGAACTGTACATAAAAAAGGCAATAGACATTTCATCGACTGCTTTAAGAAGACAGTTTTAGAGAAGCTGCTTTCAATATGGTGCTGCAATACATCACACAGCTGTTAAACCCACTTAATCTAAGTTGTACTAAGAGATGGTTCCCACTAATACAACTGAATCCTCCAAGTCTGGACATCTGCAATTAACTCTGGCACTAAGCAACTTGGGCTATTGTAGGATTCCTTTGAATATCACAGAGTATTCCACATGTCCTCTTCATTTTTGATGTCATAATCTAGGTAATGTTGCAAAATGCTTTTGAATGTCTGTTTTTATTTAAAGTTAAGAAATTTTAAAATAAAATTTAAAAGCCTTGTTAATTTTGCAGCTGTGCTGACTGCACTGTTAATTTTGAAACTTTGATTCCCATATAGTCATTAGGAATTCCTTTTCCTTTTTTTTTTTTTTTTTTTTTTTTGAGTTGATAGTATTTTCTTCCATGGTCTTTATATTTTCCAGGCATTAAATTAATTAATTTGAGTCTATCCTTAGCCTCCTGATATTCTGTGAAGCCTGGAAGTTCTCTACAAGATGACTGAGTCTGATCACCCACCATCAACTTGATTTCCATTCTGAGCAGAGAATAATTTTTCTTGTTCTTCAACAACACCAGATGTAGCTAAAAGGAGAAGTAGAGTTCCTGAAAACTCCATAGTCAGCAAAGGATCATTAAGTCAATGAATCTAATGTCAAATCCATCTACAAATTTTTAATTAAAAAGGACATTGTATAAACAGACCTATACATACACACACATATATAATATAGGGTTATCAAACTCCTAGCTCGTCAACAACAGACAAATAAAGCTCTCAATGCCAGGAGGTGGAAAGCACACCAAAAACTGCAAGAAAAAGATTTTTTTTCTTTAAAAAAGACAATCACTTGCTGTGCCCATGGAAACAAATTCAAGTAGTTCATAGCATGAAAAACACAGCTAAGTGCTAAGAACAAGTGTCTATTTTGGGTTGCAAATTTATTTCTCGGAGTCTTTTTTTGTGCTATAGAGGAAATCTTCAAAAATATGAATGCTGTTTATTCAGAAGTGCACCCTGCTTTGGCCCTTTCCCTTGCTGGTTCTGCAGTGGCTTTGCTTTACTTGACAAGCTTGATATGGAATTCACATAGTTCACAAGTCAAAAGGTGGAACAGAATCAAGTGAGACACTTGGAAGCTGGCAAAAAGTTAAAATGACCACTTAAAGCTTAAAAACTCCAATATCTGTAACTCTTTTAGATTCTTTTAGGACTCTTAGGAACTTGAGAATATGGTTTTTCAAATATTTATCATGTTATCCTTATAGTACAGTGCTAAAGACTCAGACACAATAGAAAATATATTATTCCCCTATAATTGCTGCTATTTTTGTACAAATTTCCTATATGTTTATATTTTATCTGTAAGTTAAAATTTTACTGGTAAGCAATGTGCGATTTATTGTCTAAAAATAGTTACTTAATGATGGGTCTCGGGGGTTTTCCTTAGAGGTTTTGTTTTGTTTTTTCTTTTTTTTTAGGAAAAAAATGTAGGTTGAGAGGAAAAGAAAGAAAAAAAAGGAAAGAAGGGAAGGGAAGGGAAGGGAAGGGAAGGGAAGGGAAGGGAAGTTTCCAAAACTATAGTCATGGGGTGATATAGTAAGAAAATATATTGCATGAAGCATTCTAAATATTTTAAAGAATACCTGCAGTAGCTTGTTTTATGCAATTAATACATAACAAAACAGAACCACATATGAATTAAAGATACATGCTCTGCAGAGTACCTATTTTTCCTTTCAGCAAACAGTTAAGTCCAGCTTTCATTCAGACAGCCAGTGGAGACTGCCAAAGGTTTCAGTCAAAGCCATATGCAGTGTCAAACCATCACCGTACAGGAACAGGCACAATATTCTCAAAGCGTGTGCTCAGCAAAAGTAAGAGATAAGTCAGTAAAAGACATTATTGGTACTATCTGTGTGAGGAAAATCAACAGAGTGTTTCAAATAATATGGGCAAAACTCAGCTTTGTATGAAGTGTGTTTATTGACAAAATTCTGACTGAGTTATTGAAAACTGGATAAGCCTCTTAAAAAAGACAGTCAGGTGCCTTTGTACCAGCTCTTCACAGTATCATCAGTTCTCTCAGCTAAGCCTTCTTTGCTCTAAAGAAAAGAGCAGAGCACACAAAATAAAAACATTTTGAGGAAAGGGGGACTATTGCTGATAAGAAGCATGTTCCAGAGGCCTGGTTGGCAGAGGTTCAAAATTCACAGTGCTGGTAACTTAGCTGAGTAGGAAAACTACGGGTTGTTTAGTGCTGCTTAGAACTTCCTGGTCAAGTTTACATATATTATGCTCTGCTCTACTGGTTAGTTATGTCATATCTACCTCCTGAAGTGGGCTTAAACCATTTTCTGATGAAATGAATGCTTTATCCACAGATTTTTCCAGTTAGTTTTATTGAACTAGTTCAGTAATAAACCACATACTCCAGCTACCAGGTTAAAATATTACTTTAAAGACTATGAAAATCTAGGTGAAGTGTCTCACTAATATTGATAGATTTAGAACCAAGAATGTGGCAATGTCTTCTCCAGATACTATTATAAACCAGTGTTTATAAATGATCATGGGATCAGGAATAATTTGGGTTGGAAGGGACATTGAGTTATCTCCAGTCTAAACTCCTGCAGGATCAGCTCTGGGATCAGACCAGATTGCTCATGGCTTTACCCTGTTTGGTCTCAAAAACCTTCAAGAACAGATATTGCACAACCTCACCGGGCATCCTGCTCCACTGCTTGCCTGTCCTCACAGGGACAAAAGATTTTCCTTCTGTCCAGCCTGAACCTCTCTTGTTTCAACTTGCACAAATTTGGCAAGCAACCACTCTTTCGTCTCTTCCAGATAATCATCATAAACAAGACAGATGATAAATTAGACCTTCCAATACTGCACTTTTTACTGGCTTCCAGAAGAGTATGACTCACTACCTATTAATTGTCCAAGCCGTTTTTTTACCCATCTAGTTTGTGTGTGCATCAAGCCTGTAATGTCTTAACTTGATACAAGGATATACCAAGAGGTAGTGTCAAAAGTCTTGTAAAAGTCACAGCAAATGACATTCATTGAATCTCCCTTCATCCACAAATCCTGTCATTGTATCCCAGAAAGAAATCAGGTTGTTCAGGAATTATTTTTCCTGGGTTAATACTTATTGATTGTTGCCACTCAGTGCCTTCTACATGTGGTGAGAAATGTTCTCCAAAGAGATTCCTTCAGTGTTTTTCTCAGGCATGGGTGTGAAGCTGATCAGGTTGTATTTCACCGGGTCATCATTTTGGACTTTTTGGAAAATGGACAAGATACAAGTTTTTCCAGTCCTTAGCTCTTTTCCTGTTATCTCTGGTTTCTCTGACCTATCAAAGGTGATAAGAGTGGCAAGGACATTGGCCTTTTGGCTGTAGTCCACTCTGGTCACTTCTATGGACTTCTACAGATAGAGTCTGAGTTCCAAGACCAGGTTGGATGGGGCTCTGAGTAGCCTGGTCTAGTGGGAGGTGTCCCTGCCCATGGCAGAGGGGTTGGAACTGGACGAGCTTTCAGGTCCCTTCCAACTCAAACCCTTCTATGATTCTATGAGTTCTCAAAAGCAGTTCTTGACTTGATCCTTATCCACTTCAGGCTATTCTGCTCCTACTCCAACCTTGCTTCTAGGAAGACAGGACCCTGTTGATGAAGACTAAGGCAAAGGCAGCCTTATATGTGTCTGCAGTTACAAAATCAGGCATTGTTCCTAAATTCCTCCTCGTTACTTATTTTTGGCTTCTGCCTTTTGTATGCTGCCTTTTTGCACTGGAGCTCCGATCTGAGTTGTGTGTTTTGCCAAGCCTGATATAGCTCCTTATTTTACTGCCTGTTGAGATGAGCTGCAGCTGTAACTGGAGCATGCAGTCCTTAAAAAGCTGCCAGTTTTCCTGAGTATTTTTGCGCTTCAGAGCTACTTCCTGTGGGATCCCACCTACCAGTTTCTTGATGACAATTGCAATTACAGTTATGATTGACTAATATCAGAAAACTAAGTTGTGAAACAGATGCTTAGATGTGGAGACAGATGGAACCCTGTTGTAGTTTTCCTATTTCTGTGCTTTTAGAAATATCTGGTGCTTTTTCCTGTAATAAAAACTTAAATTTTCAGATGCACTTTTATCTTTTACAATATCAATTACATTTTCAAAAGAATGCTTCTTCTCCCAGTAAAATAAATTCATATTCAACCCAGCATCAGTTGCTACATGGATAACAGAGACACTTTTTTCATCCACTTGCTGAACCCAAACTTTTTCTGTTAAAACACATATCAACATACACCAAATTCATATAGCTTGCCTTGTCTCAGCCATCTAGCTTGGGCTCTGGTTTGGCTCCAAGTGAAAGTGTATATTTTGCTGTGTATGCATGTTTTAAATCTTGAACTATCAACCACCAACAGCTTTTCAAAGACTGCCTGATAGTAAATGGTCTGCATTGAAAGAGGATTGGTCAGAAGATTCAGGGAGGTGATGCTTCACCTCTACTCTGCTCACGTGAGACCCCACCTGCAGGGCTGCATCCAGCTCTGGGGGCCCAGCACAGGAAGGACAGGGACCTGTTGGAGCCAGGCCAGAGGAGGCACCAAGGTGATCAGAGAGATGGAACACCTCTGCTATGAGGAAAGGCTGAGAGAATTGGGATTGTTCATCCTGGAAAAGAGAAGGCCTTGGGGTGACCGCATTGCAGGCTTTCAGTACTTTAAGAGGGCTTATAAAAAAGAGGGAAAATTACTTTTTACACAGGCAGGACCTGACCTAGTAATAACCTGACCCAGAGATTTTACACAGATATTAATAGTTAAAACATAGCTGTAAAATCCTTGGATATCAGCAAAAGTACTCCGTTGTACAGGTTAAATGTTGATTTTACTCATATAAAGACCAGTGTCACCATTTCTTTGTATATAATTTGAAGACAAACATGTCAATCCAGACAACAAATTGTTTTTTAGACCAATGGAAGGGGATGATACAGTTGGTTTGTTCAGTCCTTGTTGTACAGTGTAAAATTCTACCAGTTCTAAAAAGATTTCTTCAGACCAAGTCCTCATTTATTTTGCCAGGGTGAAAAACACCACCATCCTCAACTGAAAAAAAAAAAAAATCAGGATTTTAAAACTTGGGAGGGTTATATGTTCAAAACACAAGTAATGCACAAGTGGAGACCTCTGTTATCTCATACTGAACTTTTTCAAATCATGCCCTGTATATGTACTACTGACACAAGCAGGAGGGCCTAGGGAAATTTCTTTGTTCTGTCCTTTAAATTAGAATCTTGTGATATTCTTAAAGAATTATTCATTTGTCAAATAAACATATTAATTCTCAATAACTGGAAATATTTTTCGACTATTTATTCACATGTGCACAAAAATACAGAGAAAATTACAGATAACCAGAAGACCACAACTCTTTTCTGCAGTAACTTCTAAGATTTTGCATCAGTGGAATGAGTAAGAATGCATTCTTGGCCCTAGCACGAAAATATCTTGATAAGCAGTTTCGCAAAAAATGTTTCAAAATATCGATTTCAGATTTAAAGCTAGTTCTGTAGGTACTTGAGAGACTTAAATATTCCTGTCAAAGCAGATGTACTAACCTTTAAGCATCTTAGCACAGTGATGAATATGCTGAGATGGATATTCAACAAACATGATGAAACCTGAGAGGCCCACACAAAGTAAAATTGCTTCACTACCTGAAGGACTGTCTCTAGGAATAGCAATCAAATCTCTTGATATTAATTTTCTGTAATATAAATTGTGCAAATCCGCTGTCTTAATTCATTTCTCCTCTGTTTCCATACCTGAATGCAAGTTATCTTTCCCTAGATAAAATATTCCAGTTTCATTTCATTGCTGGTTCTGCTCACCTGCTTAATATTAAACATGTAATTAAAGGAAATGCTAATAGGGACCTTGTTGCATTTGGAAAGAAAATTAAAAATGTACAAACCCATTTTTTATATTTCTGTGCCAAAGGATGTCTCACCTTACCCAGCAGTGCTTTTGACACGCACAGGGTGAAAATGGATTCTGTCAGTGTAGACTGAGTAAATTCAGTTCCCTTTAAATTGTTGCTATTTTTAGAATTCTGTCTATTTTTATAATTATGTGAGCAAGAGACATACAGATAATATTACATTTAGGTTACCACCCAACAAAGCTGAGCAGACTTCTGTCTCTGCAGGACTTGTTTCTGTTCGTGCTCCTGATGTAATCATCTCGTTGGTGAGATTCCTACATTGCTGGTTTCCTGCAATTTTTCTGCAAGGAGCTCTTGCTCTGACTGGCAAGCTAATCATTAATTTTTTTTTTTTTTCCTCCATGACCACTCATTATTTCTGTATCAACTCTTCTTCTTATGGCAATCACACCACCACATGTGTGATCTCACCACGTTTCTCTAGGAATAAGCTGGGATTTCAGACTGAAATGACAGTCACCATCTAATAGACTTAAGCAGCAGCAAAATGGAGATGGATGAGGAGGTCATCGAACACTGCATCTCACACAAAAAATTGGAAAATTGGCCCACGGTATTAACTCATGACGTCACAAATACATACACCTAGAACTCTGTAGTGCAGAGTGTCAGAGCAGAACAAAAACACAGATAAAGTCAGTCAAGCTCCTCAGACACACAGGAAAAAATTGCTAAGGCTAAATGAACTTGGTTAAAGACTGTTTCAAAATGACCACTAAATTGAACATTATTAATAGTACTTTTGAAAATCAAGCTCTGTACTTGGCACGGAATCAATCATCACAACTCCTCACCTATCTTACATGTTCACTATGTCCAGATGACAGGTGAGATTTCCTGTGTTCCTATCTCCATAACTGATTGCTGATATGTCTTCTTCATGGCCTTTTAAAGGAGAAAAAGAAATCAAATACTCCATTCAGCTTTCTTACAGTCTGTGACAACTGAACATCGAAATTATCTGCAACACAGATGGCTTTGTATCCTTTTTCTGAAGAATAAAGTTATTCTCGGTGCTTTTTAAAGAAGAGAGTTTTCTGCAAGCACGTAAACTCAGTGTGTAAATTTTAAAAAATCAATAGATATTTTTCTGACTTTCAGATGACCATAGCTCAAGACAACACAGTCCAGCTCAAGACAGTTTTATTTTCACTTAAATTCCAAGAGGTACATTACCAAAATTTTGTTCCTAATCATTTTTTCCAGCATTTTGGCTTAGAAAGTCCAAGCTTGAATTCTGTTCTTCAGAATGAAGAAAATTAGAGAGTTTTATCATACAAAACTTTCATAATTTTCAGGAATATGAAAGTGTAAATTGATTGTGTAGATACAGGTTATTTGATAAACTAACCAGGAGGAAGTCACTTTTATTCTTGTGACCTTATGGAGTAGGAATTAGGAAAAATAATTGACCTGTAATGCTCAAAACATCATTTCTATTAGTGAGCAGTATTTTTACAAGTTGATGAAACTTTAGGTTAGCCCTGGCACACAAGTTTGCTAGTACATCTCCTTGCCCATCAGACAGATGTGTCCAGGGAAAGCTTCACTTACTTGTACAAATGTGCCCAAAGCTGGAAGCGTTGCAGATGAAAGACACTAGAGGAAATAGACCCACATATTTAAAGATAAAGACATTTAAATATAAGGCCAAAACAGCATTTTGCCCGAATTGTGTTAAAATCCATGGATGCTATTTAAGGCTTCTAGGCTGTGAGGCTCCTCTTTTCTATTAATGTCACAAAACAATTTATTTTTGTGACTTAGGAGCCACCGTGTTTAATGGCACTGTGTACCACACTGCTGAGTTCAGCGTAGTTCCAAGTAAGAGAACTGGACTTAGCTCTTGGCAAGCAGCTCATGCAAGCACCTCGATGAAGTCTCACTGCTACAAATAAAGGGGAAATCACTGAAAAGGAAAGCAATTTAAAATTAACTGACATAGTGCCTTCTTTTTATAAAGCCACTGAGTTTTAAACATTTCCAAATGTTGATTGTTTGTATCAGTGGGAGGAACATGGCCATATAAAGTTCAACTTTGGGTATTCATATCTAAGCCTTATCAAATTGTTAAATTGTTCTTATTTATTAATAATGTCACGCATCTGATTCAAAACCAATGCAATAGTACACATTGTAAAGCAGGACAAGCTCAAGTGGGTAAGCCATTAAAGATGCAATTCATGTTTCTGTCTGTTTTCACAGGATTTTATAAGGGTAGGTCTTCAGGCTCCTGTCTGCATTAAAGTCCAGCCAAATCCATAAAACGAAAACAACGTTAAACAACTTCCCAAAAGACAGAAATAGCCTTTTAAAGATTCACAGGAGTACTTTTTCTGTGTCTAATCCAAGCGGCCAGCAGGGTGAGATTGATGGGCACTGGCAGAGATGCATTTCATGAGGCGGCTGTCTGCTCGATGGCATTAGAATGGAGCTATCTGTCTTCATTGTGCTCCATTAACATGCCCCTCAGATCTATCAGGAAAATGTCTGCAGTCCTGGTTTATAAATTATTCCCTCTGACAGTTAAATATTTTAGACCATATTTAGGAATATTGCTCATTGATAGTACCTCACTCACCTACATACTTTTACAGTTTAATTTCCACATATGCTTAAAAAACCCAAAAGAGATGTTTTGGATTTTTAGTCTGTGTTGGTAAAAATGATTATCCAATTACTTGGCTTCAACAGTGCAATCTATAGAAATGTGTTCCATGTCAGAAGAAGATAGGTGTTCACGAACCAGGATATATCTTCTTTAAAGTATTAGATTTGCCTGCAACAATTCATTTAAAGGTGAATAATCAGTGTATGGAAATTATTATCATGATTGCTTTCAGTGTTGAACATAAACCAGACATCCAACTCACTCGGTTTGTTTCCATTTGTTCAGCTTTGCGAGGTCTTTAATTCTGTTTTTTATTTTATTCCCGCTGATTGTATTCTATTAATCAAGTTTGAGAAATATGATTATGTGCCAGTCTTTACATAAAATAAAGATTTTAAAGAAACCACAGTATTTTACTTTGTCATCTTAGACCTGAAGACCAGATAGTCTTTAATAAAATGAAATTTTATTCAATTCATGTTTAATTCAATGTCCTCTCAAGCTGCATAGCCAGAAGCTTGCAGTGGATTTTTGAAGAGAGAAAAGAGAGGTAGAAGAGAGGGCTCAATGTTTAATAATGACCATTAAAATAATAATTTTTATTTCCTAGCCAGGCCAAGTAGGTTTTAAACTGAAATGTTTTAGTCTGCTTTAATAAATAAATAAATCTTCAGTTAAATATTTTTTTCTGCTAAAGTACCCCTGTGAAAAGCTTTCCTGTATGGAATAAAAATAATGTATCTAGCAGCAAAACAGTAGTTTATTTCATGAATAAAGATGAACAAGTGTATGTCAATTTTTGGTGAGGCAGTTGAGAAGTTCATCTTCCCCGAAGCTTTCCTGAAGGAGAACACCAGCACTGTCACCACACTGCCCCTTCTGCATGACGCCGTCAGTGGTCCAAATGGGATTTCAAAAATGCAGGTGTTTCCTAAGAAGTTGCACTTAGATAACCCAATTGTTCGTTTTGCCCTCTTTTTTTTAACTTTTTTTTAAATTCAGCTTTCTTGCCCACTTCATGAAGCATAAAAAAATTAGGAAAGAAGTAAGCGGTAAGATATAGATGAGTTTCAAACCAGAGGGTTGTCAAGCTGACTGCACTGATCAGAGCCACAGGTGACAGTAGCTAGGAGGGAGATATCTAATAAGATAAAGGGTTTAAAAAATCAGAAGTATACATGGAAGAAAATATAACTAGATAACTCAGGGAGCCATAACCAAAGAATTGAGTTTCAATGCAGCTGAAGAAAAAAAAAAATAGAACAACCACAAAACTTGTTAGACAATATGATTTCATAACAGATTTCTGTGAGATCTGCTTACAAGAGAAAACCTAACCTAAGTTAACATGAAGGACTGAGTTTAAAACATCAGGTGACGAGGTGGTTCTCCTCCAAGCTATGGACAACATCAGTCACAGCTGAGGGAAGATAGAAGGGTGAAAAAGGGAAAAAAAATATGGTACTTGAATGAGGAAATGTGCTAAAATCTTGCATTTATATCACCAACACATCTCGCCAATCACTCTTCTTTGGCCCTGCATAAGAAGGGTATAAATTGAAGGAACTCTCCTCACCTCAAGTTTTGAGTTTTGAAACAATGATCAGCTACCTCTGGTCTGGTTAGACCCCACCTGGAGTCCACTGGTCAGCTCTGGACTCCTCAGCACTTGAAAGACACAGACCTGTTGGAGCCAGTCAAGAGGCGGCTACAAAAATTTTCCAGGATTTGCAGCACCTCTCCCATGAGGAAAGGCTGAAAGATGGGGACAAATCTTTTGGAAGGGCCTGTTGCGACAGGACAAGGAGTGATGTTTTTAAACCAAAATAGGACAGATGCAGATGAGATAGAAGACTGAAATTTTTTTTGCAATGAGCATGGTAAAATACTGTAGCAGATTGCTCAGAGATGTGGTAGATGCCCCATCTCTGGAAACATTTGAGGTGAGATTGGACAGGGCTCTGAGCAACCCTGCTCGTTGCACCAGGGTTGGACAAGATGACCTTTAACGGACTCTTCCAACCCAAACTATTATAGTATTTTATGAATCCATAAAATTCATCAGCATACAGTTTAGATGGGTGCTGATGCACTTAGCTCTAAGGTTTTTACTGTATGATGCCTGCTTTTAAAGCCATTGTAACATTAAAGTAAAAGTAAAAAACTATTTTTTTTCCTCCTTCCATGTATAGTAAGTTACATCCAGATTTAGTTCCTTAATAAGAAAAAGGGTTTTTGCTTATGGAATAGCATCGCTTGTAACATTAAACACATATAGCATGTAGAAAAGGTCTCACAGAAGTAGGTGCCTTCATATTAACAGTCATCATTAGGGAAAATCACCTTGGCCAATAAAGATGATGATAAAAAGCATAACATAAGTTCTCTTAATTTGAGAATGTAGCTGGTAAAAACGAACTGGCAGATGACCTTATTACCTTTTCACAGAAAAGCCTGTTGCTTATATATTTTTTTTTTTTCGGATTATATTAAAATAGCAATTTCAAGATGGGTAGGTGAATCTGAATCTTTCCAGACTATAAGAAGGATGCTATCCAAACTCTTTGCCACTTCAGATTTTACAACTTCTTTTCTTCTCTCAACAGGCCTGTTGGAAAGGCACATGGAATAGCACTAATCTACATAAGCACTGACTATGTTGGGATAGGCTGCACTGAGGTCCTCCAGCATCTTGCTTTGGAAATCAGACAGTGCTAACACCAAAGGTTGATTTTGCATATCTGGGCAAGAACTTCCAGGGAAATATCACCCTGCTCTCTGTCACACATTACAAAGCTGATGTGTTCTTACTGTGTGAAATTTAATGGGGGTATAAAAATCAAACCCCTTATGATTTTTCTTTTTTTCTTTTTTTTTTTTCTTTTTTTTTTAAGAGAATCTTGACAAATGACTGTGATAAATACTGGCATCTATTTAGCCCCTGACTGAGGGACCTTGAGTGCGATGGCAGGTAGGGCTGGGCTGTGGGCAGGTGGATTGTCCTCCTGGATCACAGGTCAAGTATTTGTCACAAAAAAACCACCATCATATCTACTTAGCCAATTGATAAAAAAGATATAATTTAACTTAAAGCCACACTGGCAGAAGAACAGGATATTTAACTACAAGCAATGTTGATTGTGAATGGAATGTTTGACACGTGAAAATCAAGGAGAAGTTAAGAGCCAAAATAGAGGTGTAGGTGTCTGAACACTTTAAACTATGCCTAAACAAGAAACTGCAAGCAACTGTTCACATTTAGTTCATTGTGTCCTGTAAGGTCTACAAGTCTGCAATAAATTGAGGCAAATTTTATGTCATGTTTGCTTAAACAGATAAGTGCATGAAGCAACCATGAGAAGACACTTTGGTACTTCAATAAGGCAGTGAAATTAATAAATTCCTAGCATATGTCCTAGTTTCAAACTTAACATCAGAAAACTCCCAAGTGGTCAGAAGTGCTGTTTGCTGTTCAAAAGGTTTAGGAAGGAATTTAATTTTTCCTGTGATGACACTAAAGAACTGCAAGTCAGGTTTAGAGGCATGTAATAGCAAGCATTGTTCAAACAGACAAAGAAAAAATAAAAACCAACTTCACCTCAGGTGGCTTACAGTGTGGATTTTAGGGAATATACAATGAGAGGCCACACAACTACAGAGAAATTAAGGTAAGAATTTCGCTACATGAAGATAACATCCAGCTTGGGGAGGCTGGGTAACTAATAAAGCAGAGGTGACATCTATCTACGTAAGGGTGAATACTGATAACCCATATCCTCTGAACTAGTAGGGGAGATAGTTTTGAGGTTTGGGTTTTCATATATTCTGATTCTACATGTTATGGTCGTGAAAATCACTAATTCCTAAGGTGGCAGAAAATACTTCCTCGAGCAAATCCCAGAGTTATGTACTTTGAAATACAAAGGCATATCACTTTTTTTTTTGAGGATGTAGGTAAAACAAGGCATTAAGCTGTCAAGAGAAGAGACTAATTGGAAAATCAAGAAGACATAATGATAGGCAAATGTTGCAGCTTAAATGTTTAGAGTAGGAGGCAGCAGTCACAGGAGTTCTTTGCAGTTACACGATGCGGAGATACAGAAAAAATGAAAGCAAGGCAAATATCGTTAGAAAAACTGTTTTAATTGCAAATGTAGTTACAGGCATCACTAACTGTTTTAGGTACAACTATTTTTAGAGTCCTATTCATATACTCAGGCAAGGCATGTAAACATTTAGATATGAAATTTCTGAGATAATCTGAATGATAACAAGACCCCATGAATCACTGCCAACCAAAGTTCACTCTGGTATAGAAATACTGAATGCACTTTTGCCTGCTCAGCCAGCCCAGTCAAGAATTCTTCATTCTGCTCTTCTCATGCTTAAGAAAATCTGACCATATTTGGTTGAATACAAATACAAGTGTTTCCCAATTGAGTAATTAATCGAAAACTCTCTGCTACTGATAGGATTCTTCAGAACTGCAGTATGAACAAATACAGAGTAATCTTTCACAGGCAGGATTCCTCTCTCTGGATTATGGCATATAATACTTTTCAAGGAGCAAAAAGAGCAAGTAAATACGAACTTGTGATAACTTTTGCAGAACGATTGCTTCATAAAGCTGATGCTGCAAGCTTCAGCATCTGTGTACGAATCTAAACGCAAAATGAAAAGGAAGAAAAATGTCTTTTAAAATGAAGTAAAAAAGTAGGGAAAATTATTTTGAATGGCTGCAAGTTTATATTTTCTGCCTGAAGACTCTGGGAAAGGATGATTATTATTTTCTAGAGACAGCATGTGCTGCCATGTATTTTTCTTGGCTTGGTATTTGCACACATCTATACTGCATATACCACATATAGAGCCTTATTAAAACGCAAGCATTCGCATGCATAGTTTTTGTGATGCTAAAAGACTCTTTATCAGTGAAAAAGTATGCTATTGCTGACTTCCCAGAATATAAATCCCCACAAAAACCTAAGCTGGAGCAGATATCCTCATTGTAGCCCCTGAAGGACTCCAGGCCAGAGCAGGTTTATCCTGAAGGACTGCAGTCACACTGGAGAGGGGAAGAGTGGCACAGGAAGGAGTGGCAGAAAGGAGATGCTATGGACTGGCCACACCCCCCCACCCCACACCCACCGTGTTCTCGATCTTCCTTTGCTGCTCAGAGAGGGAGGAGGAGGCGGAGGAATCAGGAAGGAAGGAGTGAGGATGAGCCTGGGAAAAGGCTCTTTTAACTGACAAGAAATTAAATTAATTTCACCCAAGCTGAGTCTGCTTTGCCAGTGATGTTAATTAGTAAGTGGTGTCTGTGTCTCAATCTCGACCCACAGCTTTTCCATCATATTTTCCCACCCTGTCCTGTTGAGGAGGGGATGAGAGAGCGGCTGAGCGGGCATCTGACGACTAGCTAAGGACAGCCCACAAAAACCGCTTGTTAGAAGTCAGTGACTGCAGACCTCTGTGTTACGAGGTGACTATAAGGAGTAACATATAGGAAAGACAGGGAAATTTAGACAGACCTGGAAAGTCTTTGCTCCAAGTATATACAGCAAAAAGTATCCTGAACATCTGGGAAGTTGTGTATATTATTAACCTTTAGAATATATCTGCTTTATAGAATTAATGGTGCCCAGAAATACTCTCAGTGTAAACATAGCGAAGACAAATGTTTTGCAAATTAAGTTTAAAAAGCAAGTATTCCATCCAACTCTATTTAATTCTGACAAGTTTTTGTTTCGTATTAAAACCCCTTCTCATGACCAACTATCTTCTTTCTCAAGACAAGAAAGTTTCCCTGCTAGTATTGTAAAGGAGAAATAATCCCAGTAAATGACTAATCTCTGGGTGTATGGAGGGAGAGAAAGATTCTGATATTCTATTTATTTTTTTTCCATGTAAGACCAAACAGGAAAACTCCAAAAGCTGGTAGCTAGGCAATCTGTCTTCTTCAAGGAATGAGAAAATAAATTTTCATATTTATACTTCCAAAAAGGAATCAGGGAAAGAAAGAACAAATTTTCACTTGGTTTCTTTCATTCTAGGAATATTTTCAGTCTTTTTATTACAGTTCTGCTGTTATATCCCTAGCAAAGAACTGCAATATTGAGAATTAAATCTTATGTTTATGTCATTCCTGGTTGTATCAGAGTTGCCCACTTATATTTTTTTTGAATATATATTTTCAAAACTGAAAGAACCCACTTCTGAAAGTAAAGGTCTTGGTTGGTTCACGTAAAGGCAGTTAAGGAAAACTCTTAGAGTTTTATGTCATAAAACATAGAAGACTGAAACATTTTGTTATATTCTCAGTAATAAACTTCAAAAAACATGACAAACATCTAACCCTAAGCACATCTGTTAAATCTTGTTTGCTATAAATGTACATTTGTACTAACAGGGGTTTTTTTAAGTCTTATATATTGCAGCCATTCTAAGGAGAAGTGGATTAGTGCACAGGTTTTTTTTTTTGTTTTAAATAAAGAATGTTCATATATAAAATAAAGACTGGGCAGGGAAAATAAAGTATGAAAAAGGGAATTGGTCCAAAGGATTTCATTTTCCCCAGCAGTGGAAATGACCTGCTAGAATATCTAGAAATCAATAGTTCTATTGATGGATAGTCAATCGTTTTAAATAGACTTTTTGTTTTATATCACTTCTAGTTTTATAGACTTGTGGTTTATAACACATATAAAAGATACAAGCTTCTTTTAATTTGGAATTTCCATCAGTACTTGAAAGCCTTCTTGCTTAATTCATGTTTAAATAATGGCAATTAGTATCTGAATTTCCATGACATGATTTGAGGATAAAAACATTACAGAAAATCTTCAGTGTCAGCTTAATTACTGCAGCATTAATTATGATTGCTATCTCGAGGACTATTCTTTCTCTCAGAAAACCTGGAGTGCTAAACCTCAAAGGTGAAAGTTCTAGTGATTCAAAAAGACTGATATCTGTCTGTTCTCAATTCCAGTATTTTCTACCTCATTTAAGGAATACCCTTGTATAATGAAAGTTGGACTGAAATTTCTTGAAAATAGTAACTATTTTAGAAGCAATGTTTTTGGAGTTGTCTATTCTTTTAATTAAATGGGGAGTTGTTTGTTTGTTGTTGTTGTGGTTGTTGTTTGCTTTTACTGACCTCCAAGTTTCCTATGCTGCCAAACTAATAATTTTCTTATCACAAAAGAACAGAACAATGCAAAGTAATGTGAGTGGTTTCCAGAGCTTTATGTTTGCACACGGTTCTCTAGAGATACAGCTGTGATGAAAACTAATTGAAAATTCCCTGGAGTTCCTTATGTACCCCAGAGTGCTTGAGATTCCATGCAGAAATTTCTTTCTGTTAGTCCCCTTGGGAAAACACTGAAATATTGCAAACTATTCTTCCTAGCAAGCAGACCACCTTTAAGACTGGTCAGTACTTACTGTGATCCTTTATTCATGCCCATCATCTTGAATATTCCACAGCAATTCATTAAAAATGTGCAATGTGCTTGCAAGTATCATTATTTTAGCATCCTTTTTATACATATACTTAAAGGAAAAGAAATACTGCAAGCAAAACAGAGCAGTTATAAAATTCTATACTTCATAGGATCACAGAACGATTTGGGTCAGAAGGGGACTTAAAGAACTTTTCATTCCAAACCCCTGGCGTGGGCAGGGCCACCTTCCACTAGATTAGCTTTCTCAGAGCTCCATCCAACCTGGCCTTGAGCACTTCCAGGCATGGGGAAGCCACAGCTTCTCTGGGAAACTTGTGCCAGTGCCTCATCACCCTCACGGGGAAGAATTTTTTCTGAATCTCTAATCTAACCCTACTCTCTGTCAGTTTTAAGCTGTTGCCCCTTGCCCTGTCGCTCCAGGCCCTTGTAAATAGTCTCTCTCCATCTTTCCTGTGGGCTCCCTTGAGGTACTTGAGGGCCACAATCAGGTCACCCCAGAGCCTTCTCTTTTCCAGGATAACAATCGCAATTCTCTCAGCCTTTTGCCAGAAGAGAGGTGCTTCATCCATCTGATCATCTTGGTGCCTCCTCTGGACTGGCTCCAACAGGTCCCTGTCCTTCCTGTGCTGAATGCAACACTTCAGGTGGGGGTCTCATAAAAGTATCAAATACACAAACTTCAGGAGTGTGTATGTGGGAAAAATCTTCACAACAATCATGGATTTTTCTTTTCTCAACCCGTTCCTGAGGTAAGGTATGGATGGCACTGTATTAGATACAGATAACAGACGAATAGCCTGATTGTGGTTTATGCTGATGATATACTCCCTCCCTTCACTTTCTTCCTCTTTTTGCCTGAATGTTTGTGACAGGCAATTAAACAGGTGATGGATGAACCCTCAGCTCTTGAATTTTACTGCAAACTATACAAAGTTTGAAAACACTGCTATGTGATATGAATTATGAGCCCTTACTGACTAGTTTGCATTTTGATTGGCCTTGAAGAGTTTTACATGTGTGAGCAATAAACAACCCACAATAATAGTAGAATTTAAAGAAAATAAAAATTCTTTATCAACAAGTGAAAAATAGTAGCAACCCTTACCATGTTTTTCTTTTGGAATACGCAAATGCTGTGCTGTATTTGCTATATATCTCCCTGCAAGGAAGAATGGCAAAACAGATTTACATGTTTCTCCGTTCAAAATTGTCGCTGCTGTGTTCAGGAACAGAACCAGATCCCATAAGATATAAAATTCTGGAGGTTAGTTTGTCATTCCAAATATATGTTTTCCATATTATGAGGTGCACAGCCATAAGAGCATGTGTGCCGTGCAATGGGTGCACTGCCTTGATTCAACCCTGCTTTAAGTACATCTCTTACCACCCTTCTTACAATCATGGCACCACTTGCTGATGACAGGATAAAAGAAGTCCGTGACTGTTTCCATGACTCTTTGCTGCTCTTTATGTTACCACAAAAAATACAGAAAAAGAATCCCATATACAAGAGAGAAGCTGAGTTTCATTTTTTCCTTTTTAATTCCACGTTTTGGGGAAGTAAAATAAACTAAAATAAAAGCACTGTAAAATTGGATGGCCAGTTGATTTTCTTGCCTAAATTAAGCAGACTAAAACTCTCTCTTCAGATTGCTCGGGGAGCACTTTTACAAAACTCTTTGCTTGTAATCCAACTCCCATCAAGAAACCCTGCTGATTTCCTGGATAAGTAATGCTTCTATTAAGGGTTTAAAATTTCAGTGAAGATAGTTTTTCACTAAAAGACACAGGTCCCAAGGTCCTCTCTTCTGTGTCTGGGATTTGTTAAACCACAGTATAAATGGCCGGTTATTTGAATTTCAATTGTTTGGGCTTTTAATCTAACTTTTAAATTAATTCCAACCCTAATAGATTGAAGTTTTCCTTATCTTACTGTATTCTTAAAGGTACTTAACAATAAGTAGAAGTTACGAAATGAAATCTTTGAAAAGCATTAGAAAAATAAAAGCATTTCATTGTTCTTTACCACTCATGGGTTATGTTCATGACTTGCAATTAAATCCATTCAAGAAGGCAAATATTTCTTTACTGCTAAGTTCTTGCTAACAACTGTTTTATGTGAATATTTTTGTAATATTTATCAGTTCTCTCTAGTAAAGCATAGCAGGGGGATATAATGTAATGCTTTAATATACTTCAGAATGTCAACTGATATCCTTTAAAACTTAATTCCTGGTATTTTTTATATTCATTTCTTTTTAAATGCCTTGCAAAAATATAATGCTGCTAGGATTCATAATAGAGCACAGAATTATTTTAGCAGTTATTTTATGTAAATATATCCTAAGAGTAATTCTTCCAAGCATGTTAGTTGTTTTAGAGATTCTGTTATAAAGTCTTCACTATTTTCTGAAACAATTGAAACAATTAATTAACTTTGTAATTGAGTCTCCTAATAAATCCGAAAGCTGAACACAATCAAAATATGTACTGAAATCTTAGTATGGGAATGAAGCATTTTTTAGAAGAAAACATGCTAAAATATTGTACAGCAAAAATATATCTTCAATTTGAAGATATAGATCTAAAAAAAAGCACAAGATTTTCCTGTGTTATTAGAAAGAAACACTGGGCCACATGGGAAGCAGAGAGTTCCCCTGATTGCCCTCAGGAGAACCATGGCTTAAGCTTCCAAGGCTCCCATATAACATGTAAGGGAATTCTGCCTCACAGTCAAAGGGGAACCCATTACTCAGTGTGAGGTGCGACTCTAGCGTGGTCTCTTCTCTGTGCAGAAGTATTAATCATGTTCATCTTTGCTGTAATAAGATGCTAAACACTGTCATTTAGCACTGCAGAGGGATAAAATTAAACCTCTCTATACACTGCTATGGAAAGGCTACATTTCATAATAGCAGAAGGCTGGGCCCACTCACTCTCTTTGATGAGAATATTTTTTCCCATGATGCTAATAATTTCATTTTTATGGATATAGTCCTTTGTGTAATCAAATATAGAGCTTGATCTTTTGTTTATTGCAGGATTAAAGCCAAAGAAAATAGCTGTCTATTATTAGATTTCATTCTGGCATAATTAAATTGGTTAAGGGTGCTATTTTCTACAGAAACTGTTCATTTTCCAGTAAAACCAGTAATATGAAATTATGTGGAGAATTTATCACATAGCAGTGCCTAAAGAAACATCTCTGTTGGCTTAAATGTATAACAGAACAGCTGTGCCAATTTGAAGGAACTGTAGTGTGTCAACTATATCCATATAATTATATTGGTATTATTTTTGTATGAAAATAAGTCTTAAAAGAGCTAACAGTTTGGCACAGGGAAAGGTTTATCAAGCCTCAGAGGAATGAGCTAATGGAGTGTATCTGAAATGCACAAAGATAAAAATTAGCAGGAGATCAATTACAATACTAGCAAGAATATAAGTGATGAAGAAAGCTTGAAGAGTATATTCAGAAAGGTAAAAAAAAAAAAAAGAAAAAAAATACAGCTACCCAAACAAAACAGACCTTGAACCTGAGCCTTCATTTTCCTTACAAGGATTTGTAACCCAGGTCTATGAACAAAGTAATTGCCACGAGTAAGGCTTGCAGAGAAGTTAGAGCTACAGAACTAAAATCTACATTTCGAAGAATATAATTTCTTTGTAACATTAATAGCATTCAAAATGAGTTTAAAAGGAAGTCATTGACTTTTTCATTGTAATGTCTTAGATGTCAGATCATGTACCTCTGTTCATCCTTCACGACAGATCGATTTTTTCATAAGCTATGCTTTCTTTCCAGTAAAATTGAGTAAGAATTACATGAAAAATCTTACATATATATATATATATATATACGCATACATACACACATATATGTGTATAATGGTGCCATATGTACAGCTCCATCTCCATCAATGCTGACTTTTTTCGTCTCATCAGGCTGTTTTTGAAATGTGATGTAAAAGAATCCGAAAGGAACTATATCTTATTAGAAAAAGGACTGCTGCAAGAAAAAGTCAATAAAGTCAAGCAAATAAGTCAATATTAAGCTTGTTGAAGTGGTGTGACAGATCAAGAGGCAATTGAAAGCATAGAAGAGACTTTTTTTTTTGCCAGTTAGAAAATGCCTACAAATGCGTGAACATAGACATGTTCATAAGTGTGAACACTCAGGTAGACATGCTAAAGGAATCCTTCCCCACCTGCAATGCTGCATCCAGCTCTGGGACCCCAGCACAGGACAGGGATCTCTTGGAGCCAGGCCAGAGGAGACCACCAAGATGATCAGAGGGATGGAGCAGCTCTGCTCTGAGGAAAGGCTGAGAGAATTGTTGAGCCTGGAAAAGAGCAGGCTCTGGAGTTACCTAATTGCAGGTTTTCAGTATCTAATGAGCTTACAGGAAAGATGGAGACAAGCTATTACAAGGGCCTGGAGTGACAGGAAAGAGTCAGAGTAGGTTTAGATTAGACATTACGAAGAAATTCTGCCTTGTGTGGGTGGTGAGGCCTTGGCACAAGTTGCCCAGAGAAGCTGTGGCTGGCCCATCCCTGGAAGTGTTCAAGGCCAGGTTGGATGGAGCTCTAAGCAACCTGGTCTGGTGGAAGGTGTCCCTGACCACAAAAGAAGGGTTGGAACAGCCCTAGGGACTAGAAAGTCCCTTCCAACCCAGGATTTTAATTCTATGATCTATTTCCTTTAGAAGAAGAATGAATACTTTCTTGCATTCAGGTTGGCTTGGTGTATTAAAATTAATAGCATTTCCACTCTTATGAAGCACAAGAGAGAAAGTTTTGGAACTGTATGCTAGGAATGCAGCAAATGGATTAAGCAAAACTCACTCAAAATGCTCATTGTGGATATACCTGGTGTGACATCATCAGTGCAGGTGTATTTTGTAGAAAAGATGTTTGTAAGTGGAAATAGATGAGGGGCAAAGTCCTGATCAACAATGTGTGCGTTACATTCAACTGATAAAACTTCATGTCTCACTAAAGCTGAATTACAGCTATTAGTACAAGATAAATCAGTATCATCTTTCCAGTTATACAATAAAAGGTCTAGGAAAATTTTTACAAAAATAACTAGCGGAAAACATTAATAAGACAAAAATTGCACAACAAATCTTATAAGCAAAAAGATAAATTGTATGTGTTGTCTGGAATTGATTTTAGTGCGCATAATTTTTTAACAGGATAATCAAATTATAAAAAAGTTATTATTCCTAATCTAGGTACAAGGATGCTCAAAGCCCAAATCACCTCATCATCTCTATTACTGAAAAGCTTCATTACACCCTTGTAATCCCCATAACACTCTTAATGTTGTTATTCATTAACTTTGTAGTGTCTTTTTAGGTGTTATGTTCTTTCTTCCAATGTTCCTCCAGATTCTAAGACTGACACTGCTAGTTTTCTTCAATAAACTGGAAATGGGAAGGACTTGGAAGCAGTTTACAGTGAGTCATCAAACATCTCAGTATTTTTCTAAAAGTATGACACTATTGGTTCGAGGTTGACATGGCTCTATTTTTGCATAACTGCTTATGTAGATGAGAATTTGCTTAGATATATAATTTTCTTAAGTTTGTGGTTTAAACTTCTTTTAATAATTTTTAAATCTATGGTTTGTATTTTTTTCTCCTCTCTTTCTATCTCTAAATCTGTTTTAACCTGACCCACAAGATGAGACTCCTTTCATAACCAGCAACCATGTTGGGTTTTTTCAGTCTGAGGCTTCTGTTGACATATTTTATCTACATATTTTTATACCACTGAATCATGAAACTGTCTGCTGGACCTCAGCCAGGCTCAACCATTGTAAAAACAGGCCCTACATCTTTTTATTGTCATGATTTAAATATATTTGATTGAGCAGCATGGACTCAGAGTTTGAAACAAAGATTTCTGGTTCTGAGTAGAAAAGGGATTGTAACAATTGCACTTCTGCTGTAATGTATTTTACTATTTGAAACTGCTAAACCTAAAGTAAAAAAGAAAAGTAATTTCCATGAAAAAAAAGCTATTAAAACTTATGCGTAATTCTTAACAAGGTTAGATTATCTCAAAGTTTCAACTACACTGTTATTATTTATAATAATTAACAAGAACAAAAAACTGAAAAAACCCCTCCAAACTCCCAAACAAAACAAAAGACAAATTCAATTTATTCAGAAGTTGAAACCATTTGATATAAATGTTGGCTTGGCTGCCTCAAGATGTTGGTTTTACTGGAGTTACCAAGAAAAAGACGCAATTACTTGTTCTTCTATTTCCAGTGCACAATTTATCTCCATGACCTTGGAGAATTCCACTATTGGTATTCAACTATAACTCAAACTATCTGACAGAGAATATTTTGTAGAAATCAATAATGCTGAATGTATTAAAGACGCATTGAGATTGTTTTACGAGTAAACTGGACAGTTTCAAAGTAGTCTAAAAATTCAGTAAAGCTCTCATTTTGCAAGTGAAAACATGTGTTTTGTATATTTTTATGGCAATACTTAACGAGGAGCTAAGAAGAAAAGAATATTAATTTTCTTTCTTTATACATTCCTTTTAACATAAAGAACTTCTTCACCAAAGACTGTACACTTATTTTTTACCTAATAGCTGAGAGTGTTGTCACTTTGTTACCGTTAAAAGCAAGGTTAGGTTTTAATCCAACAAATGAATGTACACAGTGGCTCTGATCCAGCACAGATGTGACTTGTATATATAATTGTATATATATACATATATAAATTTGCATATTTTAAAAATCTACTCAAATGCTTTGATGGCCTAGGAAAAGAAACAAGGAATAGAGTGAGAAGAACTTCTAGCACTCTCAGCTTGACAAATTCTCCCAGAGCTCCAAGCATGCTGAAAAGTGCAGAGCAATAAGCATGATTTTTTGATTTGATTTGGTTTGGTATTTTTTAGCGGTTCTTTTAAGGCCAATTTTACGTTTCCTTTTTTCTTGATGATGTCCTTGTTGTCGAATTTTTATCTCTTTTTGTACCATTATAATTATCTGTTTAAGTTGTGCTCCTAAACAGAGACACCAGAATTGCTTTTCCTTGTGTGCGATTTGACCTTCTCATCTTCATAGTTAGCACTGAAGCGTGTCTCCTGTCAGAACTGGCATTAAAATATCATTTTACAAATCAATGGATATGAAGGAGTACTCAGTATTTTGTCATAGTAATTTGACTTTTCTTAATGTTTCGTACTTTAAACAAAGGTTTCAAAAGGCACTTGGTTATTTCCTGGTAGCCAGTCAAGAAGGCTGACCTAGAAGTATTTACAATTGTGTTTGTGATATCGGCTGGGAGTGATCCCAGACATCACTTGTTTTCAGGTGTCTTCAGAAACACTCAAAACTCTCTGATAGAAGGAGATTAGAAATGCATTTTCATTTCACTCTGCCTCTTCCATAAAACTTTATGCTCAACTGTCAACCCCAGAACTTAATGTTAATAGTTATGGTGATGTATTTTTCAGAAGTATGAATCTCTTCAACTATGTCTTCAGTTAAGTTACCTCCTCTAAATCCAGCATATTTTTTAAAATTTGTATTAAATTTTGAAAACAAAGCACTGAACCACAATATCCCATGTTACACTTAAGGAAAACCCTTAAGAAAAGCAAAGCTTAATGAACTCTTTTCGTGGTTCAATTTTTGATTGTGCCATATACAAAGGTAGGCCTTAATTTCACTACCACACGTGAGTGCAGTGAATGATGCACTATTTTTTTTATCAGGTTAGACAGTCAGTCTGTAACAGCAGAAGCCTGTCTTCTTTTGATATCAGGTGACATGTAATGTCCTGATACCTGGCAACCATAAATATCTCAGGACTTTCAATTCCATTTGCAATAGCACACTTGAATACCTGGGTTCTTGCAAAGCTTGATTTAATTTGTACTTACCAGGTATATTTATTAAAAAATGCCACAGAAAGTAATGACTGGGGGCTCATGTCTCTCTAAAATTTTGTCCTTTTTTAAAATTTTTCTTTCCAAATTACTAATTTATGTGGTTCCTGTAAATAACACCAGCAAACATTTCACATTTTCGTGAGTAAAAAATTCAAATAGTAACAAGGTGACCAAACCCATAGGAGAGATACCATGAATTTCCACTGTCCAAATGAATTACTCCGAAGACTTTGATGTGATAATGTCACTTCATCTCACTTTCACTACAAGTTTTCATCTCGTCATCCAGGCTTCTGTGCTTAGGAGGGTATCTGCAGAGGATATTCTGCTCCACCTACAGTAGGTTGCTACACTAAGAGAGTACCTCTCCCATTCGGCCAAAAAAGATGATTTATCAGTTGTAAGTTAACCTAATGACTAGTTTTGACCGAGTATAGCTCTTAAACAGATTAAATTATATAATCTCATTTCTACCTCTTGTTTACATTAAAAATAGATTGCTTTTCAATCACATTCCCTTCTCATTTCAGACATGGAGTGTTTTTCTGCTCTTAGTATTATTATTTCTGAAATAAATGAGGTGACAGAAATGTTTTTTCTAGAAGTTCTCACAAGTCTTGTTATGAGACCTGAATAATAAGCAGTTTGTCTATTCTCATCACATATTTCCTCCTGATTCTGACAATATATAGGAGAAAGAAACCACACAAGGCACAGAAAATTTTAAATATTCTCTTTGATAGAAAGAAGTTTAAGAATATTGGGATTGATTAAGAAATGATGAAGCCAAGTTAATATGACATTTTTTTATAGATTTCAAAATATTGGAATAAACTCAGAAGTCTATCATGCAGCAGAAATTGTTTTGCAAGTAAGTAGACATCTTAATTGATTTCCAATGGTACTTTATCGCCTGTGTTGGACTAAACATTAAGTGCTTTGCACTTGTTTGTAGGTCATTTTCCTCATCTGAGAACAAAAGAAATAAAACCTCCACACTTTAAAACCAAACAAACAGAGAACAATTTGCACAGCATTTGGGTCCCTGAATCAATTTATTTCTACAGTTATTTTCTTACCTCATAATTTTTAATAGCTATCGCAATTTTTATATGGCTTTTTATGAAAGAAAAGAATTCACAGTTAAGGAAAAGCTCCCTGGGATTTATGGTTAGTTTGCAATTCACTTCAGATGGTTTAATGAAGTCAGACAGAATTCAGAGGTTATTGGAGTGAGAGGACATGAGAACACAACAAACCTAACAAAACCACAGACAAAACCCTAAACCTTTGGGTAGAGGAGCTACTTTCATCTGCAAGTGATTCTTTATGGTCTCCATAGAAATTATTTGGCATGGGACAGAGGTGCAGGGTATCACACTTGAAATCTTTAAAAACTTGTGTGCATCCTGTTTGAATTGATCCAGATCTTCAAAAAGTTACTTCTAATTTCAGCAACTGCTGCCAACATGTAACATAGGATGAAGTGGTTTTCCTTTCTGACAAGAAAGATTTTCTAACAAAAATGTTGTCAGGGGGTTTGTTGGTTGGTTGGTTGGGTTTGGGGTTTGGTTGGTTGGTTGGTTGGTTGGTTGGTTGGTTGGTTGGTTGGTTTGGTTTGTTTTGTTGGTTGGTTTGTTTTGGTTTGTTTTGTTGGTTGGTTTGTTTTGGTTTGTTTTGTTGGTGACGGTGGTGGTTTTTGTTGTTGTGTTTTTGAGGGTTTTTTTTTGTTTTGCTTTGTTTTGTTTGGTTTTGGTTCCCCCCCCCCCTCCACTTTCCTTCTATTTAAAGAGATATTTGGATATTTAAACACTTCCAGAACTAAATCATAGTTATCATGGTGCTTTGATTTAAGAGACAGGTAATAAGTTTTCCTGTTGATGATCTTTTTTCTTTGGATATAAAACAGATCTATGATTTATTGTACTTTTCATTGTGAATTATGCTATACATGCATATATATTTGATATATATATCCCATAGACCCATATAGACCCATATATATTTGGGTCTATAATTTTAAGGCTGCATTCCATGGACAAAGAAAGGGACTGATTCCCTGATGGGGATAATGAGAATATTTGGGGTTGGAAAAAGGGCTATGTGAGTAGGAATGAGCTGCCTTTGAAGAAAAAGAGTGATTGTTTGTTTTTTTGGGTTTTGTTTGGTTTTTTTACAGTGGGCAGTAAACTTTGAAATGTGTGTATTTGGGGGATTGGAGTATATATAGACACATGATAGTGAGTATATTTTGGCTTTGTGTAATGAGGACACCTTGAAATGATAGCTGTGAGAATGCACAATTTTAACCACAAAGGTTTTGATGTGCTACAAATATGTTATCACTTTGGAGGTTACTCTGCATGTTACTCATTTTGTTCTGGCAGAACTTGAAGAAGGTGGATACATAAAGAGCTACAAATTCCTCGTAATGTTTCATTCATTGATTAACACCCCCATAATTAATATTTTGATTGTCTTCAAGATAAAAAGCAATTAATGTTGAATCTTACAAGTCATTTAAGTATTACTTGCCTTCTCTTTAATTTCAGTTTCATCTGATTTATTGTGTTTTAAAGCTCCTTTTAATCATGTTACATATTGTCATAGAGGGAGAATTCACAATGATTACAAAGTTTCATGCCTGTAGTAATTTCAGTTTCCTTGCTTTAATAAAGGTCCCACTTTCTATCAAAGATAGTGTGATATAAGAACTCCTGTAAGAATCCTTTAAATTTTTCGCCCTGAAATGCATGACCAAGCTCTTTTTGCATCTTTCTTAGCTTATTGAAAGTATAAGTGTACTGGAAGAAAAATAAACTATTACAGTCCTCTAAAAAAAACCAATTCTCATTCAATTTTTTTTTTTCTTCTAGAGACAATCTTCATATATCAATATGTCAGAAGAATTTCTATTTTTCAAAGTGGTTGAGAATTCATTGTAATATTTAATTTTTAATAATACAAATATCAGGATAGTTCGTTTTCTGTGTTTAAATCTTCTAAGCATGTGAATTTGGTGCAGTGTACAAATAATAGACTTGTCACAAGCTTTGATTCGTATTAACATGTATATAATGGCTTTTATAGATCTAATAAAAAACATATTGCAGTCTATTCAATCAGGTAATTGCAGGGTGGGTTTTTTGCTATTTTTGTTATCATTTTATAAATATTACTGATAATGACCAGACGTTTCATATACTGTCTAGAGTTTAGAAAACTTGTATGTAAACTTTATAGTCATTGATCAAGACTATATTTTTCTTTCATCTCACTCTAAGCATTTCTCTGAGCATGTGCTTGATACTGTTTTTCACAGTAATGATATTAAGTGAAACTTTCACCTCTGAAACCAGAAAAGGCTTGAAATTCTTGAAATACGTAAAAAACAAGTAAAGAGGGGGATGCAATACAGGTGAACAAAAATATATACAGTTAAAAAATTGAAAGACTAAAAATGGTTGTTCATATTTTGTTAGCGGATCATGTATTCTCTTATGTAAAGTTGATACGTATGAAACTAAAAGAGAGTAGGTTTAGATCAGATATTAGAAATAAATTCTTCCCTGAGAGGGTGCTGAGGCACTGGCACAGGTTTCCAGGGAAGATGTGGCTGCCGCATCCCTGGAGGTGTTCAAGGCCAGGTTGGACATGGCTGGGAGCAACCTGGTCTAGTGGAAGGTGTCCCTGCCCATGGCAGGGGGTTGGAACGAGATGGTGTTTAAGGTCCCTTCCAACCCAAACCATTCTATGATTCCATAATCTTCAAGTATTTTTTATTTCAATTCATTTAATGTTTTTATGTGTCACTAGTTCTACAATTTCACTTCATAAGGAAATATTAGTATTTTTTAGAAATAATTTCCTAGACATCGCTTTCTATTCTTGGTGTAGATTATTTTTTAAAGTCTTAGAATTCCTTCTTCATAAAATTCACTGTCTTAGAGGTCAGGATTTATGCCTTTACCTCACTGAAGTACAGGAAATTTGCACCAATGAGTCTTATCCAGCAAGTTAAAATCACCTTCTTGTACCTTTTCTCCCCACAGAAGTAAATGACCTATTTTTGAAACTGCATCAAAGAATAGCTTAACATTACGTAAAGCTGATTAAAAGATAAATAATTTTTAAAAACCTCAGTTTGTCTATAGGTTTAATTTAGCTGTAATTTTATAATCCTTAATCTCAGCAAGTCTTGCTTCTGAAGACATCACCACTAGTTTTTCTTTGTCGTCTGCTTTTAAAAAAATGTGTATTTAGTCTTCCAATGTTTCTTTTGACAGTTGACAGAGTGCCTTATATTACCATGTAGCACATTTTTTCCTGTCCTATCATTGTTTCAGATCAAAAATTCTATTTTTAATCAACATATTATTAGATTTTTTCCCAAATTTTTTTAATTTCTTATTTTTACTTTATTTCTCTATGACAAAATAAAGTAACATAGTTACAGAGTTTAAGCAATTCCAGATTTGACAGTACACATTCAATCCTCCTGATGATTTGGTGGTACCTTCTCAGATAAACTGCTTAAGGATAAGTTTTTTTTTATCTGCTTGAGTTTTTTCTATTTTTCACTGCAGACTACACAACTTACAGAACAGTATTTCTTCCACTTGTAAAAAAAGGGAGAACCTGCACACGGTGATGGCCTTATTGAATAATTAGAAAATATTAGCAAACAGACAAACAGCAAAACTGTATTGGACTCTGTCTTTTCTCAGTGAATGGACGATGAATGCTGTGTCCTAAGCAGATTTCTGTTTATGAGCCTGGGAAAGCATCTCCAGCTTCTGCATCACCTGCACCAGAAAACATCCCAGGAAATGCTTACAGTGGCTCAGTCAGCTGTAATTCATGCTATAGAAATATTTGGGTTTAAGTCTTATGCAACTTTTTGAATTGGGTAGAAATTTTATGAAATTTTTTGAGTGTGTGTCTTGTCTCCTTCAAGCTAATGCAAACTGCAAGAATGGACTGTTGAGCCTGCTGGACAATCCCTGTTCCATGCCACTGGAGGAAAATAGTGCTTGTACTTTATCATCAGTGCTCAGGAATTATAGAGTAATAGGTGTTTTTTGAGAAAGATTTCTAGCTCTTCCCCCAAGTGAGCTGACAAGTCTGTTCTGGTGATAAAAGCAAGTTTAGCAAAAGTAAATATGGATCTCACCTGCCACAACTTGCTTTCCAAAGGAAGTTGTTGGCAATGTGATGCTGGCTGCACAACTTCGCAGTACTTTGTGAATATCCGTAAAATGCATCGTGTGTAAAATTATCACTTCTTGAAAAGCTAGCGTGGAAGTCTTTGCTGGCATATTTGGGTCAGCTCATGCTTTTTTTTGGTATTTGATATTTTCAGCATCTTATTTCCTTTTGTCAGTTATTGTGATGCTTTTTGCACCTTGTAGCTCAATTATTATTTAGAGTTCCTCAAAATTTCTGCAGTGTTAAGACAGCAATTCTTGTCAAGCTAAAATAAATCTGAAACAACTGCTGGTTATTTTTCTTTTGTAGGAGAAGGTAATCACAGGGTCTTCTGAAGGAGTATTTAAGCATGAGATAACAAGTTATTAATTTAGAATCCTCTGCAGTCTGTTTTTGACCACAGTAAAAAATATTCTGCATTTTTTCTTCTCTAGCCTCTCTGGTAATTTTTTTTTTTTTTCAATCTATATTATTCTGTCTACTTGGATCTTTTGTCTTTTTACAGGTTGTTTTTTTTGGTTTTTTTTTTTGCCACTGGTTTTACTTTCAGTTCTACTTAATACGCATTGCAGACAATACACGGGGCTGCCTTTCTTGTCAAACCTGGAATACTGCTCAAGGCTACCATGGAACAACCAATGAGAGAAACTGCTTTTGTTTCATAAAAGTGTACCTAAAAGTAGAACTTGAGCCATGTCCTGTATACATGAAATTAAATATTTTCTTTAAATTTACTGCTTTAAATAGTTCTAAGAATTAGCGTACTAAAATTATTCTGCGTACTCCCTCAGTGTCTAGAAGCCAGATAAGAGGGGACTGAAGTCCAACAGTGTTTGATCCTTTTGTAAAATCATAATTCCTGACTTTCTTGCACTAGAGAACTAACAGTAGAAAATCATGGAAAGGAAAAAAAATTCCTTTGAAAATGGTGATTTGTAAAAACATACATCAGGGTAGGTTTGATGAATTTTCAAAGATTTTTCAAACTTTTAAAATTTTGTCAGAATTTTTCATTTAAATGTTCTTCTTTAAATGTAAATATTATTTTTTATTGTTCTTGTTTGAACTTCAGAGTTTGTAACAGCTGTGGGAGTTTTTTTTTTCCACAAAATAAATTTCTCACATTAATTTGAGATTTATTCAGGAGCATAAACTAAAGAAAAAAATTCCTATACTTTTTAATTTAAAAAATACACTTTTATTTAGAATTATATCAGTCTTCAGAGGAAAAAGAATACTCAAAATAAATTTAATTGTTTGGATTTTGACTTCAATGGTATATCTTGATTTGGTCTTTTTGGTTTCAGAACCTAAACTGGACCCTTAATTCTTCAGTTTCTCCCTTTCTGATCTCTGGCAAAACACGGCTTTGACTTGCAGTGAAGAGTGTATGTGTCTCCACTCTTTCTGTGCACTTTTTTTCCATTCCAATTTAGACATTCCTATTTGATTTAGAAAGACGTTTTTGTGAATGGGTGCTTTTTGTTCTATCAGTGTTCAAAGCCAGGTTGGATAGGGCCGTGAACAACCTGGTCTAGAGGAAAGTGTACTTGCTTATGGCGGGGGGTTGGAACAAGGTGATCTTTAAAATCCCTTCCAACGCAGACCACTTTATGATTCCATCATTCCAGCTAAATGCACTAATCTTTCTTTTGAGAAATAATTTTAATCCCGTTTTTTGCATCTATTGTATTTTAGGTAAATAATCTTTATGTGAAAGAAAATTTTATATAGTAGATGCTCACTGATCCTGAATATTTAATATTGTACTTGCAGCCATAATAATGCTTTTATCTTCAATATTTGTTACGCTTTTGTGTGTATATTTTCTCTTTCTCTGCAGGTAAGCCTTAATTTAACTTAGCAACAAAATAAATCTCACTGTCTAAAGATTGAATATATCCAACGTTTTATTATATGTCATCTATCTCTACCTTGATTCTTAATTAATTAATTGCTGAGTGATCTCTCTCTGTCCATATCTTGACCCACAAGTTTTTTGATACATTTTTTTCTGCCCTGTACAGCTGATGAGGGGACTGATAGAGTGAATTTGGTGGACTCCTGGCATCCAGCAAGGGTCAACCCACCACAGTCAGTCAATAGTTTTTAAATAATGTGGTGGAAAATATCTTGGACAAGAAACATCTATCTACTAGAAATCCACCTAAGATTTTAGCAATAGTGTGTTTCATGTAAAATGTGTTTAAATCCACATAAACACAGAGATAAAATAGTTCTATTCCAAAGATCAAATTCTCCTGTTCCATGTGTTAGCACAGCTCCCATGGGCACCCTTATGACATAATTTACATCTGAACACAGTTAGTCTAACTTAATTGCAGCTTTGTGTATAATTAATTATACTATCAATCTGTCTCCTTAATGTTCATTTGGATTTACATGTTTTTATGATATTAGATGAACAAAGAGGAATATAAAAAGCTGTGGATTCTTACCTTGTATTTTAAAACATCCAGCAGGTTTGGACCCATGAGTAGAACACAAAACCAGGGAAAACTGCAGCTAAATATAATTAGGAAACATATTTTAATGTCTTCCAAAACACTTTTTTATCCACTTTGGTATCTTTTTTTTACTTTTGTTGGGTTCTTGGGTTTTTGTTGGAGGCGGTGGCGGCTGTTTTCGTGAGGAAATGCTTTTAGAAAAACGTTAGGATGAATGTTGTAAAAATTGTCACTTTTTGGTTTATGTTTTTCTGTTTGTTTGGATTTTTTACCATTCAGAGAACCTCATACATATTATGGTTTCATGTATACCTTACTCAGTCTTCTACCTTAGCTGCTGTATCTGCAAGCCGTGTGTCTTCCAAATTCACTCTTACTCTAAATTTATACTTTTAACTTCTAAACAGAGAGGCCTTATCTCTAACTGAAATGATTTGGTTTGTGAAAGAGATGGATTAAAACTGTCTGATGCTCTTCTATGCTGTTTAAAGACTCGAAAACCCTAAATCATATTTTGAACTACAGTCTCATGTGCTTTCAATCAAGAAAATTTCTGTGAAGAAAGAGCGTTCACTCTGACGTACTAGAGCACAACACCCATATTCGGGGACCACTATTGGAAAATGCTAAGTACATGGAATTCACATCAGAAATTGCAGGAATGTATTATTAAACTATGCTTTTAAGGTCTGCAGTGAGAATTAATCATAACATACAAAAGAAACCTGAAATGTGACAGAATATAAAGGGAACCATAGACTGAGATGCAGATAGCTGAAGATATTCGACCTTCAGTGAGATGAATTCCTACTCAAGTTATCCTCAAGTTCACACCAGTTTTATTCTAAAACAGATTCTGAGCATGACCATAGTATTCAATTATTTAAAAATTGTTTATATCGTACAACATATCTCACACTGTAGCACCTAGATTTCAAGAAGGAGAAGGTCTATCTATCTATTCGGGAAGAATTTCTGCACTGAAAGGGTTGTCCAGCATTGGAATAGGCTGCCTGCCCAGGGAGGTGATGGAATCACCATCCCTGAAAATGTTCAAGAAATGACTGGACATGGCACTCTGTGCTGTGGTCTGGTTGACAAGGGGGTGATCGGCTAAGTGTTGGACCTGATAATCATGGAGGCTTTTCCAAGCTTAATAATTCTATAATTTTATGATCCTGTTCTCTCAAAAGCACAAGAAGACTGTACACCAGAAACCAGCCAAACACAATCATTGATGTACATCACTACTTTCACCCTCTTTTTGTATTTACACCTCTGGAATTACCTCTGCCATTTTTATTAATACCTGCTGGGGCTCCTGCTGCAGCTGCTCACTCCAAATGGAGGTGTTCTGGCTCAGACACCTCTGTGCTTTCTCCTTTCTTTGGAGGCTGACCCTCAAGGACTGGATGCAGAGAGGGAGCCACAGCACAATCCTACTGCTGTCAGAGTCCAGGCAAGCTTCCTTCAGGAAGAGGTGCTGTGACAGAAAGGGATTTTTGTGTGGTGTGAGCGTTACCCTGGAAAAGTGCCACGAAGCAGCTGAGCCAAGAGAGGTTCTCAGACGCTGACTCAAGAGTGTTTGGCTGTTCCACTGTGTGGTGTCAGTACGTAAGGTGTGGTGACATGCCGTGGCTGCCTGAGGTCATCCATGAATAGTAAGAGGAACTTGATTACAGATCTCATGAGTCAGCCTTCAGTCATTTGGTTAATAAACCATGACGCCTCTCTGAAGCAATGTTAGTAAAAACTGTGGCATGATTATGCAAATTATCCTTTTTTCATTTAATTTTGTTTATTAGTAGGATAAGATTTCACAGCCTACCATTGTCCCCTCAGAAAGCTTTTGCTAAATATCTCCAGTGCTTTCAGCACTTCTCTACAAACAGAACAACAAAATATGAGCTTCAGGTTAGGTTGTTTATTGTTATACCTTGTCATTTTAAAGATAATTTTAAAGATAAATATCCATTTTAGAATATCAGCACCATCCCCATCTGTATCATGTAAGGATATATAACACTAAAACCTAATTCTATAATAATGTAGCAGTAAAATGCTGAAAAATCTTTTCAAGTGTACTGAAATAAAAGCTATTACACGGGTCACCCTAAGATAGCTGATTGTTCTTATCAGTAAAACTTGTGACTTTGATACCTTCAACAGTTTGTCATGTAACTGTGTAAATATCTATCTGCATATGCATCATTTCATACACATTTCAAACATTCTGATGTCTCCTCCCTCAAAATTTGAGGATACACATTTTAATATTTTTGCACATAATTAGAAGGAAAAAGCCATGCTATTTTAATGTTTTTTAATAATACAATTATTTTCTCAGCAAACCAGAATCCATAGGGACACCAGTTATGCTATATATATATATATACACATTATATGTCATATTATATTGTATATATGCTGCATACCTATGCTTAAAACCCTAATTCTGGGCAAAAGCTGTGTGGTCACTCATTAGTATTTCTAACAAGTATTCTGACTGTAAGATCTTAGAAAGAAATGGATTTGTAGGCATAAGATTTCTAATTTATCATCACTTTCATTTCACTTATTTAGTGAAGTAGTGGTGGAAATGAAACGTGTACACGCTGTGCAAAGCTGATGAATCCATCTGCATGCGGTCGTTCTCCAGCCAATGAAAGGTGGGTAAGACAAAGTGAAAAGGAATTGTCTCACTTCAGAAGAACACTTGAAAAACAGCCTTCAGTAATTGCAAAAGGTTTAATATTAAAGCATTTTTAAAAAGATCTGTTGAGCAGATTACATCTCTCTTTAAAAATATAGAAGATTAAACTCATAATATTTGTCGCAGTTATTGGTGAAATGGCTTACATTTATCTCTTATTACCCAAAAGCCTGTAGGAATCCAGCAGCAGTATTCATTACTATCTCTCAGGTTTGCTCCTGTAAAATCAGCCAAATTTTCTAAGTTGAAGGAAGTCATCTCACATATATCAAACAGGAGTAAGTGTCTGTGGACAGAAAAGGAAAAGGAATTTCAGTCTGAAATGTAAACTGTCTCTTTTGTGCATGAAGACTTACATTATTCTATTCCTTTCTAAACTAGCATTACAGAGGTGATCCAAGACAGCCAGCACGGCTTTATTAAGGACAAGTTGTGTCTAGAACAATCTGGTGGCCTTCTGTGAGTGAGTGACTGCAACGGTCAGCAAGGGAAGACAGACGGATGTCACCCACCCAGAATTCTGTGAGGCCTTCAACAATTTTTGTCCCACATGACATCTTTACCTCCAAATTTGAGAGGCATGTATTTAAAGGGTGGACTGTTTGGTGGATAAAGAATTAGCTGTATGGACACAGCCAGAGAGTTGTGGCCAATGGCCCTGTGTCCAGGTTGGTGACAAGTGGTGTCTGCCCTGGGACAGGTGGCTCTTCAGTATCTTCATTAATGACAGAGACAGTGGGATTGAGTGCAGCCTCAGCAAGTTTGCAGATAACACAAAGCTGAGCCATGCAGGTGACACAGGAGAAGGATGGGATGCCATCCAAGGGGATCTGGACAAGCTTGAGAAGTTGACCCACGAGAACCTCACGAAATTCAACAAGTCCAAGTGCCAGGTGCTCCACCTGTGTCAGGGCAACCCCAGACACGAGCACAGACTGGGAGAAAAGTCACTGAGAGCAGCCCACAGAGAAAGACTTAGTTGTTCTCGTAGAAGAAAAGCTGGACAGGAGCCAGCAGTGCGTGCCAGCAGCCCAGAAAGCCAAGTGCATCCTGGGCTGCATCAAAAGGGGTGTGACCAGCAGCTGAGGGAAGGAATTCTCTCCATTCTGCTCTGCCCTCATGAGATCCCAGCTGGAGTGCTGCATCCTGCTCTGGGGTCTCCAGCATAAAAGAGATGTGGATCATCTTACCACTATAGAGCAAGTCCAGAGAGGGGCCATGAAGATGATCGGAGAGCTGAAGCACCTTTCCTAGAGGTGATGAGATCTGGGCCTGAATGATGTCTGGGCTATTCAACCTGGAGAGGGCTCTGAGGAGGCCACATTGCAGACTTTGATCTCCTTCAGCCTACTGAAAGTGGCTTCTAAAAAAAAGAGGGAGGGAGACTTTTTTACACAAGTAAATAATGTAGGGGGATAGAAAAGGGAGAAGAGTTTTAAACCAAAAGAGGAGAGATTTTGGTTAGATGATAGGAAAAAATTATTTACTCAGAAGGTGATGGAGCACTGGAACAGGCTGCCCAGAGAAGCTGTGGATGCTCCATTCTGCGGTGTGTTCAGAACCAGGTTGGATGGGACTCTGAGCACTCTGGCCTAGTGGAAGTTGTCCCAGCCCATGGCAGGGGGAATTGGATTAAATGATCCTTAAGGCCCATTCCAACCCAAAACATTCCATGATTTTGTGATTCTATTATTCTGATTCTGTGATACAGAGGGAGAACATCAGCAATAATTCCTCGTGTGTCCGGGTTGGAGCGTTTGTGTCACAGCGTTACACGGGCGCACACTGATCTTTGCTCCTGTGCTGCCGTTACAGAGCTCTAGTCCCCACCTGCCTCACGGGACTTTTCATTTCTCCTCGAATTTAGGCCTCTTTTTTGCTTTTGTTCTTTCTCCTCATTTGCCATGTTTTTTGACAGCAAGATGCCAAGAATAAATTAGATTTTTTTTTAATCTGTTGTTTTTTAAAACTTAGTGGGAAAATACAGTCCTCAGGAGAACCTTCCTGTCAGTCAGATATGTATTAGAATCTTTTTTTCGTATCCCTGATCCTTCCAGATTAGATTTTCACTTTCTTCATTTTAAGAGTAGTGTGAGTTAAGAGCAATACAACTTAAGGAACATAAGCCCTTCTTTTCTAGATTGTTGTATAGAAGAAAAGAGCTTCAGTTATCACATTAACATTTTAGAGTCATGTGCAATTCATTATAGACCTTTTCATAGCTATAGGCATTTCTGTATTCAAAGAGTTAAAATTACAATGAAGGAAAAAAATTGTGTGCTTTTTAATTAGAAAATTGGTTGTTAATATATCATTGCCTGCTGCCATATAATTGTCAGGGAAATTGTTTTTTCCTTCTGCAGTTTTGGTTTTTTGGGTTTCTTGGAGGAAAAGGAAACCTTTTCTTTCCCCCAGTCAAGCTGTGCAAACATAAAAAATATTTATGCTTCAGTTACATTCCTAAGGGATAAATAGCAGTTAGGTAGCTAACTCTAACTGAATTTCAATGCAAGTTAGGGACATGTCTGCCTTTGCAAATTTCTCCCCCTATAGAAAGTCAGGTTTTTAACTGTAATACATGCTTTCCCTTGGTAGCATTAGGGAGCACCCCTATAATTAGAAACTTGCAATGAAATTGTAATGAGAAACATGAGACAATATATCATAATCTAATATAATGATACCTATTAGAATGTTAGAGCTCAACTCATCAGTAGTATACTTACGAATACTTATCTTCATTTTTAGGGAATTTTTGTAATTTAATGGATGGATATAATCACCGAGAAGACTGAAAGTAATACTTGATTGCAGAATGACCCTGGAGCAAATTGTGGTATAATTCATGTTTCAGGCAGGACAGGACTAGTTTACAGAGGTAGAGTAAGACTTTTTCATTTTAATAGTTACAGCTGAATAGTGAGAAAGTACAGCAAGTCTTGCAATCCTCATTATTTTAGCATAACAACAGCAGTAAAAATAGGCAGAGTATGTCCTTTATTGGCAGGAATATGGACAGAATGACCTGATCAGTATTCTCCACCTTCAGATTTTTGTGTCTGATAACAATAATGGACACCTGGTAGCTGAGATTTTCAGCACTGATTTGGAAATATATTGCATATATATTAATCAAAGGGTTTTCCTTTCTGAATTATAGATCAGAGACAATAGAATGATAAATAATACAAGAACGAGGTTGCTCTGAAGGAAATTTCAGAAAAGGGTTCCATAAGCACAACAGGATGTGCTTTCACATCTGTCTGAAATACATTTTCGTGAAATTCCTGGAGATTAATCTTTTTAGAGCACTCATGTATTTGTACAATTAATATCAAGAGTCATTTGTCAGAATTCCTAAGGTCTGTCATTTGCAGATAGCTGTCATGAGGTTTTTATGCATTAATAATCTTCTGTAATGCAAAATATTCAGACAATGTGATTTTAGCAGCTTGCAGAAAGAATAGCGTTATAGCAGCTAACAGCCAGAAATGTAAAATCACTCATTTTCAACAGTATTATTTTCTCTTGTAATATATCCTTTTCTCCTATTGCCTATTTATATTTCTGTTTCCCTTTTTATGCTATTGCTCCTTATCTCTTTTCCCTTTCATCCTGTTCTTATTTTCCCTTTCTTAATTATTCTTCCTCTTTCTTCTTGACACTCATTACATTTATTTTTATAAAGTCTCTTTAGAAGGGAGAGAACACTATTAGCAGTCCTGAGATTTTCGTGCTTATGAATTTCCTGTAATGAACGTCTTTTGTATCATGATTTTACATTAGAGAAAATAAGCTGGAACATGAAAGTGCAGCTTAGGTCGAACGAGAATTTCCCTTTTAAAGCTGTGTTAGTTGCGTTAAGGGGAATGGATAAAACTTTCTCCTGCCTGCACCCAGCACTACCTCAGGTGCCTCTCTACTCCTGTGTTCAGTAACCTTCCTTCCTTCTCTTTTCCTAGGTCACTTAGGCCAGACAATTTGAAAATGCATGTATGATGTGAGAGTGCAGCATGATTATATATTGGCCAATACATGCACAGCAGATATCTTGGATGAAGAAGCTTCTAGGACAAGCACTAAGAGACTCACTAATGGAAGATGTCAGTTTGCTGCAAATATCAGTCAGTGCTGCTCTGTTGCTACTTGCAGATCCCTGATGTTGTTGAATCACTGTCTTCTGATTCTTTGTTTTTCAGATGCAGCTCCAAGGGTTTTATAACTTTTCATGTCAGTATTTTCCCTTTTGAAGGTCTGAACTGCTCACAGTGCTTCAGCAATGACACTTCTGAGTTTTCACTTTTCTTATCTTGTATCATTTTAGCTCACATGCTTCCTCGAGCATTGAAACCAGGTTCCCAGTAACGCAGAGCCAAGGTCCTAATGCAGCCTGGGGAGGCAGACAGCTGAGTCCTCGGGGGCAAGGTGACTCTTGGTCCCTTCCCCAGCCTGCAAGACCTGCCAGCATCTCCATTCCTCTGGCAGGTGTCTGTGGAAGGAAGTGCTTCTTTCTCACACTCAGCCCCTGTTTCTGTGCTATAAACAGCTGCCGCCCTTCCTCCAAAGCTTCTGAAATCGCAGCAGCCACACTTAATTCTTGTACAGTTTGAGCCCCTTAAGCAGGATCATTTCAGCTATTCTTAGATTATATATCTTATTTCTGTAAGCCTATATCATTCTCTTGAGCCTGAAAATTTCTACTGAAGATATCTCCTCTGCAGCATTTCAGCATTTCCCTCTGTCTCTGTTGATTACATGTGTTGTTTTTGATACTCAATTTGGAAAAAAGACCTAACATAAGAAAAATGTGTAAAATTCTTCTGGTTTAGCAAATGGAAAGATTTAGGAATTTTAACTATCTTCTCTTGTTGGCTTCCTAATCTAAAATGCCTGTGTTAACGCTATGTGAGCAGGAAATAATAGTTGCATGGGTCTTATCATTGCACATACCTTTAGCAGCAGATTCTTCCTGTCACATAACTAATTCCAGCAAAGTATCTATGTTTAAAGAGAATGCAAAATAGAGCAGAATAAAATTAAGTAGGCACTAGTTAAAGTGTTTGAGGACAAAATAAGTAAAAATCATTGGGGGAATTAAAATGTTGTCACGAAGGCAATATTTTTCATTTGCTAATTTAAAGAAAATTGAGGCTCGAGCTCCCAAAAGTGAGAACAATATACTTTTTTTCCTATTCCCGTTGCTTAAAACTATTTCATTTCCTTAAAAAGAAAAAAACTGACTAAAATAGAGGGAGGGCAGTGCAAATGCTGAGCTATCAGACTGAATTTTAGGGACACTGACTGTGCCAGTAGGTACTGACATGGGCCATGGCTATTGCAAGATACGCTATGCCTAAACACGACTGCGGTGCCCAGGGGTATTTTGTGCCTTACCATGGGTGAAGATGCTTATGCCCTCAATCCAGTCTAGCCAGATCAGAAACTATGAGGCCACACTAATCCATTCCCAATTAAAAATGTTCTAAAAATCAAGTTAATACACCCAATTTTTCAGTAGGCTCATTTATACTCATTTATACGTAGTTCTGTATAAATTCTTTTCTGTACTTTCAGATCGCTTATAAACTCAGGAATTTTGAGCAGCACCATTTGTTCATTTGCGGTTAGACAGCAATGAAAAGTATCTTTTCAGCCAGGGCAGAGGTCCCAGAGGTACCTCTACATATCTGACTCAATTATTGGCAAATAAGTAGCCATAGCTGCATGGAGTTCAGCATTTAAGATGATGTTATTTCCCCCCTCTCCTCTCAGCTCTGGGTTTTTTTCCTATAGTTTCATAAATACGTTGCTGCTCTGAGGGACACTTCTGCTATATGTTTCCTTTTTTATGGTGGTTTGTAGGACTTAGATTAAAAAGGAAGCCCGATTCTCTTAAGTCATAACACCCATAAATGTGAGTGCTAAATGTACTGGCAAGGGTTCGTTTCTAATTTTTCTACTTAATCACAATTATAGCATTAAATTAATAATGGAAATTCTGAGAAAGAAAAAACTATAGCTTCTCAGTAAGAATTCCGTGAAAAAAAACCCAGGTTTTCATTGATCCCTATTGCCTTGGACCTTTTTAATTCACTGTTGTGAATCCACCCACCACTTCATCAATCCTCAGAAGGATCTTTGTCCCAAACCATAAATATTACATCTGATTTCTTTTGAAGAAGGCGCAATCACAGTAAGCTGCCCAAAGGGAGACAAAGGCGAGGTAAATTTTGGAAAAATGAAATAAAATATAGTCCTACTCTTGCAAAAGCGTGGTTAGGACTCTAGTGTTAACTTAGAGCACAATTTCTTCAGCTTTTCTTTGAAAAACTGCAAACTAATTCAGAAAGGAACCTACGTAATAATATGAGGAAAGCATTCTTTTAACAAGTAAGAAAAGGTCATGTCATCTTTTAAGAGTATATTTCTAGCAGGAAAAATAGGGTGACTTTTAAGCTGTATCCCGTTGTGATAATCTAGTTTCATCACAGCGTTGGCTTATCTGTAATGTATCTGTCTTGACATTGAAGTCAAATTGAATTAGAGACATTAAGGATATCGGAGCAGTTCCCAAATTCATCAAATACAGAAAACAGGTAGGAGTTTAGCTGCAAACTCTTCTTTTTCCTTGATCGTGTGGCAGGCCAAAATCCACAAGCTTTATGGAGGTAAATACTCAAGTGAATATTTGTGCAAATATTTAGCCACAACTGTTTCTTTTGTTTTCTTTTGCAAACATCTTCTGCAAACAAAACTTTGCCATCTGTAAATGTTTGTAGAAATGAAAGAAAGAATCCAGTAAGTAATCTGATAAATTCTCTTCTCCTAAAAAAGCTTTGGGATTTTCAGTATCCTTAGAAGTTATATCGAATACAGTTTTGTACCTGTGAAAAAAAATTTAAGAGCGGTGTTCAATTGGAAGATAGTTATACAGGTAATAAAAAAAATTAAATCTTTCTAGATCTGTTGCTTGTAGCTGTTCAAGATTGGTGACAGACCAGATTTATGAACCTCCCACAACTACTCAGTCATTGGGAGACCAAATACTAAGCAGTGAATCAGCTGCTTGATGGTTGATGCAAAGTCCCTTCCCTTAGGTGAAGATGAGATCCCTAGGAACCCAGTACATTCTGAAACTCTGGAAAGCATCTCAATCAGTAGTTTTCACTCTGTGACCTTAGAGATCTAGTGGTTTTTCTAAGTCTGTAAAAAGTGACTAACAGAATATTTTCTTGTTTTGATGATTGCTCACATTTCCTCTTCACAGGTCCTGACATCTTCTGAAAATATTAGGTGCATCAGATTATGATTGTTATTTCCAATTAGTAACCACATCCCATTTGTCCTCATTGTACAGGAATTAATATTTTGCTTGAGAATCAAATAAAGAGGACACTTCAACCATCATTTTTTAGGATGAAAGCGTTGGTAAATTAGCTTTAAAAAAAGCAAAAAGAAAAGGCCAAAACTCTGTGGGAGTGAAAAAAAGCTGTACACTCAAATACATCATCTTTGATTGAAGCCTTCCAGTCCTAGAAAATTGGAGCACATGTCATAGGACTTCTGTTCAGATAATTCGTATTCATTTTGTATGCCTTTTTTCATCTTTCTCAAGAAGACTACAAACTCTTACTAATGTTATTATCTGGTAACAGCTGCTTCCTACAGCAGGGTGTCTTATTTCTCTTAGTCTCTTGGAGCGTTTCTTAGCCACAATTCTTCCCACTGCCATGAGCGATCTGCCTGTTTCCAGTCAGGGAAATATGGAGAGATTTTGAAATTCTTGAAGTCTTAAGAAAAAGACAGACTACTTGTTTACCAGTACGGTGTACCTTAGATTTTTTCTTTCTATAAAACATTATTTACTAATTTGCATAATTTATATTTTCAGTTATTCCTCAGGAAGAATGCTTTTGAAAAGGTCATGAAAAGCAGAATGCTTTTTCACAAAGGCATGTAGTGATAAGAGGAGGCAGGATGGTTTTAAACTGAAAGGTTTAAATTGGATTTTAGGAGGAAATTCTTCCCCGTGAGGGTGGTTAGGCACTGGAACAGATTGCCCAGAGTAGCTGTGAATTCCCCATCCCTGGAAGTGTTCAAGGCCAGGCTGAATGGGTGTCTGAGCAACCTGGGATAGTGGGAGGTGTCCATGCCCATCTCAAAGAGGTCCCTTCCGACCCAAATAATTCTATAATTCTGTGTATAATTTCATCTGTACAATTTCCAGATGAGAATTTTTTTTACAGAAGATTAAAGGTATTGAAAACATTTTCAAATTGAGAGGTGGTTTTGATTGAGTGAAAAGGGGCTTTCTTTCTGGTTTGCATTTTTGCTTTGAAAGATTTCCGTTTTTTAATTCTAAGGCAGGATTTTTACTAGTTTATGCTTTTGTGACTTGAGTATCAACATCTGTGCTTATCTTTAGAAATGTCATTCATCATTCATAGGGTGCACAAATGCTCATTAGAAAAACTGAAGATACAAGAGGAATGTCTAAATGAAGGAAATGGAGTCAAAAACACTCCATTCAAAATAACGAAAATTCAAGAGATTTTCTTTGCCATTTTACTTTTTCTCTAGAAAGTATATTGGAGGTTTTTTTGTTTTAAATAAAGGTTAGCAATTGCTATCAACTTTAATCAAGATATGAATTAAGTAGTTCAGCATTTAAACATTTCAACATTTAGAAAACCAATAAATTATGATTAATTATTCCATAACTTACCTGGCAAGTGTTAAAAACTGCATTGTTTCCTTATCTAAATTCACAAATGTCTAAACTAAGGAACAGAAACTGTGGGAAATACAATGAAGAGTAGCAGATACTGTATTTAATGGGAGCTTGTAGAGGTCAATTGGAATATTAAATCCTTATGTTAAGTCCCAATTCTTGCTGAGCAGGGCTTGTAAACTAAACAGCTTCTTTTCATATTGTGTCCTTTGACGTCTAGATAAGGTTCAGTTCTGTTACTGATAAGCTTGTTTTGTGGATCTGCCCCCATTTTACTAGTGGTAGAAAAGGTGAATCTTTTATTAGCAGTCTGGAATGAATGTTTGCCTTTTAAAGATGGCAAAGTGATGTCAAAGTACGGGATCCCGCCTTGCTACCTGTGGTGAAGAAAAAGCACTTAAGACCCACTAGAGCACCTTGGCTCACGCTCAGCTCTGCAATTCCTCCTCTGAAGGATCAGAAATATTCACCAGTGTGAGAATTCTGTCAGTTCTTCACATGCTAGACTGAGAAGAAACACCCCATTTTCCCCTTCTCTCATCTTCTATTTAACAAAATATCAGTGCTGATTGAAGAGAGAAAACAAGACAATGTCTAAATTTATTGCTTAGATGTTCAGCTCTTATGTTTGCCCTAAACCTTCACTCACACTGAATAAGATTGAGATAAAAGGGAAGTCCTTCATTATTTTTTTTTATGTATTACCAAGAGTCATTAAATGCTTTTTCTGAACTGAACAAAAAGCATCAATAAAGAACATTTGCAACTAAATGCTGCTGATTTTATGGAAGTTCCTTTGTCTCTGGAAGAGACATTATTGAGAATGATACATTGCATTGTACTTTACAGCAATAAGCTCATCCTCAAGTACTATGTGACCTAATTTTTCTGTGTTATTAAAACAGAAGAAATTCAGAACAAAATATTTAAAGCTGCATATCCTTTTATGCTCAGACACCTGTATAAATATTTTTGGCTGTCTGTTTGACCCATTTTTTAGAACTCTTTAGAATGATGATTGGAAGGTTTCTATTTGCTATAAATCTTCAGACTTCAGCAAGTAATGATGTCTTTACTAGGACAGCATTACACACTTCTCATTAGGAAAACAGTGTTTTCATTGCTGCCTTTGCATGGATTTAATCAGAGGCTGGGAAATGCACATTTGACATGAGAACAGCCTTTAATAATGGGAAGCTAATTTTAAAATTAAGTCAAAGTGGACAAAACTATTAATATTTGTAAAAGTCTTCCATAGCATAACAGATACTGCAACGATTTTTTAAACTGAAGAAACAAGCAAGACAATAGTTATCTGTGGATCCATAACAACTTATTGCAGCTACTTAGACTAAAATTTATGAAATATGAGAGAAAGATGTTCACCTGGTGTTAGTGATATTTCACACCTAGCAGTTAAACTCCATTTTTATCTCATCTAGTACTACATATGCAACCTGAATCTCTAGACTGCACTTTTCACAAGCTTCTTAGACTTATCAGCTGAGATTTTAGAGTTTCTTCACAGTGTCTGGTTCAGATTTGTGTGGGGCAAAATTCAAATTCTGGTACAATTCCATGGCTTTTAGTTTTGTTAGACATAATCAACTTTTTCATCAGTGAAAGAAAATAGGTGAGAAAATGAATAAAAGTATGTGTGTTTAATATGAATTGCAGCAATTGCTTAGAAAATCCTCAGAGAAATTGCATTTTAAGCTACTTTTATTGTGGAAAAGAATTTTCAGGAGAGTTTCTAATTTTCTTACACAGCTCCAGACAGCAAAGCCAAAAACCATCCTCCTGAGAAGATTCATCAAATGCTTGAGAATGTCACCTGTTAAAAAGTTAAGCAGCAAATAAGCAATTAGTTTATATTCCTGGATTAATTAGCATATTTATGAATAAATGGGAGTATTCAAGTTAAACATTCAGATAAACAGCATTTCTTAAAAAGAGAATTTTTATACTAGTACCTGTACTATTCCTTCACTTTAATTCGCACATTTTAAAATCTATGTGGCTTTGAAGATAACATCATCAGCACGTTGTGCATACTTTTGTAAGCTTCCTCTGAGATCTTCTTTAACTAAACTCTGTTGACCATGCCTGACAGGTCTTCCATCATGAATTCAGTCCTCAACCAGTTTTTATTGTCTTCTGATGCCCATCTTTTAACCTTCTCTTTGAACGTCCTTTCGCTAACGTGACCTGGGCCATACATAGTGTTTCAGACAAAAGCTTGACGTTGTGCTACTAGATTCCTGAAAAAGAGTCTCTTATTCACACTCTGCTTTTAAGAGGTAAATTTCTTCTCTGCCAGGGAAACCTGACATTTGGCAGAGCCGTACAGAGGATACACATCTTATGTATCAGATTGAAATTGGATCTCAAGATCCTCAATGTCACAACATTCAAATATGTTTAATGCTGTCTTTCTGCAATGTGCAGAGGACAAATACTACAAGGATTATCCCAGATAGTACTTATCATTCATTCATGATACTGTGTTTGGGCAATGGGGGTGATTCCTCACTATATCTTTCATTAACCTCCCCAGAATCCTGGTTTATATTTCAAGGTGAACACTTGAGATTTCAGTTTGGCTTCATATCATACATAGTTTAAGAGGTCAAGTTTTCCTGCTGTCAATACTAATTGTGAAAAGTTAATCCACTCTGAAATATTAATCAGAAATAGCAACATTTAGACATTCAACTTCCTTCTGCTTGTACATCAGAACTATTGAAAAACAGAATATGTTCAACATATTTGCATCTAAAATTTGTCTACTTCTTTCACTTTTTTTTCATATCTTCTGCCAGGAAAATTTCATTCCATCTTAAAGCATCTTTTTTAAGTAGAAGTCTGCTTGATTTCTGAGTTTTCATTTTTTTGGCTGAAATATTTTCAGATGTTACTTGAAATAGATATTAATGATAATAGTACTAATTGGAGGTGCACTGTGCTAGTATATCAAGATCTCAGCTTGCCATTGTTTTAAGCATTGCAATAACACAAAATGAGTGGCAGTATTTCCTAAGGTTCTTAGACAGAATGAAAATATGATAATTATCTTTTATGCAGACAACAATGAGAAACAACCAAGGTAAGTGACAAGAATCAGAAAGAAGAATGAAAATAAATTTCCTGAACAGAATTAATTGTTTGTTGAAACTTCTACTTCGTTTGAATTCTTTGTCTTATATTTCTGTCCCCAAGGTGCATAAATTTCCTCCGGATCATTCCTGGGTTTAGTCTATGTGTTTATATATTCTGCAGAATATTTGGACATAGTTCAAAACCATACGTAAATTACTCCAAAATGTCTAGAAATGATAACCTGTAAGTCACTCAACTATGATTCCAATTTGACGAGCAACACCCAGAAGTTTCACTGAAACCATCTTTCTGTCTCAGGTTAAAAGTGCAAGCATACATATTTATAAAATAAAAATTGCCATTCAGCAATATTCTCGCAGTTACATTTTCCATTGGTATTCATTGAGAGTATTCTAATCATATATTCATTATATGAAGTATTCATTGAGAGTATTAATATGAATTCCAATATTCTTTTAATATTCAGCGATCATAGAATATTAATAAAAGAGAACACAATAAATCGGAGAATGCACATTAAAGAGAATATCTTTTACTCTTTGAAAAAATATTCTTGAAACTGTTCTGAAGATATTTGTACGTTTCAGAGGAGGGCTATGTCTCTGGATGCACCTTCTTTGAGTTTTGTCGTACGAGTTCCTAAAAAGAAATCATTGCTAAATTAATGATTTTATCTCCTTTAAATAACATTTATGATTCGACGTGAGAGCATTCTGTCTCACCAGGTGTGTCCAGGATCTGATCATGAGCAATGGATCTGAGCCAGCAGTATGGAGTTGCCTTCCTTCAGCAGCCACACAAGGAGGTTCTTTGTCAGCTCCTTAAGATGAAAGACGAAGTAAAAAAACCCTGTCTAAACCCATGCAAGCACAAAAATTAAGTCTGAAAAAACATATAACACAGAATGGGATAAACAAGTTGTTTGATATGGATCAGTATTTCTAGAGAAAATAGAGCACTGCAACTCTAGGAATTAATCACAGAATATCCCAAGCTGGAAGGGACCCATCAGGATCCTCAGTCCAACTCTTGGCTCTGCACGGGACACCCCAACAATCCCACTGTGTGCCTGAGAGCATTCAATGCTTCTTGAACTCTGTCAGACTTGGTGCTGTGCCCACTTCTTACTGTAACATGACAGATACATTACGTATTGATTCTTCCTCAGCTTTTGCCTTCTCACTGTATGTACAGAGCCACACCCATGCAAGTACAAAGAAAATGTTAATTATTTTTTCATTACATGGGAGCGCAGATGGAGAATTAGCACTGAATTCTTAGTTTTCGTTCAACTTTATTCTGTTTTACCAAGAACTTTAGCTCAACAAATTGTGGATCCTATTATCTCACCTTATCACTTCACGTACTGAGGGCGGAAAAAAAAAATTCGTTTTTCACAGCTAATTTGTCATTTCATATATCCAGTTTTGAAAATCTTTAATAGACATCACAAATCTAGTTGATTTTTAATACAGCTTCGATTTTTTTTTCCTCTGTATAAATTCCTGAGTGAAGCTTCAGTCAGAGTTTTAACATGAATCTTGTAGAAAACTGTATGCAACTGACTTCAAAAGAATTATTTTTTCCTCTAAAAGCATAACTATACTCTGATATGGCTGCATACATTTCAGAATTGTAGTTGTCCTAAAGTGTTATGTTTAATTTTTAAATAGACTTTTTTACTAAGAAAGGCTCATAGATCAGAGCATGCTTTGTCATCCAAGGGTTTATTACAATGAAGTTCAGTGCTTGGTTTTTTGGTACTTAGTAGTCTGAGTTGTACTGTCAAACTGCCAAGTTATTGAAGTTCATGAACCTTCTCACTGACCTCAGTATTTGCAGAAACGGAACCTAACTCTGCAAATATGATCCTGAAACAGCTAAAGTTGGAAGGATTAAACATGCAGGCTTACTACTTTAATGTTTTAATTATCAACTGAAGTGTTTTACAGGAGGCGCTGAGAAGGATTGCGTGCCGAAAGCAGAAGATTTTGAATGAGAATATCTGCAATTCTTAACCTTGTCTGTATAAGTATGTTGAGAACACATGCAGTAACCTTGAGTATGATGCAAATTTAGCTAAAATCAAACTGGAATTTTACATAAAAGCTGGAATGAATTGCTAATTCAAGCAGGAAGACTACAGAGCCCTTGAATCGTGCTCTCACGTCTCAAAGTTGTGGCAAGGCTGTAATGTCAGAACTCAAGAGCTGGCAAACTGCACCTGCAATTAATGTCAAATAGTTGTCTAAAGCGTGGAGTAGGCTTGTCTTCAAGAGCAGAAAACCAACATATATCTTATATTTCTTCCATGTGTGAATGTCAAACCCATTAGTATTAAAGCAGCATATGTAATGGGCTGCTAAGAATTTCACCAGCACAGATAAATTGGGTGGATCAATATGTTACTACATCGTCAGTACAAACTGACTTTGAGTTTAGGTAATGGCTGACAAAATTATTCAAGAGGAGTATGTAGAGGAAATAACTGCACCTCCCATTAGAGAAAGCTCCCTGCTTATTCCAACGATGCCACAGAAGGCTATAACTGCTGCTAGTTTGCTGAGCTGGCAAAAAAAGCAGGGGAAGCAGGAGGCTGAAGTACTGGAAACACTATTCCCCCTTTGCAGTTACGGAGTTGAAGGAGGTTTTAGAGATACCAAATACAGTGAGTCAGAAATTCAGCATACTGAGTGTGCACATCTTCACAATTTTTTCATCCCCGAAGATCTATGAAATTTATTGAAGATAGCAGCAGTTGTCTGACAAAATTAGTTCAGCACAGAGGTTGCATAAAGGTCAGGTATTTTGCTCAGGTGTGTCATAACACACAGTTACAGTAACAATTATATATAGCTATCATGCCAGGGGTTACAACTGAGTATGAGAGTGGAAATGCTTTGTAGATATTCCATTCTATGCCCACTAATGTTCTTGCTGTACTATTGATGATTATGAACTCAGCACTACACACAGCCCAGCACTTTCTGCTTAGGGAAAGCTTCCATATTTTCGTTGCTTAGAAGAGCACTGTCTCATCCCTAAAGAGCCACCTGACTGAGCCTGTTCCTAGACTAGGTTATTTGTCTGCCTGATGCACACTGGAAAATGTGCCCTATCAATATATGTGTGATCCCATGATGGGCCAATGGACTGATACAACACCACCAAATTATTCTGCCAATGGTGCGAGAAATTCTTGTTTCAGCTGAAACTCTCCCTGCAGCATCAGCCCCACAGCCAGGTATTGAACCATGATGTATATCTGATTCTTTCAGCATTTGAAACCCTGGCAGATTGTGTTACTTGTCCCTCAGTCCCCTGACCCTCACTTCCACAGGTCAATTTCCAATGGCATGCTCGGGATTCACCTAGCAGAGTCATTGGTGTCCAGAAGGATGAACAGCAGAGGTTAACAGCCCAAGGGTGAGGTAAGGCTCTGTATTCCCTCCATAACATGCCAGATATGGGTATCTATTCAGTTTACAGGGCAAGGTTTTGGGGTGGGTCAACTGTGTAGACACCCACATCAAAGAAAAAAAGGGAGGAGGTGCTGCAGCAGCCCATGGGGAGGACCATGGAGAGACAGCTGTTCCCTTGGAGTGCATGAACGAGCAGATCTGCACATATCCACTCCACAACCCTGGGAGGAGCCCAGGCTGGAGCAGGTTTAATCTGAAAGATTAAAGGTCCAGCCTGTGGGAAGGAACTATGCTGGATCAGGGAAAAAGGTGTGAGGAGAAAAAAAGTGCAAAAGAGAGAGGATGTGTTACAGACTAAACCCAACCCCTGTTACCCAACTGCCTGCACTGCTCAGGTGGACAGAGATAGAATGGTCAGGAGTGAGGATGACCCCAGGAAGAAGGTAGGAAAATGAGGAGGAAGGTGCTTACAGTTTTGGTTTTATTTTCTCACTATCCTGCTTTGCTGTTAAAAATTACATTAATCCCACAGGTCAAGTCTGTTTTGTTCATGACAATAATTCCTGAGCAATCTCCCTGTGCTTGTCTTGAACCACAAGATCTTTCATCTTATTTTGCCCTGTCTTCCCCAGGCAGTTAGCCAAGGTTAACCCACCACAGAGCACCCAGCAAGAACCAAGTCTCCCATTCAAGTTAGAGACCATCGGGTGGGTATTTCCATCCTTACAGGTACCTGACAGCTATTTCCCACCTTTCTCGTTTTGATCAGCACCTCATTCTCTAGCATGAAAAAAAATGGTCAAACCTCTGCCATAGAAACATGATTATTTTTTTTTCTAGGTGAGATATTCCCAGCTTGCAGAGTATACATTATTTAATTCTACAAGCACTGTTGATTATAATATTCAATTATTTCTGTAGCTCAGTGAATGTCAATAACACATATGTAGCTATGTGTGTGTGCATGAACACAAAGATGTCGCTGTCCCAGTGTTACTATATTAGCAAGTGATATACAGGACTTTATATAAATAACAAATGGTAGTGAAGTTTTATTCTTAATGTGTTTGGGGTAATACAGTTTGCATTCAGAAAGACATTACCCTATGTACAGGCACAAATAACATATACTGTAAAAGTCTGTTACTTTCTTTTTGAGGTAAACAAATAGAAAGAAATATAAAAAACATGCTAAAATACTCTTACAAAAAAAATTATATATAAATATGCAAGAACTGCTGATGCTAGCTGGTAAAATGGTAATGCTTCACGTTTCATGATATGTTGCCTTTATGTTTTAATATTGTGTGTCTTCATATTAACATAAGAATTTGAATTTCTTTGATCATTATTAGACAACATGTTTATTACTATTTTAATGAAAATTGAAAAAAATATTAGATGAACAAGAAGCTTTGAAAATTAAAATTAACTGCTTTTATATCTTTTAATGTTGAAGTGGTGGAGGCCTATTCTTGTTCTGTTTAAATTAATGCAATTTTTACTTGTGACTCCTCAAAAGGCTGCAAGATAACAATATTGTGTTTCTAAGGGAGAAAGAAAGGTTGGAAATATGACCTAATCTCCTACACTGCATGAACAAGATAGTTCATAGTCATTACTTCTGGGGATGACAAACCTTACCATTGCCAGGGTAAATTGGTCAATTTACAACTAACTTCTACGGCATTCTGGTCTTGCTATGCTCTGTTTGCTTTAAATGCTCGTCCCTCAGTGTTAAGAGCTATAATGCAAGGGAAGATCTTTTTTTCACAGTCAGTAAAAGTAATCTCAATCGCTCAGCTCTATATACATATTTAAATACATATTACTCAAGTCTAACTCCTGCATTAATACAATTGCATGGACCTTTTCCTATAACACAGTCATAAGCACTTTTTTGTATATATTATAGAAGACTGGAAAGGCATAAACACTCAGATATATTTCTGGGATGCTGCATTGTACTCAAGACAGAAATCATGCATTTTATTTGCTCTCCTTTTATGTTATGCTCCATTAAGGGAGTGGAGCAATGTGAAACCTCAGTGCGCTATGAAATCACAGACACAATCTGCTGAAACTATGTCACTAAATATGCCAGGAGTCAGCTAAGCATGGCAGCTAAGAGTGAATATGCTAAATTATTGGGTAAAGGTTTTTTTGCCAGAAATATGGTGCAATATCACGGTGTATGGATCTGATTAAAAAAAAAAAAGGTAATGTTGACTATTCTTAGCATGTTGGAATTTACCTTTCTCACGTGGGTGAGAAAGTGCTTTCCTCAGGGAGCTATTTGCCACACTCAGGGGAGACAAGATTTCTCAGAAAGTAAGATATAGGAGGTGGAAGAGACTCTGTGAGCCTGAGGGATCAGGATACTTCTCTGAGAAAACAAGAGACAGGCTGGCCAGGCTAAAAGCAAAAAAATCTCGTTGAAGATTATGAGGAGTTTGTTACAATTTACAGTCATGTGTTAGTTACAATCAGACCAAAGGTGCAACAAGGACCATTTTCAAAGAAGTGTTTTTTACTTTTTTAATAATTTCTACTATGTAAATGTGGAATTTTGTAGTAAGTTTTAATTTGGTGTATGTAAAAAATACAGTGTTTTTAGTATCAAGTCTGACAGAACCTCTCGCTTTTATTGTGAAGGATTTGGGGTTGAGTTGTTTTTGGGGGGAGGAGGGGGTGGGGAGGTAACTTGATAAGTCACCTTCATTCCTAATTGGAGAGGTTTGCATAGGAGACAGGCCAGGCAAATCTACCTCAAAGCTCTGGTTAACGCCAGGTCTCTTCGAAGTCCTCAGGGCACACAGGTTCAAAGGATGCTTCCAGACGGAGACCAAATGACTCTTTTTCTTGGAGCAGTGAAAATTTGCAATCTGCATCAATTTAGACAATAATTGCAATAATTAATTGTTAATAATTAATATAATTATTGGCAATAATTATTAATAATTAGTTATTAGACAATAATTACGCTTCATAACTGAGACCATTCTATCTCCAAAGCAGTAGTGATGCACTAATACTAAACATTCTTCCTTACTTATACAGAAATTTTGACTCTTTATCTTAAACTGAAACCAATTCTATTTTTGCTGTTTCCAATGCAAAATAAGATGCATTACTCTCTGCCAAGTGAGACTGAAAGTCCCAAAAGCATCTGCATCTTTCCCATTTAGCCTTCTACATGGCAGAGATACCTAGACCTAAAAACCACGTGTATCAATACTCAAAGTAGTAGAACGGGACACACAAATCTGTTCCTGTAATTTTCTAGACTAGTGGAAGAGCCCTGGCACTGTAATTGTGAGAGGACGTTCCACAGACTCTGATTTGCGCTGGGAATGCAGTCAGTTGCCTTTCAGTTTCAGTACAGCCAGCTTTTGGCTCGGCTCTATAATAGCTGTTACTCCATCCAAATTACCATTCTGCCTCAGAACTTTAGGTGGATATTGTTCAGAGCTTTCCTTTAACCTACCAGAGAGAAGGTTTACATGGATGTAAGTGAAATCTCACTCCTGGCATGAATGACATGGCACCACAAAAGATACATGCTCAGATGATGTAGTAGTCTTAAAATACTTGTTCTCACTGTTGTCAAGAGAAGTTACACTGCAATCAATGGAATAAACTTACTTTAAATTTTGTGTGAGGTGGAAATTCTTCCCAAGGAAAAAAGAAATTTGTGTATTTAACACCTTTAATTTCAGAAACCCAGAGTAGTGCACTAGTCATTATCAAAATAGTATTTGCTTTACTGAATAAGATCTATCTTCTGAATTATCTGTCCTATCTCCAACTGTAACCAATAGCAACCAAATATTTTGCATAAAAGTTTTCATGAGGCAAGTGGGTGCAAGGTAATTTATCAAACATTAATGTTCCATCTTAATCCTGCATCTTTAGATGTTTAAATTGTGAATAATGACTTTTTGTCAACCATGGAAAGCATTTCAATACATTAAATGTTCTAACCCAACATTCTTATTACCTGTCAGCAGGTACAAGTTCCATTTCTGCTTGAGGACAAATAATATCCGCACAGAGTTGGTGCCATCTTCCTTTTCAGATGTTAGGGGAACAAATTTCCCTCTGATCCATACGACAACCTTGGAATTTAACACCCCGTAGACACTGGTGCAAACTTCTTGTGTGCTTTGTAAGTTCTTATAATTGCAAACTAGATAATGACCTAGGATAAAAGCACTCTCTGATTGTTTGCTTGTTTTATCTTTCTAATATCATCCTCTATCAAATCTCCACTCACGCTGGAATGAATTTCTATCATGGAGTTGTATAGTGACTAACACTGACTGTGTAACTCTCCCACAGTCACGGAGCTGGAAAGGCTGAAATATTTGATCTATTTTAGTATAATTCAGTAAAGAAGGGTTATTTCCATGCAGTGGATGGTTTGTTATTATTTGTCATATGAGTATGACAAAACAAAAAGGAGTGAACAAATCAGGTAATGTTTGTCTCATCAGTTTCACCCAGCCTTTAGTTAACTCCATAGCTAAGAGAGTACAGTTTACAACACGCCAAGAATATAAGACATTGAGGAGCTAAGGTGACAGATGGGATACAAAAATATTAATAAAAAGTAATATATTAATAAAATAAACCCTGGTATGAGTTCCAGGTGGGCACCAAGGGCTGCAGAGGAGGAAAGATATTTGTGGCCCAGTGAACATCAGTGATGAGCTATCCTCAGTCTTCATGATCCCATGCTAGGGCATAAGAGGAAAAAATGTACAAACTTTACAGCCTCCTAAAATCAAGAATAACTGCTCTGAAGTGTACAAAGAGTCCCCAAATGGTGTCATGTACTCTCAGTCCACAGCCAACATCAACACTGTGTGCTGAGGTGCAGCAGTACAGAAGTACACGGTGCACAGCTAAGCAAACACTATGCTCTTTAAAGGCAGCAGGTGAAATTGTTTCCGTTACTCCTGTGGCACATTGGACTTTACACCTGGAATTACGTGCAAAAATGCAGAAAATATCGGAAGATGGAAATAATAAATAAAAAAGGATAATATGATTTATGACTATGAAATGTAACCTTGAGTAAAATCTTTGTCATTTTCAGGACCACGGTGCTTATAAGGAAAGATTTTTTTGAGGAGTGATCCATTAAAAATGGAGAAGAGGAAGAGAGAAAATGTTCTAGTAGATGTAAATATTATCATTTAATGGGAAAAAAGGGTAATCATGGAATAAAAGGGACTTCATTTAATAATATTAGTGCCATCCCCTCCTTGGTAATCACCAATAAAAAGAGAGGTGTATTTTTCACATGAAGACATATCAGTAATTTAATTTAATCATGATATTCAGAAGAAAGAAAATCTTTTTTGAAAATAAATAATGGCTATCCAATTAACCTAAAACTATTTCAAGTCTCTTTGTAGTTTTGTGAATAAATTAAATTGCTTATTAATTAGGTATCAAAAATATTAAGATAATTTTATTTGTAAAAATTATTAAATCCATTCAGCTATTAAAAAAAAAACAAAAAACAAAAAAACAACCCAACAAAAACTCCCAGAGTTTCAGTAGTTTTAGAACAAAAAAAGAAGAAAAAAGAAGATAAGAAATCTGTGTATGTCTTTAAGGTTTTAAGTGGGTTATTTCTGGATTACTTGAAAGAACTGATCAATATTTCATAGAATCTCACCACTGTATGTAGTTGTTTAAGGAACTTTGATCAAATTGAATTATGGGTCTTTTATCTCACTGTGGCAGTCAACATTTCCAATAGATAAATGTTGACAACAGTGATTCTGAGTCTCTAATTATATTGCCCACAAAAAAAAGACAGCTTTTTGAATAACAACTGAAACAGTCGTGACCTGGCACTACAAAAATAGTCAGATTTATGGACATTAAATGTAAGGAAAGAAATGAGTCACTGGGAAACGTGCAAAGAATAATAAAAATGTTAAGGAGTCAAAGATCTGTTTAATACTGTTTCACCAAGGATTTAAGTAGTTCAGAAAAGATACAGAGAAAACAGCACCATTTAGATATTTTTCGGATGCTGAGAAAAGAGCAATCTCGTTTTCACAGAATCATTGAATCATTGAGGTTGGAAAAGACCTCTAAGATCAGCAAGTGCAACCTTCAACTAACCACCACTGTGTTCACCACTCAGCCAGTGCTACACCTATGCATCTTTTAAATTCCTCCAGGGATTGTGACTCAGAACTTCCCTGGGAAGCCTGTGCCAGTTCTTGACGACCATCTCAGTGAAGAAATTTTTGTTACTATCTAATTTAAACCTACTCTGGCACAACCCGAGGTCACTTGCTACTTGGGAGAAGAGAACAACCCCCACCTGGCTACAAACCGCAGTCAGGTACTTGTAGACAGTACTAAGGTCTTACCTGAGGCTCCTTTTAACCAGGCTAAACATCCCCAAAATCCCTCAGCTGCTCCTCACCAGACTTGTGCTCCAGACCCTTCCCCGGCTCCACTGTCCTTCCCCAGACAAGCCCCAGCCCCTCAATATCTTTGTTGCAGCAAGGACCCCAGAACTGATCCCAGCATTCTAGGTGTGGCCTCACCAATGCCCAGCACAGGGGGACAATTTGTGCCCTGGTCTTCTGGCCACTCCATTTCTGATGCAAGACAGGTGTTATTGGACTTTTTGACCACCTGGGCACACAGTTGTTGTAGCCACCTCATTGTAACTACAGTACCACAGGTATTGTAATTCCCCACCTGGTATGTACGTCAAGGCTACCTGCATTTAAGAGTACAGTGTGTTAAAGTAGACAGAGTAGGTGCAAAAGACTAAATAAAAAACCCCAATCTGCTGAAAGGTTAGGTTAATTTTAGTTTTGTTGACGCATATGCCAATTAAATGCAGTATTTGGTTTCTTATAAAATGCTCTTTTCTTTACTGAGAGTTGTTAAAATTTAATGTGACTAATGAATTGTTATTGTAGGAAATGTGAGTCAGAAACTGGTAGAACAAAAAATAAGTTTTACCAGCCAAAAGTTAAGTTTTCTGCAGATCAAGAGGTTGGGGAAAAAGCTGATTAAGTTTAAGATATGAGTATATTACTTGAAAGTAACCATTACTGAAGTAAAAATCAATTATGATAAAGAAACATTTGCTACTTTTAAAGCTTCTTTAGACAAGTGCAAAAGGACATTCCCTTTTCATTGTCTGAAGAAGGTCTTTGAAGAAGGTCTCTGATGTTTCAGGCAGACCCTGTATTGATCTGTAAATTGGCGAGCCATATGCCACTCCTTTGCAGTCTTTGACTCCAGGAGAACTTTATTTAAATTTTAAAGAATTGCATCAAATTGTACACTTTTTATCTAGTTTCAGATAATAATTTTTCATTAAATAGACTTCTTTTTTCCCCTAGTTCCATTCTTTTTCTGCCCAAACAGGTGTAGGACATTAATTTTGCCACATCTTCAAAACCATTGAACAAAGATTTTTATTTTTTAAAAAGCTATAAAGGTTAATGCCAATATAAGAACCAAGACCAGTCTGGAATTACTAAGCACACAAGGAAAATTTTGAAATTTCTGATAAGAAGTTTGTGTTATCATTTCTCAGAAAAAAAAATTTTGGGAGACACTGAGTGAGCTTGGTTGCTGGGTGTAGGAAACCATAGTCTAATATGTTATGCCCAAAAAGAAAATGGATGTATCCACAAATGCTAACACTGAATAGAATTTCCAAACTCTACTCAGATGAAATAACGAGTGGTAGAAGAAAACCTTGTAGTGAATAGATAAGCAAGTTTTAGTTTACAATTATCCAGTTCAGCTTGTTTTCTTCTTAGTATCTGTAGTTCCTTTCTTCCATACGTTATTTTCTTTTGCTAAAATATCCACTTTATAAACTCTTCTTTAAATCTTTTTCTCACTGCATAAAAGTCAAAAATAGATGTTGAGTTCAGTTGCACTGTAGTTTCTGGTTATCTTAATCAAGACCTAGTCAAGAACTGAATCAAGACTGCTCATATCAATCCTATGTATATTCATGCATTAACTATGATGGTCTCTAAACTTATTAACATAAAATTAACAACTCAGAGAAAAGTTTTACGCTGAGAACCACTTCTCGTTTCCATGTTTTTACTTTTCAGTAACCAGTCAATTCAGTAACAGCTTAAGAAGCTCACTAGATCACATAATCATCCTCAGGATTGTTAGCATTTACAGAGACAATAATCACGCTGTGCCTAGAGGAATGTACTGCTCCAGAATCCAAGATCGTTTATTTTGGAATCTGATAAGAATCAAATGGAACCCTTTGGGAACTGCTGAAGTTGATGTGTGTGCTGATTGTGGCAGGAAAGATTTTCTTTTCTGTAACAGCTGACACACTTCACATGGAACAGAACTTATTGGATGACTGTGGGATTACATATATACAGCATATCAAAGACCTACTGAGGAAAACAAACCCCATGTTTTGGTTTAATTATGCTCCATTTTGCAAAAAAGGATGTTGCTTTCTTTCCTTTGCATAGTTTGTGCTGAATTTTGAAATTAAGGACTGTTACTTGCTGATATAAACTGAAAGTAGTAGGAGCAAGATTTTAATGTTTAGGGGAGGGGAGAATCTCATTACTGTATTTTGAAACACCTAGAGAATCCCAGTCTATCCTTCTCAAGGTTAGCAAAGATATGTCTAAGCTCATGTCTGGCCACAATATATGAACCTTTCTTTTTTTTTTACTTAAGTAATAATAATAATAATAATAATAATATTTCTACAAGATACAGTCACATCATTCCAACAGAATTAATATACTCACCACACTTACTTTAGCAACTTAAATTAGGAGTACACTTTTAGTTCTGGAGGTGATTTCTCTGAATGATGTGTGACAAGAGTATTTTTCCCCTCTCTTTTATTATCATTGCAAATTATTTCTCAAGTAACCTGCACAGATTTCATGAGGAACCCCAAACGTATTAAGTGATTATGTAATTAGATCCTTTATTGTAATGAGCATGCCATGAAAAAGAATGAATTAAGGTCATAGAGAATAAATTTAACTCTGACATTTGCTACTTCAGAGTGCTTGCTTTTACAGCTCTAGTAGTCTATTAATAGCTTTGTTTGTACAAATGTGTAGATGTGGCATGCCACTATGACATTTTCCTCTCACTTGCAAATTCCAGAGGGAGTTGATTTTAACTGCTTTAAAGGTAGCGTGGTGCTCCTTTGGAAGACTTTTTTTTTTTTTTACTCAGCTGAAGATATGAGATGATTCTAAGATGCTTAAAACAATAACAGAATATTCAGTAGTTTAGACATCTACAGGTGAACTTCTTCCGTCCTTGTACGAATTACAGAAAGTGGTGACTAGAGCACTCACCTGGGCTGACAGCAGAAAAATCTGTGGAGCTACTTATGGAATGCAGATTCACTAATTACTTTTTATCTGAGGGAGACCTGTAAACGGAACTGGACTTTTAGAACCTGATTGTATTCAGGCTTCTGCTGTCTTCATATCTTGTTTCTATAAGATGCAGAAGCATTAATTTAGGACATGAGTCACTTGTAAGAGAAAAGAATTGGGGTGGTTTGAGCATATAAACTCTTCGGGCTTTAGATGGCTCCTAAAGATTTGGTAAGAGAGTCTCAAAATATAGATAAAGCACTCTAAGTCTCCTATCATATTATAGTTCATTTGGTTTTGTTTTGTTTTTAATTGTATGGTTTGCATATTGAAAATATATCAAATAAATTATTTTCAGTTTGGGGTGCAGATATGCATGTATAGACCTTACACTATGAAGGATTTGACATTTATTTCACTACAAGCAACCTTTGAAACAATGAAGTTTTCTTGTGTCATTTTTTTTCAAAATAGGTGATTTTCTTGGCTTGAAGCCAGGTTTATGTCTCAGTTACTTTAGATTCCAGAAGCAGCATTCTTGTTTGTTTGACTGTGGGTTTTTTGTATGCAAATGGGCTATATTTTAGCAATAGGTAGGATTGAGGTTTGCATCCTAATTGGTGACTTAGAATGCCCAGCATTATCCTTCAGCAAAGTCAGCCTTTCATATTGAAATTCTTGAATGTCACAAGGACTGAGAATAGATGGAGAGCTATTAATATGTTTATTTTAAACTGTCCTAGACTTTCAATAACTCTCTCCAGAGGAGGTGAAGAGCATAGCATTTACCTACTTGTATAGATGTTATTTTATATGAATTGCTTTAAATGTTCAAATTTGTAATACTGAAAGATTGTGTGACCTCTTTTAGCTGAGCGGGAAGAGCCCTTGCAAATAGAATAGCAATAGATATGTAGAAACATGCAGATAAAGTTGTGTGTTTGGATGTATACACAGGCACATACACAGAAAAATAAATAAGGCATTAAAGGGATTATGTATATCCTAACTCACAGACAAGATCACAAGGAGTTTAGAAACTATTAGGCAAAGCAGCAGTGTGTTCAACTCCCCAGTAAAACATCGGAAGAGCCTTTGCTGGTCAGTCAGGCACCATTCAGGCAGAAAGGAGCTCTCTGTGTTGGCAGCTTGCTGTCTTGCAAATCCTCCCAGGCTGCTGCTTTTCCACGTTTTTGCTTTAGGGTTTTAAGCTTGTGCATTTCATTGGTTTTCCACCTTGAATTTTTTAGGTACTAATGATCTCTACCTCTACAGTTCTGTCAACATTTCTTGTCTTGTATGACCCTCACTGATCTATCTTAAAATGTAGCAAATTCTTCTGGTCTCTGAGCCATGGAATCAGTGCTGGGCTTTGGATCCTTGAAAGATACAGGCAGAATTCCCTGTTTGGGATGAGAAGAAATCACAGTGATTTAGGAAGGAAAGGATTATATGGGTGTTCTGATCACAAACTTCATTACAGTTAAATGTTATCTTTAGCAAAAAATCATTAGACATTTCCATTAGAAATAAAATGTAGTGAGGATGGAAAAGGAAATATGTCTTTCTCTTATAATAAGGAATGTTGAAATAGTCCAATAATTTTTGACTATTGCAGGAGGCAGCTACTGCTAAATGGTTTATTAGTCTTGGCACCAGACAAAAAAGAACTAGCCTTGGCACATAAGACTTTATCAAATCCCATAATTCTCCATTTTCCATTTCACTTGTATATGAGCTTAAGTAGCAACATCTTAGAAGGCAGGCAAGTGTCTGGCAGCAACAGATGTAGGACTAGAGTACAACAATTTTATGTGCAATGCATATGGAAACATCTTTTCCTTCACGTAAGCATGTGATTTTCTATGTATAGCGCATCTAGAACAATAATAGTCTATTTTAAATCTTCTGATCTTAATACTTGTTTTAGGAGAAGCAGCACCGTTATTCTCAGCTTACAGATGGGAAAACTAAAATCACAGAGCCAGAATGAAAGGGAGACAATATAGCACAGAGGCTGCAGGGCAGCTCGTAATTTAATTCTCAGTTCAATATTCTGTCTGTGTGGCTTCACTGCACTCTTGTCCACACTTAAAGCCCTTGTAATACTCCTACGTATATGATAAAAAGCTGATGCATGCAAGTCAGACCACTGGGTAACATCAGGTGGTGAGCCATGATAAGTTTTATTGTTTGAAAATATACTTCATCCCTAAATTCATTCACTAAGGCTATCTAAATCAAATCAGATCCTAAAATGACATTTCAATGGGTTTATTGGCAAGGTTAGGTGTTTAACCACCTATAAAGTTCTTGGTCAAAAGGCAGGAGGATTTAGACATGAAATCTCTGCCTTTCTTTCCGCTTTGGTACCATGTCATGATGCATCCTTCATTTTCCTTGCTTGCTGAAGGAGGATACAAAAAAGGTGTTTCCAAATGACTTGATATCTAGAGCAAAGTTATGATGGTTTTCTGAATTAAAACCAGGCCTACTTCAAAAGCTTCTGATATTCAGTACCTGCATGTTAGTTATTTTGGTGGGAAGGGAACGAGCTCAGAGAAGTGAGCATTAGTTGTATAGGAGAAGGATAAGGAGAATGACACCGATATGATCTCCTCTACATGTTTCCTTGTAATGTCCCAATACCTCTTGAAATGTGAGAAGAGACACTGTTCTGATATATAGTGCAGAAATAATTGCCTTCTGTGTTCATCCAACGCCTAATTCAAAATAAAAGTATATCTAATATTTCATACTCTCTCACCACACACACAGTAGAAGGCCTTTAAAAGATTTGTGAAAGATCCTACAATATGATTTTTTTTTTTTTTTTGGCAGCAGTAGGGTGGTTGAAGTAATTCAGATTGTCTTCTGAAGGTTAATTAATTTTATGCTAAGAAGCTAGTCTTTCAGAAGCAGCCATCTAGTGGAAATAGAAAAGTCTTTAATTAACAAACATCGGATATCATACTCAATAGTTATATGAAGACACACAAACCTGCAGTTTTTATATTATCACACCATATAATTATTTCTCCATATCTTTCACTACCCCAGGTTTTCATCCAAACAAAATGCAAAACCTTTGTGCTTCTTCAAATTGGATCTTGCTTTTTATTAAACTGCTGCTAATACTAGAAGAATACTTCAGAATATAACATTAGCAGGAAGATGCTTTCCTTGGAATGTACCATAAAAAAATGAATATTAAATTTTTTGCTTTTAAAGAATGACTTTTATATCTGTGTTCTTAATTCCAAACATTAAGAAGCATCATTCTAAGAAAAAATATCTATTTTTAAGTGAATTTCAAGAGAAATGTAAAAATATTTTCCTGTGAATATCGAAAAATTATATTAATACATTACACAGAAGGGATTTTTTAGGACTAAAATCACTACAATATTAGAGAACAGTTGATTATAGTTAAGCTTTTAAATTCTATCTTAAATTTCAGTTTCACTCTGCTAAACAATGACAGGACAGATTATTTGAATTGTAGATGACGATTAGGAAAAGTATTTAGGGTTGTGTAGGTTCCTTTGGTGCTGTAGGTAGCAATTTCACTGCATGGGGACAGCATTGCTTTAAAAGAGAAACCAAATTATTGACATCTTGGCATAGGAGTGGTCACATGAGGAGTCAAATCTCCCGAACAGGATGGTCCCCCAGAACTCCACGCAATGGGTGTCTCCATCGCTGACAGCAGCATCTTCAGCTCGATGGCATAAGACTCTCCAAAATGTTGCTTTCCTAATTTCAGAGTCTCCAGCTGATCATAGTCCTAGAAGACTCTCCAGCACATGTATCATCCACTTACATGTAAAATATCTCTTAAGCATCTCATACGTGTACATTATTCTTTGAAACTCTTTCTACATCTACACAAATAATTTCTGCTGTTTTATTGTTGTTAACCTTGGCTGAATGCCACATGCCTGCTCAGCCACTCTGTCCCTCTCCTAACCAGGACTGGGGAAAAGAAAACAAGATCGAAAATCTCATGGGTTGAGATAAGGACAGTGAGATCACTTAACAGTTATTGTCATGGGCTTGGAAAAAAAACCTGTCATTTGACTTGGAAAAAAAAAAATCATTTATTGTCAATTAAAACAATGTTGGATGGTGAGAAACAAAGACAAAAAACCCCAACCCCATAAGAGCTCCTCTCTACTGTTCCTTCCTTCCCACACTCTTCCCCTGCTCCACTGTGGCCCTTCCCACAGGCTTCCATCCTTCAGAATAAACCTGTTCCAGCGTGGACTCTCCACAGACTGCAATTCCTTCAGGAACATCCATCTGCTGCAGTGTGGGGTCCTCCACAGGCTGCAGTGTGGATCCCTGACGGACTGTACTCTCTCTCTAGGGGCTGCAGGAGTGCCTGGCTCACCTCCTGCTCCTCACAGCATCCGGTAGAAATGTCTTACCTACTTACAATCTGATCATTTACATGCCAGGAACCGTCTAGGACTCTCCTCAAGGATGTAGACCAGCATATTTAAGGTGCTGGGAGTTCAGGTGACTGTTTTGAGTGGGTCCTGTCTTTCTAAACAGGCCGTTGTGTTGGCAGTTCAAACAAGTAGCTGGGGAGTTGTGCCTTTGTTCAGAGAGCTTGCCAAGCCTTGAGGACAGCAGGGGTGCTCAGAGGCCCAAAGAGCCAGTTAAATCTCTAACAAAACTTTGGAAGAACCCTGAGTCTCGTCCTTACACCTCGTTTAGCTCTCGGGCCACTCTGCAGGCTCACTGTGAGTGAGATTCACCACGTGCCACGCTACCTGCCAGCGGGAAGTGGTCAGCCCTCCAGCAGCCTCTCAGCACCCCTGTTTCTCCACAGCAGCCTTCATCCCAGCGGAGAAGTCCACCAGAAGACACGGTAGCAGTGCACACCGGTGACCCACAATAGTTTATGGAAGCAGTCCTGAGTCAAGCCCATTTTATAGCTAGCTGCTAACAACACTGGCTGTGTTGAGGTCTGTTCCCATTGTAGTCACTCAAATTTTACCTATTGTAAATTATGATTCCAGTTTATAATCCCTCCTAATGTTCCTCCATTATCGGAATGGGCAGGGAGAAAAGGGAAGCAGCTTGAGTGGGTTTAATTTTCTAGCTGTGTTGTAAGCCAGCACATTTGCTGAACTGGTTGCAAGGCTAATATTGTAATATAATTATTTGGTTTAAGAATGTTTCAAAAGTTAATATCTTAATTTTTTCATCATGTCTATCTCATATCAAATGATGTTAGGACTTGACGTTTAAGCTTCTGTTGCTCTTCTATTTTACTTTGAAATCATTTGAGTATGAATATAGTCATTGATTTGGATGTAATATTTGAAATTTAAAGGGTGGATAAAAGAGGAATAAATTCAAAATTCACTAATTTAAGTATTTAAAACAGGCGACTCTCTTTCACCTAAACTATGATTTACATTTTATTCTGGGTCAGACCAGAAGAAACATTTAATTACTTATTCTATTTCTTAATTAGCTATCTTCCAGATAATATTTCTTTTTTTACTTCAGCCAAATTAATCTTGAACTTCCAAGATAACCATTTGTTCTTAATAGTTTCAATTTGGACTCTATCCTTGATCTCATTCAAGTTAAGACAAAAGCCATACCTCCCGGGAACAAAGCTGTTTGAAGTTTGCCCAGTCACAGAAAAACATGGGCATTCACAGGTAGAAATATTCTATATAATCATAATCATTGTCAAAAATTTTCAAGATTAAATAGCAAGGAAAATGTTAACCATCTTTTTTTTGAGGGGGGAGCAGGGATAAATAAATTGTAATTTACAAAAAGCTGGTATAAATTCTTCAGAATAGCTCTAGGCATGCACTGTGGTGGTTTTGCACTGTATATTCTAGCCTGTTCACTGTCCTTTACTTCACACAGCAGCATAAACCAGCATTTCTAAGGACAGACAGTCCATCCTCACCCTAGCCTTGGTGCTGTTGAAGAAGCTTCCAGTTTATTGACAGTGGCTAGTGATTTCTCTGTCAGGAAAAGGTTTCTAATCTGGACAAGGAAATTTTGCTCTTGGAGCCAGAAAATTAGTATTGTGTTGCAGAACTTTCCGGGGTATAGGAATTGTTTTGCTGAATTCATATGGATGGATGTCCTGGTTTTGGCTGAGATAAATTGAATTATCTTCTTAGCAGCTGGTACAGTGCTGTGTTTCGTATTTAGTATGAGAATAATTCTGATAACACACTGATTGTTTGGCTGTTGCTAAATTGTGCTTACCTTAAGTCAAGGACTGCTCAGTTTCCCATGCTCTGCAAGGAAGCAGGGGCAGAAGCAGCTGGGAGGGAGCATGGCTGGGACACCTGACCCAAAGTGGTCAACGGGACATTCCATAACATAGAACGTCTTGTCCAGTATATAAACTGGAAGCAGCTGGATGGGGAACAGGCTGGGCATCAGCAAGTGTGTGATGAGTAAATATATTGAGAATCACTTGTTTCTCTTGTGTTTAACTCCCCTCCCTCCCTATTATCATTATTATCATTATTATCATTATCATTATTATTATTATTATTATTATTGCTGTTTTTGTGGTTGCTGCTGTTGTTTTTGTTATATTTTATTTCAATTGTTAAACTCTTTTTGTCTCAACCCATGTGCTTTCCAATTCTCCTCCCCAGGAGGGAGAGAGTGAGAGGCTGCGTGGAACTTGCAGACACCTGCCTATAAACCACAACAGTGGGGAACAAAACTTAGCTGGCCCCCTGTCTCTGATTGTTGCCAGAGGTACAAATTTAGAGCCAAGTACCTGCTCTCGGATTTAGAGCCAAGTACCAAGTAACTGAAATGGTATTAGTTGGAATTAAATAAAGCAAAAGAATCATGGGTTTCACATACCTGTGTCCAATTTTGTGAAATTTTGTGAAATTTTCTTTATTTGCACAGAACAAAAAATGATGGGCTTTTACTGTGTTTCTTCCTCTTTTGTTACTTTTTTAAGGAGATGATACTTCAACATAAAAAGATCAACGTATTTCTACATTTAAAACCCAGTGAGATTTACAGTGTAAAAAATTAAAGTGCTCTGAACATTGTGTTCAGACAGCAAGTTGTTCCACTCAATGTGTTAACTCTGAGATTTTATTAAAAATAGAAAAGACTCATCAAAACATATTTCTGAGGCATATGCTTTAGAATCATGAGAAATAGAGGTTTTTTTCTCTCCTCCTTTTTTTTTTTTTAATGTATATATTTGCCAACCTTGAAGATGATTTCCCAGGATGGAGTGAACAAAAGCCAAAGTAAATATGTATTTCTGGGGACATTGTTATACTTTTGAAAAAGGCGGCAGGACTTTCTGAACTTCTTATGGATGATTGCAAAAGGAACGAATAAGGCTGAAGGATCTAAAGGTAGACACTGATGCTTTCCATTTTACATCACTGAGATTTAAATTATTAGGTGTAGAAATGCTACAGTTCTTAATTTTGTGATAATTCTTCTCACTAATGGCACCGCTGGAATCTCGCAAAAATGAATAATAAAGACTAGCAGCTTCCTTTTGTGTTATTCATGAAAATTTCAAAGATCAGAGGCTTAGTAATTTTTGGTCAAAATCCAAACAGATACAGGATACTACTAATCCAGCTGTACAAGTATCAGTGAAATGTACCCAATAATTTGTGTTTTGATGTTTTGTTCTCAGTCTGTTGTATTGACAATGCCACTGAAAGCATCGCAGAGTAGTTCAGCAAAATCAATTCTCAAGTTAGTATAGATTTTGTCAACTGGATGTACACACAGTTTCATGCAAGGTCCTTCCATGGAGTTCTGTTGGATAAGTAGGATGACAAGGAATCTTAGGATAACCTGTTTTTTCTTTCCATCCCTAGGCTTTTTTTTTAGAATTGGCATGAAAACAAGGCTGCACAAACAGCCTGGATTCCTTCATTCTTGCATGGCTGCAGCAATCTTAAATTTTATTCTAAGCACAGGGAAAAGCTAACGGATTATAGTGCAAATGCTAGAGTTAGAAGACTCCGAGTATTCAGAGTATTCAGTTTGCAGTTCTGTGGCTGGCAGATCATGCCCTTGTTTACAGGGAGGATAATGATTATTCCATTTTCACCAAGGGTATGAAATCCTAATGGCATACTAGAATAAGACTTCATACCTATGTTGAAAGCCAACAAAATGTCTAGGTTCACCACAAATACCTTTTAAATATTACAGGTAAAGTTAATGCAAGGCCATTTCCTGGATCCTCTGCCAGAGGTAAATTTTCATCAGACTGTGAAGAAGAAGAGCTGCCATACACACTTCAAATATTTAGCAATCCATGCCAGCACGCCTGTCAGGATGATTTTGACTCGGTAACTAGTGCTGTGTATGATAACCAAGATGTGAAGAACAGGGTGACAACTCTTGATAAGGACAAGTATGAAGAAGAGAAGACATTTAAGGAGTGTGAAAAAACAGCACGTTAAGTTATCACAGAGTGGGGAGACAAATGAAAATAGATTTTCACATTCCCTGTGCTTTCAAGACCCTTGCAGTTTTCACCATCACAAATGGAATGGGAAAGAGTGGAAGGCACAATGAACACAAGCTCACTGTGTTTCTAGTTTTAGACTTCATTCACCCAAACTGTCAAACAGCCTGACACATTCTCCAGCATGAAATATATCCTTCTGCTTAAGGTGAGCATATGCAAATTTTTGGATTATGCAAATTGTTTCCTGAAATAATTGCATAAATGCCAGACATGGAGGTGTGCAAAATGTGGTAGTTATATAAGACAACCAACCTCTAAACAGATTGATTTAAATGTTTCTCATTTCTATGTCCTGTTCCATAGGTTATTTAATCATGTGTAGGATGTTCAGTCTTGCAATTACAAAATGAATTCTGTTTTATTTCAGTCTTTATTGTCACCAAACATAAGAACTTGCTATTCCCTGTGTGAAGATTCACTAAAGAAGCAGTTCAAGACTCTGTTGGGGTCAGTGTTGCTCTAGGAAAACAAGTGGCCTTTTCCTGCCCACTCTGCTCAGTCTCCACCTGCATCCACCCATTCAGCCCTCACTACTGCTGTTCACTCAGCAGATTCAAAAGAAACAAGCTAGCTGGACAGTCACTGCCCTGGTCCTGCTGGCCACGCTATTGTTGATAAAAGGTAGATGCCATTGGCTTTCTTATCCACCTGGGCATACACCGGCTCCTGTTCAGCCACTGCTGACCAGCACTCCCAGCTCCTTTTTCCCCATGACAGGTTTCCAGCCACTCTGTCCCCAGCCTGCAGCACTTCCTGGGATTGTTGTGACCCAACGGCACTTGGCCCTTTTGAACCTCTAACCACTGGCCTCAGCCAATTGATCCAACCTGTCCTGATCCCTCTGCAGAACCTTCCTGCTCTCCAGCAGATCAACGTTCCCACCATGATATTTGCCCTGTTGGTTTTCCCCCTGATTCTTACCCACGAACACTCAACCTTATTGTCTCCATCATCAGTCTCCCAAGAAAACACTGCCTGACGTACAGGGCAACCCCATCACCTCTCCTTCCATGCCTATCCCCTCTGAAGGGTTTATAGTCATCCATTGGAGCACTGCAGTTGTGCAAATCACCACCATGTTTCTGTGATGAAAACTATGTCAAAGTCTTCCTGCTGCACCATGATTTCCAGTTCCTCCAGTTTGTTGCCCATCCTGTGTGCATTAGTGTACATGCCTTTCAGTGCATTATTGATCCCACTGCCTTTCAGGGAGAAAAGCTCAAATTCCTGCATGATTGGTCTCAGAAGCCTCTGTGGTTTCGAACACGTCGATAACCCTTGTGACCTTGCTGCTGCAAATTGCTTTGCAAGTAACACATACACAAAAAAAAAAAGAGAGCTTTAAAAGACAGTGACATCATAGTTACAAAGAAAGGATTGATATTCTGAGCTTAAATGTCATTGCAGGTTTTGAAAATTCTGGTAAACATTGATAATTTTACATCAAAATTTACTAAACTGAAGCTCTGTAAATGCCCAAAATGTTTCAGTTTCCCAAATGTCCTTGACTATCTCAAGTTCTGAACAGACATGACTATGTCCAAACTGCTGGACTGAGTAATCCGCAAGTGCCATAAATATTTCAAGGTTTTAAAATATTGTTCCTAAATTCAAAAAAAAGACACAATGAATACTGTTTGGAACTACTCCATTGACATAAGTATGGCTTCAAGGAAGAAATTTGGATAATGTCTGAGTCAAAGATGTAAAGACAATGGCAGGAAGCCTCAATGCTGTTTAAAAGGTTTTAAAAAATCAGCTGTGGTTGGATAAAAGGATGAGTTTGAACAACAGAAAAAAAAAAACCTGTCTGACATTAATAGATAGAAAAGTTACTGGTAAGTTTGGGGTTGGTACGGAGCATTTCTAGTCCACCTTTAAACAAGTAGAACTCCAGTTACTTCAGTAGTTCTGATTTATGCTAGTATAAATGAGAGAAGAATCTACCCATATGTCTTCCTGCATGCCTGTAATAAATCCTGCAGGCTATTGGTGCTATATAAATAACATAGTAGGGTCGGGATAAATTGCCAGACAGAGGGTTACATATAAATATTGTCAGAATTGGGGTTTATAAGGTGATTTTTGTGACATGGCTTACAAATAATGTCGTCACACTCAACTTTTTCACAAATTATTCAGGAACACGATGAAATAGCCGAAGCCAAGAGAATTTGGAGTTCAGGTGAAACTTCTAAGCAGTTTGTGGCAAAATGCAGATTTATTTTCAAGTTGTAATTTTTATATTTATCTTACTGTCCACCTTTTGTTCTTTTTCTTGTAATATTGGTTACAATGATATAAGAAAGACAACTGCCCCTTGCAGCCTTCAGTTGGTAATATTTCTATTAGAGCAGTCAAAGATTCTTAGCAAATACTGGACTTGGATGCACTTAAATTTCAATAATGGGTTGAGATTTTGAGGTTTTTTGATCTTTTCTCCTTCCATCACCACTAGCACCATCCCTGCTTAGTTTGGTTCTTAGCTGCAGGAAGATGTCGGTGCCATTTATAGAGCATTTAACTGTGAAGATAAAATCACTGCTTTTCAGTATATCTCCAAGAGGCTGCAGTGAGAGCTTTTTATTTTGTAGTTTGTTAAATTGTAAATAAATAGGCAAAGATATGTTGACCTTCAAGAGCAGTTATTAGATTTATACCTCTCTTTTTGTTACTGTTCTAGACTCAGGATTGCCTGACTTTATTTTCTTTTTCATGTCTGTATCTATTTAAGCACAATATTTCTAGAAAACTGAGTCATTGATATGATTTCCAGACAGCAAAAGTCAATTTGAATTTTGGGGCTTTTCCCTAAATCACAACTAACCAGCTTATAGACTAATAAACAAGGCTTAGCCCTCAGACTACAAGTAGTGTAGTCACGTAGAAGACCAGAAGTCTGGTCTTTAGTATTGATTTATGACCAGCTGTAGATCTAAGTTTTCATGGATTGTCCAATGTCCACAATTTATGGATACAGCTGTTGTCTCACAGGTTCAATGAATGTTTATTTTCTTTCTTATCTCAAAGTTTATGTTTATCCTTACTCTTATTTTTGAACATTTTTAAATGTGTGAATGTTAGGATGGCTTTAGTTCTGCAACATTTTTTTATGTTATGATTGTTAATAATTGATCCCAAGTAAGAAGAAATTTATAATTAATAGGCTCATTTTACTGTCTGTACATTTTGTTAACACACTTATATTTTGCTCCAAGCTTTCTGGCATAAGTCTCTACGTATTCTTGATGGTGTGTCTTCAGAACCTCCATTAATGTTAGAAAGATTTATATCTGCACTGTAAAAGGCATATACTCTGTCTACTTTTAATCCATCTCTCCTAAGTAAACTAATTCCCAGGAATCTGTACAAGTAGAGGTAAAATAAATTCAAATTTCTTGGATGGTTACCGTAAAGACTGTTCTTCCTTTGGGATGTAAATTTTTTTAAACCCACATTCAATGCAGTTTTGTATTGCTGTTTCATTCTACAGCTATATCCTTTCATTTTGCCCAAGTTCTCAGTGACACATCTGTAAAAAGATGCAAAGTCTTGTGGAATATTCATGTGACTGATGGATCGGATCCCTGCTTTCAGTCAGTTTCTGAAGAGTCAAGCTAAATTCCAGCTATACTCAAAGCCCATAAATAGGTTTTGTGGTCTTGTCTCATGTCCTGTCAAGGAAAAGTCAACATTGGTTCACAGTTTATCAGAATAATGATGAGTATTTAGCAACACTGAAGGACTATGGATTTTACTCAAGATTAAGCAGAGTGGAAAATTTTGAAATTTGATGTATTTATGTAGGATTCACATTCCACCAGCTCAGATTGTGCTTTTATTCATTCAGAGTGCAATTAAAATTCTTTCCCACATTTTGAGATTGAGCAAAATCAATCTGGTTAATACATATTCTCTCACTTGATGAGAGAGGCTGTGATCCTTCATGAGCTGCTAACCCTGCTCCAAATCTGAAGGGGTGGATATGGATGCAATCAGCTAAGTGGGTCTTTACGCTGCCTGGCATCAGCACAATCAGACTTGGTCATGGGATATAAGTGAAGTGCAGATTTCAGACTAGGAACTGAAAAATAAAAAGTGTTTTGCTGTAGTAACCAGGGAAAGGGACAATTACTGGGACAAAGCCTGAAAAGGGCACAGTACACTAAAATAATCTGAGACAGAAATGGCAAAGGTAAGATTTATACATGGTCAAATACAGAAGACCATTTTACCGTTGTTTTGGAGGCCTCAGTAAGAGCTGAGCTGGAACAATAATTGTCTTATAATGTGCTTATATGTTAACAACATATATAATTTTCTAGAAAACAGAGATTCTATCTTGAGATATCTGTTTTCATGATAGCTGCTTAACTGAGAAGGCAGAAACTGGCACCTCTTCAGATATCACTAGGGAGAAAAGCTGTGAAACTGTGAAGATACTCTATTACTGTGTGACAGGTTTGAAAGGTAGTCTTTTAAATACAAACAATCCATCAAATTAATTCTTAACGGATTATTGATCATATTGCAAGGAAAGGATATGATCTCAGTTAATCTTAGTTCTACAGTCTTCAGACATCTGGTTTCATAAAAAAAATATGAGCTTATTCTGAGCCATGGTGTGTCTCTTTTTGTGGTATCCAAGGTGGGAAGTATTTCCTCTGGCTTACATTTATTAGTTTCACCTTCATCTAGTCCATTATTCCCTGCAAGCCCCACGAAGAAAAGGTAAAAGAGACGGCAATCTTGGTCATGATGGTGGAGTTCTTCCACAACAGAGAAAAAATCAAGGAATTAGTGTAAGAAAAATGGGAAATAATAAGGAAATAACAAGGGGAAAAAAGAGAAAACAATCAAGAAAGAAATAAGGAAAATAAGGAGGAAGAAAAAGTATATAGTGTTCAGGGAATCGTATACGAGACTGGATAATTAAAAGAAGGAAAGCATCCCAACATGAGTCCTTGATTCTTCTGAAATCCCAGATTTTATTGATATTAACTTAAATATATTAAGCACAAAGCGAATAATTACAATTTTCAGAATGTAAAATGGGTTCAGGATTTAAAAGTAATTTTCTACTGCACCAAAATTAATAGCTTCAAAAGAAACTGAACTGCCTTGGAAGGTTGTTTGCAAGCGCATGCCTTTTTTTTTTTCTTTGCCTTTTTTTCTGTGCAGCATGACTCTTTTAGTCCTGTCAGTGTACTCCCATTTGTATTCATTATGCAGATTCCTAACAATTTTTCTTTTTAAATTTAGTATGCATCAGGTGGCTTTCTCAGTGATACTGAAATGTAATAAACAAAAGTGACTCACAAGGTCACTTGGTGCCATTCCTATGTTAATAAACTCAGTTTTCCCCAGTTCCATATGGAAGAATTGCTTCTGCTCTGAAGGTGAAGCATATTCTGAGGGCAGAATCGGTGACCATGGTGACCTATCCTAAGCCTCACAACATAAGTGAGCACAGTCTTCTCTCTTCTCTCTGATAAAGTGTTGAATCCAGTTTTGCTGTTTATGCAAGTAAATATTCCCATTCCCACAAGAGCTGCTTGCAAAACAAACAAACAAAAAAAATCTCATTGGGTTTTAAAAACTCCTTCTTTTTCAAACTATTTTATTGGGTTTTGAACTCCTTTAGTTTAAACGCTGCAGTGAGAAATAGAAAATGTTAAAGCTGTTAGTTAGATGTTAATGATTTACTAAGTATGTTGTGATTCTTTACAGTTCATCCTGTTCATTAATTTATATTTATGAATATAAATGTTCATCTGTCTCTACCCTAAAGAATATTTGCTGTAAAGCAGAAGTGGCTGAAAAATGTCAGCTGGAGAAACTTCCAGCAATTTATTTCTTTCATGAGGAAGAAAGCCCATTTGGAATAGCCCTTCTTTATTCATAAATCAACAGTAGACAATACACAAAAGTAAAGGTGTTTATCTTTGGAAACACAAGGTCATGGAAAAACAAATGAAGAAAAGCTGTTCTAATTTTATACTGTCTTATCAAACTGTGGATGTGTTTATGCTAGTGTTTTGTGTCTTCCAGAAGAAGCAGACAGGTACAGGAAAGTGAAGGAGGATCCTGAAATTTTATTTAATGTCCTGAAGTATAAATTAGTACATTGGAGACACAACAGGATAATTCAAAAATTGAATATTAATCTGAAGAGGAATATCTTGCTCAGGAAGGAGAGGAAGGGCTGAAGAATTAGCTACCGTTCAGTGTATCAGAGATGAACGTGCTTGTTCTCAGGTTATCACAAGGGGAGGCTGAAAACATCTGATAACACCCAACATTGTCAACTTTAGGTATCAGCTGGATGGGACCTTTCACACACAAATACAAAGTCGTTCAGAACACAGGCTTCTACATAAAAGTAAATGAAAACATCCCTTTGGAGGGACATGCTTTGGGACTCAGGGTGGAATTCTGTGCCTAATCTGAATTTAGCATTTTAGACGCTGTACAAAAAATTCTCTAGCTGGGCCTCCAAAAGTGTGGGAACAGACCACTTGTCTCAAGTCATATCTTTCAAGTCATACAGATACCCTGCCATCTCAGAACCCTGCCATGTCTAAAATGAGCTAAAAGTCTTGTGAACTGCTTGGTTACAGGAGAAGCGGAAACAAAGAGATGGGGGTGTTCTAGGTGTGCAACGCATCTACCATGGTGGGACCTTCAGTAATGCAGAGTAGCAGGTAACTTGGACAAGCATGGCGAGGAGGTGACAGAGTCCAGAACTTTTAGGACAATAAGGAGAATTAACAGAAATGCAAAATAATGGATTTAGGAAAAATTACTTCACTCACCTTGAAAAACTGGCTTATGAGCTCTTCTGGAAAGAGGTTCCAAGACCAAATAATAATGAAGATGATGATGATGATGATGATGATGATGGTGGCAATTATGTTTCTTCAAGCAAATGCCAGTTCCAGAAGTTTAAAATGCAAACAATTCAATTAAGAAGGAAAAATCAAAGGAATAGCAAGAGATCAACTTGGCCAACACATGTATTATCTAAAATACTTCAAGTAAAACAGTGAAGATAAGGAAGGACAGAAATACAGCAGACGTTTGCGTGAACAAAAGCAAAACAGTCAAGGTTCTGTGCTGATGTCAGCAAAGGATGTCAAGTGTATGTAATGAAATATTGTCCGTGCACAGTGTAGAGAGTGGAGAAACAGAGAGAAATACAGGATCATTCTGCTTCTTCCAAGAGAAGGAAAATTGTTAGCTAAAGGTACTGAGTAAGCTGAAGTTTTTAACGCCCTTTTACATTTGTTTTCACCAAAATGGTCACTTATGATCAGATGGCTGCAACTATTAGAAATAGTGATGTAAGAATAAGACCTCAGGTCACAGTAAGCAAAGGACAGATTGGAGTGTACTTATTTGAATTAGATGTTTTCAGATCATTTGAAGTAACCAAGATGGCTAATGAGACCCTCAAGTCATTAGCAATTACCTTACAGAACTCGTGTAAATGAGCAAACCTTCAAATGTCAAAAAAAAAA